>NW_021011492.1:0-524917 GCF_003987935.1 Bombyx mandarina | reverse complement strand
ACATTTGAGTCGTCTATTATCAAAGGTGGCAATCTGTGCATTTGGACAAAAAAATGTTATTGATATGTCAATACAGATTGATTTGAATATAATCGTCTCCTTCAAAGAATACGGTTCAAAACCTGCATTAAATAAAGGTTAATACTTAACCTGTTATTTATCTAAGATGTCGTTCCGAAGAGTTTTGTGACTGCCAATGGAATACAAAGTGAATAATTCGTTTTTCTGATTTACCAATAATTGCCCAAAAGTCACATTGCCGGCTTTGATAATAGTCGACTCAAGTATAATAAATAGTATTTAACAATAGAACCATAATAATGTTCAAACTTATAATTTCAATTGATTATAGTCAAATTTCGACTCCTGCGGGACCACTAGTATTTTATCAATATGTAATTCATATTTAAAAACAATTTCTAAAAAACACAATTTATCAAAAAAAAAAACGAGTAAAGCTCAGTCATCGTCTAGTTATATTGTAAATGTGGATACTATCGTATTACTACACGCTAGGGTAACGCTTGGATAGTCTCTCAAGGCTATCAGCATTGGTAGGAAAAAATAGTCAAATAAATGAAACTGGATTATTGTTCAACATTTATTGTTTTCAGTAACATTAATTGAAGTGAAACTTCTTTATCGGCGTTGGAAAAAAATTTACCGTCACATTTTTCGGTTACGCGTCACATTTTTCCGTTACGCGCCATCTTTTTCTTCACCATTCATTGTTGCCGTACACAAGTGAAGGTGCCTCTTTACTCGGTAACAATAATTATAAAATACCGATGATTTTAAGTGGAGATTTTAATGTAAATTTTGCATCGGAAAATTCTTTGAAGCTAGTTGAATTTCTGAAAGATAAATTGAATTTATCCATGAAAAACAGTCCTCAAACGTCAACAACAAGATCTGGCACTACAATTGATGGAGTTTTTACTCGGTCACTAAATTTCGTGGAATGTAAACCATATATTTCNCTGTTTTGTATTCATGTCTATGATAATAAAATCCTTTTGTTTAAACTTTATCTAATTTAACTTTTTTGTATTCATGTCTATGATAATAAAATCCTTTTGTTTAAACTTTATCTAATTTAACTTTATTTAACCAATTTCTAGAAAGTTGCATGTAGATCATTTTTCGAAAAATAAGGCCATAAACAAGTTTCACTTCTTACGTGTGTACACTAGTACACGCACACATTTTTTAACAATTACCATTACTACATTATGTATCTAATTTGATGAATATTTATAACGATATGGAATATTCTAAAAGTGGTTAAACAATAATAAAGGACTTAACTGCGTTTTCGGTACAATATTAAGAAAACAACATTTAAAGCCTTTATTTTCCATAAATTATTGTATTTTACACGGTATCCTTGAATTAAATAAAACTGAATTCGTCTTTTTTCTCAATAACAGAGAGTTCAGTCAATCAATATAAGAGTCGACTATTATCAAAGCCGGCAATGTGACTTTTGGACAATTATTGGTAAATCAGAAAAACGAATTATTGACTTTGTATTCCATTGGCAGTCACAAAACTCTTCTGAACGACATCTTAGATAAATAACAGGTTAAGTATTAACCTTTATTTAATGCAGGTTTTGAACCGTATTCTTTGAAGGAGACAATTATATTCAAATCAATCTGTATTGACATATCAATAACATTTTTTTGTCCAAATGCACAGATTGCCACCTTTGATAATAGACGACTCATAAGAAAAATCTCTTTTAAAAAAAATGTTTCATATAAAAATTATACAAAAAAGGTTTTTATTTACATACTCGTATTTATAGCATGAACCGTTTCAATGAAAGTCGTATTAAGTATAATTCTTATTGACATAAACCTAAAAATACAAAAAACAACTTAGAAATGTTACCTAGAAATGACCTTAAAACTTATATCTCAAGGTGGGTGGCGCATTTACGTTGTAGATGTCTATGGGCCCCAGTAAACACTTAACACCAGGTGGGCTGTGAGCTCGTCCATCCATGCGAGAGAGAGAGAGTTTAGTAGTGGGTCCCAAGTTCAGGGTACCTGAGGATCAGCGGGTGGCGGCGGAAACCGGAAACCACTGGGTCTGTCAATGTCCCCGTCAACAAATCTCGTCCCACGACGCGGGTTCGAACACACGTAAACGCCGCGTGTTCCAAGAATCATTTATTACTGGTGGTAGAACGTCTTGTAAGTCCGCACGGGTAGGTACCTACCACCACCCTGTCTATTTCTGCCGAGAAGCAGTAATTCGTTTCGGTTTGAAGGGTGGAGCAGCCGTTGTAACTATACTGAGACCTTACACCTTATATCTCAAGGTGGGTGGCAGCATTTATGTTGTAGATGTCTATGGGCTCCGGTAACCACTTAACATCAGATGGGCCGTGAGCTCGTGCATCAAATTAAGCAAAAAAAAAATCAAGGCTTACTTCCAGAGTAGAAGAGAAAAGGGAAGAAATAGAAGTGGATTTCTAACCTCCACGCTGCAACACAGCTTGGCTATCGGACGGCGAAATTTAGTATTGGAGGGTGATTACTATCTACTAGGACAAGGTTCTATCACCGGTTGTGTTTAAGGCCCAGGTTTCAAACCAGCCTGGAGCTTGGGTTAAGCCTACGGAAGCGGGAAGCAACGACTGCTGTACCCAAAACATCACTACATTATCCAAAGTTTAAATGAATAATATTATTATCATTGTCTCACTAGAATTGTCTCTTGCATTCTACGAATAAATAATAGCTTGCATTTCAATTCGTATTTGTACTTACTTAACTAATGATAAGGAAATTTAAAAATGTAACGCTCGCTCTGTTCATTGTCACTATCATTTCATTGGCGATAAATTTGGTATTGGTGGGATGTATTTTATTAGCCGCTAAACGATGGCGCATCATGGATCATTTATTTACTCATGCTATCTAGAGCAGGGATTACGTGAAAGATTATATGTTTAAGAGGGGAGTGAGCGAAGAAATTGTATATGATGATAGAGGATGAAGAAGAAAATATGTTGCGCCGACCCCAAGTGCTGGGAGAAGGGCAGGAGAATGATGATGAGCAAGGCCTGCTAGTAGTCTATTTGAAGACTGATGAACTCAACTATGGCACGAAGTATCCCCAAGGGTCAATTTGTCAGGATAGGAAGAACGCAGGCTCAATTTTATTGTAATATCCACATGGGACGCATTGCTATACCAGGGTAGAACTAGACAAGACCTTAGCATTTATAATTTGCGTAATCGTGTTAGGACCTCTTGTGAGTCCCCACGGGTAGGTACCACCACCCCGCCTATTTCTGTCTCGAAGCAGTAATGCGTTTCGGCTTGAAAGCGGGTGGGGCAACCGTTGTAACTCTGAGACCTTAGAACTTATATCTCAAGGTGGGTGGCGCATTTACGTTGTAGATTTCTATGGGCTCCAGTAACCACTTAACACAAGGTGGGCTATGAGCTCGTCCACACATATAAGCAAAAAAAAAATTCAAATCCTCCAGGCAGGTAATAATTTTTTATAGCTCCACCACAGGTTTGACAGCCAAGTATCGTGTGCCATCGAGGAAGGAGGCGGAGAGACCAAAAGGTTTCCGTAGCTCTGACCTGTGTCTCTCCTAATGCTCACAAGAAGTCTGAATGGCAGTCATCGATGCAATGACTGCAAATCTGGATTTACAATAATTAATAATCTTCTGTAGTATTTAAGAAGGATTTTAATAAATATACTGAACCAAATTTTTTATTAATACCTTTGTCAACGCGTGTTCCATTTATTTTACTTTATCTTGTATTTATAATTATTATATGAATGTATTTGAACAACAGAACACACAGCAAAAACAGTTTGCAGTTGAGTCGAATATGGTCGGTTCCTCACTTCATAAATGTTAACCAACTTAGTAAAAAGTATTTTAAACGTCTAAGCAACGATTACTTTTATAATTAATAGTTAGTTTTTTCAATCATTTATCTTCTTGGTTATAACCCTATTCTTACAAATAATCGTAAGCGATCTACCGTATGTATGTACAATAATAGTTGCTTGAAGCACTATCTATAAATATTACCTGAATCGGATAAGACACGTGAGCGCATCGAAGGAACAAACATTGCTTTTATTTTCTGGTGCTGGGTAATGGCTGATTTGAGTGATGAAACTAACACTTATACACGAAAGCCGCTGCTAAGACAGGTAATATGATATTAATATAAGAATCTACACCCTGTGCTGGTACCATATAAACCCGAATTAACCCACCGTAAGACTTGACGTTGAAGTCTTCATTATATTGTATGACCCCTTTCAAACGACTGAACGGGTTACTGGTAGCCTGATATCAAAGCTGAAATGAAAGAGAATATTGTGAAATCTCTCATTTACGTGAGTAAGCAAGAAACAATTCTTGAGCTCAAGGCTGAGCAACCAAAAACCAACGCGTCGAATCTTTGTGAAAAAACTATCGAAAACGTCAGAGCTTCTTAGCGAGGACCTTTTATCAGAGTTGTGGTGACTATTTCCTGGATATTTTATTCTGTAATTAATCGGAACATGTTTACTTTACGAGACAATAAAAAATCGCATTGCGCATAAAAATCACGTCTTTTTTACATTAACTAATGCATTGTTACTAAGATCTGCTAGAAAAACTAGGGAGGGAGAGATTTTTTATTTTATTTATTATATGGATGGACGTCTGCCCCTTCCAACACTACATGACGATCACGACCACTCTGTCAAGAGTGACACGATTGAAAAGAAGAACAAAAACTAAACCCATAATTTGATTTTTTTTTCTTATGGTATTTAATTTGTAGCTCCTCATCAGTACTGGACCATGGAACTGCTATTTTATGTTCGGCCTCTGCGTTGGATCACCGACCGTGATGATTCCGCAGATACGAAAAGACATCAATTCCACTATTGTCATTAATGAGGATATGGCTTCGTGGATACGTAAGTCTGTTATTTTGAGTATTACTATTTCGTTGGGAACCCACAAATATTAGTTTAGTAAATTATCCCGATGCAGAAAAGACAATAAGCGAAGTTTGAAGAAATATTGTTTGGAACGGTCAAAGAGAAGATCTTCTGCCGAGTGCCTTAAATAAATGCTGTTTTGAAGCTGTTACAAGATTTTTTTGAAAAGTTAGCGTAGTCAGGTTTTTGCTAGAATTCTGCCATTCTGTTATAGCTACCGTTATGCTCACTCTAACCGGCGCCATCTAGGCGGGCTTCGGATAGCCTGCCGACCGAGAGGGCTGGTGGTCGTGGCGCCGACGACCGCCAGTCCGGCGTCCCGAGAGGGAGGGTGATGGGAGAGATGTGCTCCGCACTAAACGCTTCACTTTCCCCTTTGCCTTTTCATGAGTTCTGTCTCATGCGAGGTTTGGACGTTGGTTGTTGAGCGACAGGAGGTTTTAGTCAGTTCGACATGCCCCGCCCTCCATCCCCAGTGGACGCCCTCCATCCCCAGTGGACGGCGGAAAAAAAAAGCTACCGTTATAACTAATTCGATTACCACAATGGATTCTTTAAAAAATTCGTAATTCATAGCAGCACCCAGGCATCTTTATTGTTCTTTTGTTGCACCTTCTATGTTGTTCTTTCGATGTCAGTGGCACATTATGCTCTGACGGTATGCGATCACCATTCCTAATGGATATTAGCAATGCGACGGGCACAGGCAACTTGCTACTTACCACTCAGGACTCTTAAATTTCATTTGAAGCGATAAAAGTCTCAGCGACCAGGCAACAGCGAGGATATTATTTCAGAGCCTGATTATTATTATTAAATCTTTATAATATCTGTCGTGGCGTGCAACCTTTTTAACAGGACATAAGACCTACAACGACTAGACACAGACTAAGACAGACAGTTGACAATAATTCAAAAATTAAGAGAGAAATGGAACGAAGGCGTACGTGACTAGCGGCAGGCAGTACTTTTTTTGACTTCCTAAAAGACGAACCAGACGAACCAGACAACAAGGAACGAATTGATCGTTCTTCTAAGTACATAAAACAGACGACAAAAGAACTAACTGACCGTTCAAGTGATCCTTCGACCGTTCAATATCTGACCCAAACTAAATATAATATTAGCACACCATATTAACTGAAATTCAAAATCATCAGATATTTTTAGGTGGTCAGTGTGGCCGGTGGTACTGTATTACTTACGGTACTGACTTGTTGTGTTATTCAGGTTGCATGAGCAATTGTCCTGATATCATTTATTTATCTTTTAACTGGCTTTCCTTTTTATTTTTACCCGCTCTGGATATCTAAAAATCATCCCTATTTATATCGTCATTTAAAATTTGATTTTCAGCGGCCATCCACAGCTACAGCGCTCTCCCGTGGGTTTTCATATTGCCATCGTTGATCAGGATCTTCGGCCGCAAGAAGTCCTACATCTTAGTCTGCATCTTCGCCTGCATCGGCTTCCTCACACACTACTGTAGTAAAACTATCATTCACATAATCATAAGCGAAGTGTTAAAAGGAGTACTTACAGCTTCACATTTCACAGTGTCCGTAGTCATAGTAACTGAGTACACATCTCCGAGATACAGAGGGGTATTCTTAACGCTAAAATCAGCTTCTTTCTTTTGGGGTATTCTAGTAGCTAATGCTATAGGAACTTTTTTCCATTGGCGAAACATAGCGGTGCTTGGAATAATCTGTTCAGCATACAATTTATTCACCGTTATAGTGTGGCCAGAATCTCCTCTTTGGTTAGCTGATAAAGGAAGATGCCACGACTGTATATCAGCACACAGATGGTTGAAGGGTAGCGACCTTATTTCAGAGAAAGAACTCAAAAGACTGACAAGCTTATGTTCGGAAATTAAGCAAGATAAAGGCAAGATAAATGTGAAAAAGAACTTTCAAGATTTCTTTAAAATGTTAAACGATAGAGAGTTCTACAAACCGGTTTTATTTACGATTTTGTTAATCGGTTTATACATATTCTCAGGTAAATTAATATGTACAGTTTACTCGTTAGAGATATTAAAGAGAATCACAAACGACGAAAACGTAGCTTACAAAGGTATGCTGATATTGGATACTGTAACCGTTCTAAGTGTCTACGTTGGCTGTTTTATAACGAAATTATTTAAAAGACGTTCCGTATTATTAGCCACTTCTAGTGTAGCAGTAATATTTTTGTTTTCTATTTCATTATATTTATATTTAATCAAATTAAAATTTATATTAGATAGCGTTTATATATCTATTACATTGTTAACTGGGTTTACGATTGCCATTTCATCTGGCCCTATGATATTGTCTCTAGCGATATCGGGAGAATTGATTTCGTTAAGATTTCGTAGCTTTTCACTGTGCGTTACAGTTTTAATATTCAAATCGTTGAATGGTACAGTTATGAAATTTTCACCATTTACCTTTCGTTATTTTGGACTGCACGGCGTGTTCTTTATTTACGGCTCATTCTCGTTAACTTTCTTATTTTTATTGTACCTATATCTACCAGAAACTAAGGACAGATCGTTGCAAGAAATAGCCGATTCGATGAATGAAAAAAAACGAAATGTAGCCGAAGAGACAAAAATGATTACTAATGATGAAAAAATAATTACGTAGTGGACATTTTTAAAAATTAAATTAAATTAAATTTTATTTCACATTGTGTAGTTTAATAGTAAGCTCCAATGGTGTTGTGTAGTTAAGAGTCCTGAAATACAAGTATTATGAAGATTTTTGAAGTTCTAAATCATTTCAAATTTTTCTTTTTCCCAACAATTCTGTTTGCAGTATCAATAAATGTATTTTGGTCACATCATTCTTATCACTTTTTTCTGTGAAAGTCAAAAGAAAACTGGTAGGGTATGAATATTAAAAACCGCTAAACTTCAAATAACATATAGAAAAGTATAATATGGACTTTATAAGATAATAACTTTGATACGTTATAAGTTTTCAGGAATCACAACCCCTAGAATTCGTTTAGATGAAGGCGCTAGATGCCAGAAATATTTACATACCAGAAAAATATACGCATAATCTGAATGCTGACAGTTAATAGACACCAACTCAGCAAAATAATGAAACACATTTTTATTTTTTTATTTGGCTCACAATACACATCACAAGCTAAAAAGATACATAAAAAAACACAAGTAAAAAGAAACAAAATCTGGCTTGCAATATGAGTTATGTGCGCACGACAAAACAAGACATATAGTGCTGAATTTGTACAACAATATTCCTGACAATTACGACAAAACAACACGATAACGAAAACTAATCTAACGTATAATGTAAGGAAAAATATTCACAATATAATACATTAAACAATTACATTAACCTACCTATTAATAACGTGGAGGATGCCCTTGAACATTTTTCTAAACGTAACTAACCTACAAGTAAAAATATCCAACTCATTCAACATTGAAATAAGCTGTGAAAATTTAACTAGACTACACTATTTTTATACATGATATCTTATAATTATTTTAAAAGTTCTTCGGTTGTCTCATCGGTTATATTATCTGTTTTGTTGGTTTGTTCTGTCTTTTTTACTTCTTGGAAGCAATCATCTATTTCCAGCAAGCTTTTACCTTTAGTTTCAGGCATATATTTATATATGACTATCAACAAAACAGAGGTGGTCAAGCCGAAAAATAGAAAAGCTCCATGTAACCCGAATTTTTCGAAGCTCGCCGGCGCCAACTTCAGTAAAGTTCCACTGACAATTTTATGTAAAATCCCCACAGTGCCTAAGTATAAGCTTCTATTTTTAACAGGAACTATTTCTCCAAACAACACCCCAGTCATTATAGCAGGTCCACAGCTGACCGCCAAAGAAAATATTGATAAAAGAAATATACTCAGGGTATTGTTTTCCGGTAAAATTCCTTTCTTAATTAAGTAAAGATGAAAGGACATTGCGAATAAAATGCAATTTGAAAATGAAGTGAATATCAAAATCATTGCGCGTCTTCTCATGACTTTTGTTAGAAAACAAGTCAAATAGACGCTTATTACGGTAACTCCGTCTAGTATTAGCATTCCAGTGTATGCCATAGATTTACTACTGGTTATTTTCATGAAAATCACTAACGGATACACTGTGCATACCGTTTTCCCGGCGAAAACATTAATTAGCATCAAAGTTAGGCATATAACCATAGGCTTGTAAAATTTTTTTTCTTTCATCCTTTTAACAGCTTCCCACCAATGATCTTTAATTTCAGGATCTATTGTCTCATATCGAATTAGCCTGCTCAATTCTTTTTCTTCTTCTGCACTTGTGCCTTTCAACCATCGATGGGATTTGATGCATCGTTCTTTGAAACCCCTACTGGCTAACCAATAAGGAGATTCAGTCCACGCTGCCAACGTTATGATATTGTAAATTGAACAGACAATACCACAGAGAGCAATATATTTCCAGTGGAAAAATGTTCCAATAGCATTAGCCATCCAAACTCCCCAATAATATGACGCCAGTTTCATGGTCAGAAAGACACCCCGATATTTGGGCGAGGTGTACTCTGTGATTATAACTATTGTGAGGGTCAGATAAGCTGCGGCCACCACGCCTTGGATGACTTCGCTGGTGATGATGTGGATAACAGTTTCGCTGAAGTAGAAGACCAGGGACCCAATGAAAGCATTTACGGAGACTATGATGAAAGGGATTCTTCTGCCGTAGACTCGTATGATGATTGGGAGTATCACTACCCAGGGTACACCGACGTAACATGTGATGGATGCTGTATAAATAAATAAAATCATCAATATTGTAGACAAAATTTTACATTTTATTTAAGTTTATTAACTGTTACTAGTATAAATACAGATTAGAAAGAGTGATTCCACCTTAATCAGTGATCATATATATTAAATACTTAAACCTCAATAAACTACAATGCACATTGAGGCATTAACCTTCAGCTACTCTTAATCGATAGAAAAATGGATTCAAATAAATAAAAAATAAAGCCTGGAAAGAAAATACGTGGTTCTACGGGGTAACGAATCTCAACCTCTGACTTACGTATCCAGGACGCCATTTCTTCATCAATGATCTCCATGTTATTGGTCTCATTCCTCATCTGGGGTATGAAGACAGCTGGGGCTCCGGAGAACAAGCCAATGATGAAATAGCATGTCCAAGCTCCACTGCAGATTATCAGCTGGAGAAGAGAAATGTTCTTTTACAGTTTTACCAATTCCAGATTATCTGATGCCCTTAAACAGCCTTACCACCTCTGCCTGATTTAGCTGTTGGTGTGTGCTGTTACGGCAATTGAATTGGTTGAAATTGAGGCTCAACGATTGACGCCCAGATTTTGAATAATCTCTGTTTTAGTCTTCACATGAAACTCCAGTGAATCGACTAATTCACTGATTTACTGGTGGTAGGATCTCTTGTGAGTCCGCACGGGTAGGTACCACCACCCCGCCTATTTCTGCCGTGAAACACTATTGCGTTTCGGTTCGAAGGGTGGGGCAGCCGTTGTAGCTATACTTGAGACCTTAGAACTTATATCTCAGGGTGGGTGGCGCATTTACGTAGTAGATGTCTATGGGCTCCAGTAACCATTTAACACCAGGTGGGCTGTGAGATCGTCCACCCATCGAAGCTATAAAAAAAAGTCATAACCATTCATTTATTATAACCAATAGTGATTAGTACGGTAATAGTGAATAAATAAAACTTGTTGAATCTATTGAAGATTGTTTTTTTTTTCTAACTATTCGCTGGTAGCCTGAGGGGCTATTTCGGCTATGCTTTGATTGGTAAGTGAGCTCACGGCGCTCAACCTGAGAGAATGTGCTAAGACGGCTCTAAGAAGAGTAGTGCTGAAATCGCTTTTGAAGTATAATTACACTATTTCATACAAATTAACTAGCTATGCTGATTATTATAGCAAAATTTGATTAGATCACCAGGCGTTTCTGTAGTGTAGCGGTTATCACGTGTGCTTCACACGCACAAGGTCCCCGGTTCGATCCCGGGCGGAAACAGTTTTTTTCTATTCTTTTTAAATTCAAGTTTTGAAACTAACCTGCCTTAAAAAGTATTTCCACAAAAATCTGTCATCATCGCTGCCGTCCATGTTGATTATTAAAACATTCTTCAGACTTTATGCTCTTATTATAGTATGACAAATCTATTGAGATTGTGTTCAATTTATCATTTATTTATACAATAAAAAAACTAAACGCTAGATCCTTATAGAAGAACTAAGCTCAATTGCTTAATTTGTTAAGAATTCTCTTCCAGCGAGCCCAGTAATAATTCTTTTTTTTAGAAATACATGTTATTGTAATCTATAGAAACCTTGTATATTTGTAATTGTATGAAGAATGATTTCTGTAGGAATATGACCAGGGTGCGAGAAACGGTGGTCCAGTACTATAAAGGTATGTTCAATCAGTCACAGTCGACGGTCATAAAAAATATTATAGTTCTCCGACTATTGAGTATTCTTCAATAATAAAATTTATCGCTGTCACGCCTCTGTGACGTTCATACAGATTACGTTATTAACTATTAATATTTATTAGGCACTAATACGTAATTGTAGTTTGACGGTGAATTGTTTTAGGTAACTTTGACCGACGATCATACAAGCCACCCGATATAAAGTAGATCTTTTAAAATACCAGATAAACTAACATCTGTTGAACTTGAAATTGAAAATACGTATGATTGGAAGAAATATACGTAGCTTCAAGTTTTTATTTTTTATTTTATTGCTTAGACAGGTAGTTGAGCTCACGGCCCACTCCGCGGTGAAGGAATAACATCGTGTAATAAAAATCAAACTCGCAAAATTGTAATTTACGTAATTACGGGTGATAGGGCGTCTTGTGAGTCCATACGGGTAGGTACCACCACCCTGCCTATTTCTGCCGTGAAGCAGTAATGCGTTTCGGTTTGAAGGGTGGGGCAGCCGTTGTAACTATACTGAGACCTAATATCTCAAGGTGGGTATCTTGAGATATTAGTTCGGCGGCATTTATGTTGTAGAAGTCTATGGGCTCCGGTAACCACTTAACACCAGATGGGCTGTGAGCTCGTCCACCCATCTATGCAATAAAAAAGAAATATTTTGTTTGCGTAATATGTAGTGTACACTGACTTACACGAAATCGTAATAATTATTGACTTAAATAATACGAATTTTATAGTTAATTTTTTTACAGTCGTCCGTGATCACGACCAATGTAAATTATTCGTTATATCGGAAATATTAAAATGAAAATAATTATTAAAATTATTAGATTACGTCTACGGTTAATAAAAATCGAATAAAATAGTGTATATAATCTTTAACAACGGATGTCGTTGACCCTGGTCTAAAATCTGATTTTATTATTGTGAATATGAAATCCGAAATCCTTAGACCTTAATCCAGTGATTCTCAACCACTGTTCCGCGGCACTTTTGTGTGCCGCCAAGTTTCAAAAGTGTGCCGCCAAATTTTGGGAATATATAATAATGTTAATATTATTAAATTATATCATTTTAAAAGAAAAATATTTTAAACATGAATATATATTTAAATCCACAAAAAAAAATTATAGTATATTTTAGTTTATTTCGTATATTAAATTTTTTTTATAAACTATTTATGCAGTGTGTTTTAGTAAGTAAATAATTTTTATCTTTTTTTTTGTGTGCCGCCAAATTTTGAAATCGTTAAATATGTGCCGCAACAAAAAAAAAAGGTTGAGAATCACTGCCTTAATCTATACTATTATATAAATCTACAGTGGTTTTTACGGATGCTCCGTTATAAATACTGAACCGTGCATCCGATTGACTTGAAACTTGGTATCCGTGTAGAAAATACATGTACTTAATGGATAGGCTAATATTTATATGAGTGTTGGACTCCCTACACCAGTTGCGGGGGCGTTAATGATGAGAATCTTTGTGGGGGTGAGGAATAATAATGTTAATTTTAAATGCCCAGCGAAGCGGGCGGGTACAGCTAGTATACTATAAATTTATATGTATTAGATTTTAGTTTCCAATACTTGATAGTTTTCATGGTATTAGTTCAAATCAAAGCCAATAGATTAACAATATCCCACTGAGTTTCTCGCCGGATCTTTTCAATGGGTCGCAATTCCGATCAGGTAGTAAATTCTGCTCTTTTTTTCCTACCTATGCTGATAGCCTTGAGAGGCTATATCAGCTTTGCCCTAACGTGTAGGTGAGCTCACGGGGCTCGAACCGGAGTGTTGCTAACACTGACCCTAGCGAGAACAGTGCTTCGCAGAATCTACCACCGGATCGGAAACGCGACCCTCTGAGAAGATCCGGCGAGAAACTCAGTGGGCGAAATTCTGCGAAGCACTGCTCTTCCTAGGACTAGTGTTAGCACATTCTCTTAGGTTAAGCCCGCGAATTCAGCTACCAGCCCCGGTGTAGCTGGAATATCCCTTAAGCTACTATCGAATAAGTAGGGAGAAAAGACAACGAAAAACGCGACATTCAACTGAAAAAATATATTTAATTAAGTTAATATATGTTTTATTTTCAATACTCTCGCGTGCCATGCGTGGAATTAACTTGCCTTTGGCTATATAGCCTTCCTTTGCCGCTGTTGAAAAAAAAAAACAAAGAAAATTGAACCAATATTGTCATAAAACATCGTTTAAAAACATAGAAACTCGGTAATTAAAAGTCTCGGAAAGTCGTAAATCTATAAGTTTACAAGATATTCGAAATGAAATGGCCGCCCCGCGGAAGATACGATCGGTAATGAAAAACTGTATCGGCCGAGTTTCTCGGGAGAAATTTAATTATGAAACTTTGAAAAATTAATCGGATGGTAATTTAAAAAAAAGAATCTTACTGAAGTTCTCGAGAAAGCATTTTTAGCGTAACAATCGCTTAAGCTTACTTTCTTTGCTTAGTGACCTTAATATTGGCGTTATTTAAAGTGAAATGTGTTCACGCATGCTCATACTTACCATACGTAATCCATACTTACCGTACATACCGTATTTAACGGCCGTCTGGTGTAGTGGTAAGTGACATGGTCACTACACAAGGAGGTCGCGGGTTCGAATCCCGCCAAGGGAAGATATTTGTATGATAAATATAAAATATCTTTTCCAGGGTTATGGATGTATGGTCCGGTGGTGAAGCGGTGCAAGGTGGCGCCTGTGCGCCGCTCACGGTGTGTCTCCCGAGACGAGGTTCTTCGGGATTTTCCTGGGGATGAGATCCTGTCTTAACACTAGTACGGGTACCGGCTAAGGCGAGACTTTCGGCGCGCACCACGGTACCGTAAGTCTCGTGTAGTCGGTTTGGTGGAGCTCGATGGGGTTTAGTCGGTGGTCGTCTGCAGGGCAAGTGCTTCGCGCGCCTTTTTCAAGGCGTAGTCTCCTGTGAGAAACCTTGGCCCTTTTCTTCTCCCCTTCTTCCTCTCAGGAGGCGCCAGAGTCCGACATAACCCGGTCCGTTACCCCCCTCGACCGGGTATCCGTAAATGGATTCCCCAGCGTTAAAAAAAAAGGGGTTATGGATGTATATTAAATATATGTATGTGTATAATAAAATTCTTACATTTATTTCCGTTATCTGATACCTGTAACACAAGTTTTTCTCAACTCTGTCTCATCCTTCAAAACGGAATGTACGAGACTGCGATCTGACATTTCAAGCTGCTAGAATATCCACGTGGTGATATCTACATCGCAAGTCTATCTAAAAAACTCCCATACTACGTAAAATTCTATAAAATATTAACATTACTTGTTTATTATAAAAAAGCCACGTCTTAGTTTTTACACAATTAGCCATTTTATGTTGGTTATAGCAACTACAACTTATTTTATACAAAGAAATGTAATTACTGCGAGACAATTTATAAAATGTAGCTCAGTATTCACAATAAATATTTTAGTGATTTTTACATGACTGTAAGATTAATTTATTTTACATAAATTGCTTTTAACTAACATTATTTTTATTCAGCCTAATAATAGATGGCGCCAACAACATGATTTGCGTAACAATTACAATACTAATCAAATTATTTATGTTAATTATAACATCATTTATTATTAATATTTATGCTTTATTAATATTTGTCATCCGAGTGTCGTCGCAGAGTCCTTGAGTACTTTGGTCACATCGCACGGAAGGATGGTAGCAATCTCGAGAGGCTCATCGTGACTGGTAAGGTAGATGGGAAAAGACCTCGGGGGCGCAGCCCAATACGTTGGTCCGACCAGATCCGCACCGCTCTTGATTCCACGTTTCACAACGCCCTCCACACCGCCAGAGACAAGAATGGATGGAGAAAGATCGTGCTTGCGAAGGTGATACAAAAGGGTGGTCACGACCCTCAGCAATGAGGAATACGACGCAAGGAGGAGGATTAATATTTGATTAGTCATTACTCATTTGTGTTTTTAAATAATAATATAATCATTAAACATATTCTGAACATTTTCACATCAAGACATTGTCTACTAAATATTAAGTATGGTAGAATAACAGTTTCATCTTGCTAATAATAAATAAATAATAACATAGAATAAAATAAACTATATATTATTTAATATTAATTATTGGCAACAGTGGCGTTTGTGCCCATATACCCTACTTTCAAATCCATTATTGTTCTCAATATCTTCGTATAAAAAATATTTATAAATAGCAACCTATTGGTATGTTTGTTTGGTCGTGGTGTGTGCTTTTTCCTGTCAGAGAAGGTTAGGGTCATAGTACAAAGATAGGATAAGTGGCGCTCGAATATTATTTTTTTATTGCCCTTGTAGACAGACGAGCATACGGCCCACCTGATGGTAAGTGGTTACCGTCGCCCATGGACTTCAGCAATACCAGGAGCAGAGCCAAGCCGCTGCCTACCGTTAAGTACTCTCCACAAGCCTCGTTGGAAGAATGACAAGTCATAGCGCTCGAGAAACACCGTGGAGAGGAGCTCATTCCAACGCCGGATGGTACGTGGCAAAAAAGATCTCTGGAAGCGCACTGTGGATGAACGCAGTGGCTCCAGGTAGCATGGATGAACTCTACTCCGGTGGCGAGCAGTGCGATGGTAAATACGAGATGGTGGTATCATCTCGAACAATTCCTCAGAGCACTCCCCATGGAACATACGGTACAAAATAAAGAGGGAAAAGATCACAAATTAGTGTATTTCTTACATTTGTTTATCGATGTCACGTCGCAGGGGTAGCATGGCTTCACAAGACGCCCTTGCTTCTGTAAGGACTGTAATCTTTCTCGAAGCGCGAATGAATCTGAATGCTTCAGAAGGTTCCAGAAGCTTACCCATTTTTTGTTTGTAATTTATGAGTTGGGGCTCCGTGACCGAGGTCTGAGTACGGTTCCAATTTTTATCTTTCAACGCGAACGCTTTCGTCTTCCCTTAGCTAATCGGAGTTCAGAGAAATTAAAACTGTAATATGATGATGATATTTCAAACGTGTTTATATTTCGTTCAGCGATGCAAGCAGACAACATTTAGTTATTAAGTCGCCTTCTTGTGTTCTCATCAGTCTTCTATTTAGTCGCGCATGTCTTGAAAGACACCTTTGAGGGGTATAGGATCTAATGCTCATTGATCATACATGTACACTAGAAGTTCGGTTATTAGGAGAAAAATGTATGCAATCTCGGCTTTGGTATAGTAATATTCCTACTTCGCTGTCATTAGTTGTGTATTTCCTACCTATTCTGATAGCCTTGAGAGGCTATTCCAGCGTAACCTTAATTAGTAGGTGAGCTACGGGGCTCAAACCTGACGACGTTGCTAAAACGAGTCCTAGCAAGAGCCGTGCTTCGCAGAATCTACCACCGGATCGGAAACGCGACCCACTGAGAAGATCCGGCGAGAAACTCAGTGGGCTGCCATGTTTCATATTAATCAACTTCATTTCATTTCTATCATTTTTCAATTGAAACAAGTTTTGATTAAAATTAAAATAAGACTTGACCTAAAGCTCTTATTTACGAGGTCATAAAATCCATTAAAAAAATGTGTGTGTGTGTGTGCAAGTCACACACGGTAGAAGTGAAAGTTATAAAAAATAAGAATAATCGCAAGGGTCAACCACCGCCGCCAACCACTCCGCAGTGCAATGGAGCAGCCTCACCCTGGGGGAATCGCCTGCATGATCACGATATCTATACGCCAGGTAAGTATGATTAGTTGATATAGCAGAGCAGGTAAGCAAATTTTCGTACATGCTTAAGAGTTTTTTAATGCTTCCATGTTTAGACGACCTCACAGCCCACCTTGTGTTAAGTGGTTACGGAGCCCACAGTTACCAATAACGTAAAGGCCGTCCTCCATCCACGTTGAGACATCAGTTCGAAGCCTCAGTTTTACAGGTCACGATGAATTCAACAGTAACACGATTATATCTCAAGGTGGGTGGCGCATTTACGTTGTAGATGTCTATGGGCTCCAGTAACCACTTACACCAGGTGGGCTGTGAGCTCGTCCACCTATCTAAGCAATATATGAATATATATATTATCATCATTATCCTGCCCTTCTCCCAGTCACCTGGGGTCGGCGCAACATGTTTTCTCCTTCCATACTCTTCTATCATATACCATTTCTTCGCTCACTCCCCTCCTACCCATATCGTCTTACACACAATCTATCCATTTCTTCTTAGGTCTACCTCTTCCTCTAAATCCTTCCACATTCATAGTTAACACTCTCTTAACAACCTCATTTTCATTCCGTCTCATCACATGTCCATACCATCCCAAACGTGCACTCCTCAGCTTCTCTGTCACAGGTGCCACTTTCAGACTTCCTCTAACATATATATTATATATATATTATATATATATTATATAAACTTGAATCTACGTAATGTACTTAAACGCGCATAACTTCAGAACGCCGGCAACAAATTGGATAATTCTGTTTTTTTTTTGAGATTGTTATTGCCATGGCAAGGTTTGTTTGTATACAAAAAAAATATGTGAAAATAGATTAATTCACTAAGGTTTTTTTTAATGAAGCTTTCGGTGACAAGGTCGCCGCAACACCCAAACCTATTAAAAAAGGGTGCGTGTACTTATGTACGCGCGTAAGAAGTTATACTTTATTTTTATTAAATTTATTACTTTATTTTATTTAAATTTTAATCAATTTGAAAAAAAATCGATTAAACAACATCCTCAAACACGCATATTCCCTTTCCCCTTCCCTTTTCTTGATCCCTTTTCTTAACATCGTATAAATTCGGTAATTCTCGGTACGGTTCGGAAAATTCACCTGCGGCTATATTCAGACTCGACGTCGGTCGTATTGTAATGAGCGATTTAGTGGGAAACTTCATTCTGTTAATTTTGTGTCACGGTGCGCGCGCATTTTAAAACTTCACTCTCATCAATTACTCATAACGCGCCTAAAGAAGTATAACTTCAAAAACCACGTAGGAATTTAGGAATTCAGAGAATATGGCGGTACGAAGTTAACCAGGTCAGATAGTTTATTAAAATGCAACATGTGCCTGAACGATGGTCACTATTCATCATCAGATGGGCCCAATGCCAGCCTTTAAAGGCACAAAAAAAAAAAGTGTGTGTGTCCGCTCCGACGCACGACTGGAGTTTACTGGATATAAAAAATTAAACGAAACAATACGAGAAATAGTTCTATATTACGACAACACGATACACTACAGATTATTAACAAATTAACGAGACACAAAACAAACGACTAACAAATATATGAAAATACAATAATGAGAGAAACGCGCGATCAGTACGAGGCTTTGTGGCGGACTGCCGGCGCAGCAGCCCGGCGTCACCTGCGATAACGCGGCCGCGCGTTGGCTCCTGATTGGCGCGCGCACGCATCACGCAATCAGGAGCCAATCAGGCGCATAACGCATTTCGTGTGACATGCTAGTACGATTTTGATTGGCGCGCGCACGCATCACGCAATCAGGAGCCAATCAGGCGCATAACGCATTTCGTGTGACATGCTAGTACGATTTTGGTCCCCATAATTTTCATACCCCGGGCCTATATATGTAAATCGATTCTAAAGGAGTAAACTCCAAAAATTACAAAAGTGATCGTATCGCTTGATATGTAAACAGCGCGCGTCTTATCCTTTAGGCAACGTTGACTTAGCGTGGATATAATGATGATACAGTTCCCGGCGTCAATAATCGAAGAGGCAAACTATTTGTAACATTCCAATAGCCGTTAGATTGCTGTGGGAACAAATTTTGGATACACTCGACCCATTTGTGGCAATTACAAACGCCTTTATCTATTACTGTTAATTAGTGATGTCGTTTTAATTAACTTCTCATAAATTTGTTGGAGCAATGGGACGCTTCGAGAAAATAGGAAATTTTAATTTTTAAATAATACATGGAAGGCGTTGGCAGTATTCAGATACCATTTTGTAAATAGGAGCTTTTATTGAGTACCTCGTTACAAGTGTGATGCACAGCTCTCTGCGGGATACTGTTTAGAAATAAAACCCATTTCCCAGTTTTTGCCGCGAACCAAATTGTGATCCCATTTGAAAGTTTTTTAGCTGTCCGATCTTATTATCTTGAGTAATGTGAGATTTTATTGACTAACTAGCTGACCCGGCAGACTTCGTAGTGCCTCAATCGAGAAATAAAAGACCTAAACTTTTGTATAAAATAAACTTAAAACAAACAAAAGGAATTTTCATATTTATCTACCTTTTAAACCTTCTCTGGACTTTTACAAGTAATTCAAGACCAAAACTACTAAAAATTCGGTCCAGCCGTTCTCGAGTTTTAGCGAGACTAACGAACAGCAATTCATTTTTATATATATAAATTCTCGAGCATCCATCATCGCTACATTAGAAGGGCATTAGGATCTTCTATAAAATGTACTAGTGTCAAAATTTCACCAACGTCGCTTAGTGGCACACCGAAAATTGAAGTTGCCTTCTGTGACAATGTGTCGGTAAGTTATACCCCCGCTGAAGCCTTTATCGGATGATCCGTATCTCGTAAGATCAAAATACCTGTCTCTAGATAGCAGGGTAGAGGGGGAAGAGGTCGCCCGAAGAAGACATGGATGTAGTGTGTGAATGACAATATGAGAGAGAGTGGAGTGAGTGTTGAAATGACGGCTGATAGAATGGAGAATGGAAGAGAAAAATTAGCTGTGCCGACCCCACCTAGTGGAATAAGGTGGAGATAAAGAAGAAGGCCACGTACCATCCGGCTATGGAATGAGCTCCCCTCCACGGTGTTTCCCGAGCGCTATGACATGTCCTTCTTTAAAAGAGGCTTGTGGAGAGTATTAAGCGGTAGGCAGCGGCTTGGCTCTGCCTCTGGCATTGCTGAAGTCCATAGGCGACGGTAACCACTCACCATCAGGTGGGCCGTATGCTCTTCTGCCTACAAGGGCAATAAAAAAAAGAAGGGATAGCAGGGTCTACTTACAGACCACGTGCTAAGTCAACAACGAATTCAGACACTGCATAGTTAAGCCAATCAGCACATCTTAATCAGAAGCCCTGGCGTCGATCACGGCGCCTGTGCATGATATCAATTGACCGAATCGATCGCATTGTAAAAGCAATCATCGCTATTTATAACTACACAATTAATTGGGCCGGTATGTTCTAATAATAGAATGCATCATACAATCATGGGATCGACTCGTGACTGTCAGGAAAAGGCTTGGGGCACAATTGGTGCGAATTTAGTGCTGTTAAGATGAGGAGTGGTATTCTAAGGTAAGTGACGGCTTTTGTGACCTTCTGTGACGTAAAATGGCCACACGAACTCATAGGCTTTAGGTACCATATGAACGCCGTCTTCCATCATGAGGGGGAGTTTCAATAATTTTGCAATACGAAAGGAATTCCAAGCACCGGTCACTGTTTTTGTCGAATACGACATAGACTTCGACGTGCGACTTAACCCATACATACAACCCACTGAGTTTCTCATCGGATTCTCTTAGTAGCTCGCGATTCAGGTGGTATTCGGCAAAACGCTGCTCTTGCTGGTAATTCTTTTTCTGGTTGAGCACCGCGAGCTTCCCAGCAGTCACCATAGATAATACACATAAATTAGCTATATATAGCTATAAGCAACTCAAGCTCTCAACAAATATGTTTACGGGCGTCGGCCACTAGATGGCTTCGCTTCAATTAGTTTCACATTGCTCCTGTAGATGGCAGTAACATATTTATTACCTATCCTATATTTTATTTTTAATGAAGGATTTTGTAAACTTTCAGGTACCACAGATTGATTAAATTCAATCAATTTGTCTATAACAAATAAATACTTGTATAATTTTAACAACGTATAAGTTTCGAGGCATCCGCTACAAGATGTCGCTAGTTTCCATACAAAAAAATTGTTTTTCTCCTACCTAAGCCGAAAGTTTGGTTTTCCTCTCCCTGTACAAGGGATGAAAGTGTAACTTTTCATCCCGCTGTACAGGGAAGAAAGCGTAACTTTTCTCCCTGGGTAGAAGTGCGCATGCGCGTTAGTGTCTACGTCTGCTCTCACGCACCTGAAATCCTCCGCCATTGTTGTGCCCCGGTAATTTGCAATATCGTGTTTGGTTAAAAGTGAAATAAACAAAAGGCAATAAAATTTAAAAGTGAAGTATTAAACAAAGATGAGTTCATCAGACAGCTCTTATTCAATTAGTAGTGGTTTATTTAAAAATAAAAAAAACAGTTAAATTGTTTTATTAATGAGTACGGGCCCTCTACCTCCGGCCAGGGCTTCGCCCCTGGACCCCATCGGGGCTTCGACCCCGGCTCGGTACTCCACGAACTTTCGGCCTGGTAGGACAAAAAATAGTATGTGCACCGCAGGACAAAAGTTGGACATTTCCTCCTGCGTGTTTGCCACCCTCGACTTCGGATCGGGTGGCAATTTTACACGCGGGAGGAAATGTCCAACTTTTCTCCCTTGGTGCACAATGTACTATGTCTTAAAATATCGCACATTCAAGGCCCTGGCAGTCACTTTAAAGCCACTACGGTCTGTCGAGGATGTTGACATATCGGTAGCAATAAAAAAAAAAAGATGTGGGTACGTTTTTTCTTAAAAACCGAAACGACTAAAGCTATGCGCAAAGATAATCCGATTGATTGGTGGAACTCTGGAATGGAATGGATAGGTTAGCGGAATCATCACGAATTTATTAAGTTACTAGCTGACCCGGCAAACATTGTTTTGCCATATATAAGATTTCTAGGGAATTTCTAGTGTAGGAACAAAAACTGACTTATTGTAAGTGTGTAAGGATGTGGTAAATGAGTGTAAGAGGCATGTAGCGCTGTGAACGTTGAGGGAATATATAATAAAAATAACAAAACCTCATTCAGCCACATAAATACCTCATTATAACAAAAAAAAAAACCAAATAAAAAAAAAATGTTAGGGTTGGACAACCCTAATCACTTAGGGGTATAAAAAATAGATAGTAGCCGATTCTCAGACTTACTGAATATGCATAAAAAATTTCATGAGAATCGGTGAAGCGGTTTCGAAGGAGTATGGCAACGAACATTGTGACAAGAGAATTTTATATATTAGATAGATATTTGATAAGTTTAATATATTCCTTTGAATACTGTATAAACTATTATATTTATGTATATATGTATATGTATTTGTGTATTTATCTATTTAAATAGTCATTTACGCTTATATGTGTTTTGTGTAGGTATTTGTAATCTTTACATATAAAAATGAATTGCTGTTCGTTAGTCTCGCTAAAACTCGAGAACGGATGGACCGATTTGGCTAATTTTGGTCTTGAATTATTTGTGGAAGTCCAGAGAAGGTTTCTGTTAAAAATGAAATTTAACAGATATTGATATTTTAAATTGAGATATTAAATACTACATGATTCTAGAATGAAGGCAATTTTTTCAAAAGTAAGTTGATCAGAATCATACTTATACAACTAATGTGGCTTAATGTATTTCCCGTAACTTTGCTTCGGCAATTTTGTCAGGAATTTTATAAATCTCATTTTCAATAATAATTGGTTAGGGATTAACTTAAAAAATGTGTAATATGATAATAACATATTTTTTTACTGGTGGTAGGACCTCTTGTGAGTCCGCAAGGGTAGGTACCACCACCCTGCCTGTTTCTGCCGCGAAGCAGTAATGCGTTTCGGTTTGAAGGGTAGCTGTAGTAGGTAACTATATTGAGACCTTATAACTCATATCTCAAGGTGGGTGGCGTCATTTACCTTGTAGATGTCTATGGGCTCCAGTAACCCCTTTACATCAGGTGCGATGTGAGCTCGTCCACACATCTAAGCAATAAAAAAAAATCGATGAAATATTCTTCGTACCAAAAATTATAAGTAGGTTTTGTTTATCAGTATCTAAATGTATGGTGATTGTATTTAAATATAATTATATTATTATACTATATAAATTTAATAGTGCAAGGTAGGGAGGGAAGAGGTCGACCGAAGAAGACATGGATGGAGTGTGTGAATGACGATATGAGAGAGAGAAATGAGTGAGTGTTGAAATGACGGCTAATAGAAGATAATGGAATAGAAAAATTCGCTGTGCCGACCCCACTTAGTGGGATAAGGCGGAGACAAAGAAAAATACATTTAATGGTATTACTACAAAAATAATATTATACATAAAAACAGTGTTTCAATTCATTGATTTAAAAACTTCAGTAAATATAATAATGGCCAAAAAACATTGCCCCGGGTGAGGATCGAACTCACGACCTTAAGATTATGAGACTTACGCGCTGCCTACTGCGCTACCGAGGCTTAGGAAATCGGCTCGAAATACTGTGTTATAAACAAATAAATGATAAATTGTCAAGGTCAAACTTGTTACATTCGATAATATTTAGACTGAATACTAATTAGCCTGTATTTTTTACATTGTGATAATAATACATGTTCTTTTTCTATTTAATATACTTAAATGTTGATATTACTTTTAATATAAGTTATGCTTTATTTTACTATGAATGCAAGGACAATTAAAATTGAAATGAAAACAAAAGCTGACCCTTTAACATTTACAGGATAGGGATGTTTTGTAAAAAAAACTGCCCATAATAGAATACGTTCTGCCACGGCTCTTAACGATTAATTTTCTCCAGCAATCAATAAAATTATCATTCGAGTATCGAATACCGTTATCTATATTAATATTATAAAGCTGAAGAGTTTGTTTGTTTAAAGGCGCTAATCTCAGGAACTACTGGTCCGATTTGAAAAATTCTTTCAGTGTTAGATAGCCCATTTATCGAGTAAGGCTATAGGCTATTTAACATCACGCTAATACCAATGCAAGCGGAGCACCAATAAAGAATGTTTCAAAATCGGGGTTTTTAATCCCTTTTGAGAGCTTCCACTGCGTGCGCTGAGGAAACGATTAAAGTTTCGCTAAAGTAATGTATGACAGAACTGTTCCCCTTTAAACGATCTAAAAAAGAGTCCGCGCTTGCATATGTCTTTATATTAAGGTTGGCTCACTATAACGTTTTTTATGTTAAACAAATTTGTTCTAAAATTAAGCATTATTTGTGAACTATTTATTCCACGTGGATGAAGTCGCGGGCAAAAGCTAGTTTAAAATAACGTTACACAATTCGAGAAATGAATTTTAAATTTTCGAAAACATAAGGGCGGTCGCACACACGCCGACTGTCGCGCGACCGTAGACCGCAACTATTGGTCGGCGCGTGCAATTGACAGCCACGCTCAATTTATGGGCCACACTGTCTAGCTTTTGTTTCAATGCTATTACGTTAAATAGATGTGATTTTGTTACAGTTTTTTTTTCTGATCTGTTGAGTAACAATACCTTCCGACCGAGCTCTCAACATCAATTGAAAACGCTATATTTTTCATTACCCGTAAATATTGTTTATCTGTACTAATATAAAAATCTACAGTGGTTTTTACGGATGTTCCGTTATAACTACTGAACCATGCATCCTATTGACTTGAAATTTGGTGTCCATGTAGAAAATACATGTACTTAATGGATAGGCTAATATTTATATGAGCGTTGGACTACACCCTACACCAGTTGCGGGGGCGTTAATGATGAGAATCTTTATGGGGGCTGAGAAATAATAATGTTAATTTTAAATGCCCAGCGAAGCGGACGGGTACAGTAAGTGTATAAATATGCTTTATTGTGCACCAGTAAAAAATTAACACAAACACAAAATACAACGGTCTACAATCTTATCGTCAAGAGCGATCTCTTCCAGACAACCATTATATACACAAGACAGCTGCATAACATAAATTAAGTTTAATTATTAATCATATTTTGCATACAGCCATCCAAAAACAAACAAATCAACACACATTGTACAATAGAAAAATTCACTACGCATGGATGTATAATACATATAATCGTTACTTCTACATAACAATGTCGCGGCCAGAGACGTAATAATAACAGACGGGGACCTTTGGAAAATTAAGCACTTTTGTATTGAATTTTACGTGCAAATTAAAATGATTAGATTTTAAATAAACTCGTATTTATCTTTTCCGAAAATTTTCAAACTAATAAATATACACAATTTTTCGTGTATAAGATAAATGTCTCTGCCAGTATTTCTAGATTTTACGTTAAGTCTAATTGATTGAATAGGGAATATCTGCATTAAATAAAGCATTAAAGATTTTAGAAACCTCAACGATCTTAAATGTTTTGTGTGTGATCAACCAAATAATGGTTTAATTTACGAATAGGAAAAAAAATTAACAAACATGATCATTCCTGAGCATATTTCTGGTTACGTGCACAGAGTTATTTGCATTTAAGAAAATCTAAAATAATATAAGAAAATTATAAAATAAAAGAGAACTAATGTGTGGCGAAACTCCAACTAGAGTGGAATAGAGGTTTTTTTATTGCTTATATGCATGGGCGAGCTCACAGCCCACCTGGTGTTAAGTAGTTACTGGAGCCCATAGACATCTAGAACGTAAATGCGCCGCCCACCTTGAGATATAAGTTCTAAGGTCTCAATTATAGTTACAACGGCTGCCCCACCCTTCAAACCGAAACGCATTACTGCTTCACGGCAGAAATAGGCAGGGTGGTGGTACCCACCCGCGCGGACTCACAAGAGGTCCTACCACCAGTAATAACGCAAATTATAATTTTGCGGGTTTGATTTTTATTACACGATGTTATTCCTTCACCGTGGAAGTCAATCGTGAACATTTGTTGTGTACGTATTTCATTAGAAAAATAGGCACCCGCCTGCCTGGGATTCGAACACCGGTGCATCGCTTCGACACGAACGCACCGGACGTCTTATCCTTTGGCCACGACGAATTCAAATGTCATCTATCATCGGTGAAGTTATTTATTGAAGTGAAAACTTCTTTAGAATCGTTGTGATTTCAAACCGGATGCAACGGAAAAAACGACAGGTAAGAGACACAAATACAAAAATGTGTAGGATGAAGCCAGCAAAGAATGAGACAGCAATATACATACTATTTAATACAGCGCCATCTGTGAGATTTTTTAATACTAACGTGTGTATGAAAGCTCTTGTAGTGAATTTTAATTTAGGATTATACGTGAAATTAAAATAACAATTCACAGAGGGCGCTACCTTACAATTATTTACTAATGACAAAATTTTACATATACTTAAGACGTTTAGGATAATTGTATTTTAATTTTGGAAGGTTTCACTTCTACCACGTGTGAATTGCACACATTTTGTTTTTTCTTCTGTAAATCGTTTCCAGTTACCCGATGTGCATGTACCGAACCTAGGTTTAATTATTTCAGGCATCGGCGCGCAGTGCGAATTCTGACTGCAAATGATGTTACCGTTATTTTGTTGTCGTTTTAATTAACGCCCGTCCCAGCGCCGATAGTGCGACTATACGAATCATTATTTGTGTGCGGCGAGCCTAATTATCATTGTTTACGAGTATATTGACGTTTTGTTGTGGACCTAACAAACGATTAGATTTAAAATTTTAGTTATTTCACAACAAAATTAATGAGACGTTGATGATGTTTGAATTTGTATTTACTAGACGAGGTTTTTTTCTTTTAGTCAAGTTGTGTTTTTAAAAAATTATATTTAAATACGAATTACATATCGATAAAATGATGAAATATGAATAATATTGCTTGATCTTACCGACAGAATAATAAAAAAATATGAACTGGTTATTTAAAGAAAAAATCAAAATTATCGATAAAATTGATTATTGAAAATACGAATTAAAAACAAGTTTTTCTGAAAATAAATGGTAGCTAGATCGATTTATCGCCCCCGAAAACCCAAGTATACTAAATTTTATGAAAATCGTTGGAGCCGTTCCCGAAAGCAGATTTTCCAATGCACCATATTGGAACTTATTACTTCCTATTTATCAGGAAGGATACAAACAGGTGTGAAAGGTAATAGATCTTCAGGCACCTTGTTGAAAATGGGTGTACCTCAGGGTTCCATTTTGGGTCCTTTTTTATTTCTAATATATATAAACGATTTACCTAGTTTTATTGAGTCCCGACACGAGGTCGTATTATTCGCAGATGATACATCTTTATTATTTAAAATTAAACGACAACTACAAGTCTATGACGAAGTGANCTAGAGTCTTCATTGTATCGTTTGATGGTACGATAA
The DNA here is from genome assembly GCF_003987935.1 of Bombyx mandarina. The sequence continues at coordinate 497,258 of NW_021011492.1, read as the reverse complement.
ACGAATCTTTTGGTTATATTCAAATTTTTCAGTATGTTAAAAATTTGAATTAGCGCGTAACCGCAACGATGCAACGCAATAACTGCAACACGGTCTTCTTTAAGCGTCCACTCCATATTTAAAAATGAGTAAAATTCTAAAAGTATACATTTTTATTTTCATGAACAATTCTAAATTTGAATTCAATAAACTTTTTTGTGGCCAGCATTCTAAAAGAAAAGTTTTTACTGTGTGACAATACTTATGACCTGACTAGTTATATATATTTATATACAAGAATTGCTCGTTTAAGGATATAAGATACAAAATAACAAAATATATATTTAATAAAAATAACAAAATAAATACTTAGAACATCATTAAAAACACATTTGCCTTCTTAAACAAGACAATATTATTATCTAGTTACGACCATCTTTACTTTTTGAGTTGAAATTGTGTGATCGAATCAAAATTATTTGATTGAGTCCAACACAATTGATCAAAAAGCATTGGTAGCTAAAAATTGATTAATTAAAGATTGGTTTTCTCTAATCATACAGTCTATTTCACCGAAAGATTTTTCAATCAAACAAACTAATAAAGTTGTGGTAAAATTATTATGCTATGAGGTATAACATAAAAAAACATTATGAAATCAATAAACTACAGTCATAAATGACATCTCAGTTTAAAATTGAGGCGCGCTTAATAATAAGCTTCGTGTTTCGATGGGTTTTATTTTTCACCTATTGCTATATTTAAATATGTTTTTTACAGTTAATGAGAATGCTCTAACATCTAATAACAATAGAGTCACGTAGGAATAGTCATTTACATATTAATACGTGAAGAAAGAACTTTGTATCCCTTTTTACGAAAATTGCGCGGACGGAGGAGTATTAAATTTTTCACACTTATAGAGAATATAGAGAAGAAGTGCACAAAGCTAATTTCTTTTTTCAAATAATGCATAAAAGATACATTAAATCAATAAAGAAAACATTACACACACTACCATGTATTTGACACACACACATAGGTACTCTTTGTTTATTGTTAAACTTTTGTTATTGCTTATAGTCTGTAGTCAAATTGAGAATAGGTTAGTATTGTTTATCTTTAATATTACGAGTATTTGTCTATAGCGTAGTCTTGGCGAAATCTGTAACAATAGGACCATAATAATGTTGAAACTTATAATTTCAATTAATTATATTCGAATTTCGACTACTGCGGGACCTCTAGTACAAGTAAACATACATACGATTTTAAGTAAAGACATTGTGTCAACTGAATGGTATATAAGTACTGAATTTGTACTCACTATAAGTACTGCTAAGATGTGTTGTGTGATATTAATTCATATGAAAATGAATGAAATATATTTCCACTTCAAATCGATGTTTAATCACGATCGCGGAGTTCCATTTGATATTTATTTTTAATTAGGAAAAAAGCAGTCTAAGAGACGCCTCGGCTAATTATTTCAAAGCTTATCTAAGGGATGATTTATTCAAACCACCCCACTTTAAGGGAATCGGGTGGGTTTTTTTTATTCAATTTTTTTTTTCAGTAACAGACAGCCCCGGGTGTTTCCTTGATTAATTAATTAATAAATCATTTGATTTTTGTCTCTTTTGTTTGCCAAGAATTTACTTTTTGTTTGGAGTTTTGTAGCGTGGATGACGTGATAATGACATGAGTTAATTAATGAGATGAATCTTTTGAATGGCTTCGATGAGCTAATGACCTGATGCTCCTCATGGCTATCTACTTCGGTCTATAGCCGATACCATTTCGGATCTTCTTGTTCTATTCAGTGAAGAGGAGGAATACTATTTTGAATTATAATGTGACTAATGTTACTCTTAATTCTGCCAATGTCGGTCCTAAGCCCGGATGAGAAAAGAGGCGGTTGAGTTGGAGTTTGACCTTTCCACCTTAAAACAGTCAACGCCGGATGTCAGGCGGTTAATTAGCCGTTCCCAAATAAGACTTCAGTGGTCTCGAAGAACTAAATCTCTTCCAAAATCTCTGCTGTGAAGGACGCAGGACCCAACCACGTGTATTTTTCCAAGAAAGCCTCATGAGATCACGATCCTCAGCATTGAGGATTATCAACGCAAGGCGGAGTAGTTAGTTACTCTTAATTTTTTTTTTGCCACTTACATGGGTGGACGAGCTCACAGCCCACCAGGTGTTAAGTGGTTACTGGAGCCCATAGACATCTACAACGTAAATTACGCCAACCACCTTGAGATATGAGTTCTAAGTATAGTCTCAGTATAGTTACTACGGCTGCCCCACCCTTCAAACCGAAACGCATTACTGCTCCACGGCAGAAATAGGCAGGGTGGTGGTACCTACCCGCGCGGACTCACAAGAGGTCCTACCACCAGTAATTGCGCAAAAAAAAATAGATTTTTATTGCACGATGTTACTCCTTCACCTTGGAAGTCAATCGTGAACATTTGTTGAGTACGTATTTCATTAGAAAAATTGGTACCCGCCTGGGATTCGAACACCGGTGCATCGCTCAACACGGAGTCAGTCAGGTCATATCAGTGAAGTCGCAATATATGCCGCAATATTCTCGTTGCTAATATCGAATAAGGCTTTCATGTTGAAATAATACGGCTATAGTATGTAATGTGGTTATGTTTATTATATATATACATACGAGTATATCATTCGAATGTTGCAATTTCCCAAACTGCGTCTCCCTTGAAGCAAGGAGAGCCGCCAGCCAAACTAGTGAAGGGAATCAGATATGAATCTTTAATTTTCCAAATTTATTAAAACGCTAAGCGAACTCGGCGTTCAAACAGCAATATTTTTAACGGCGAAGGTTAGTCCTAGTGATGGGATGTTATTTTATCGATATTTTGTAGATTTACATTATGTATTTAGCTTTTTTACAAATCTTACAATTAAATACATAGGTAGCTTATTTAACAATGAGATATGTACAAGTAAATGCTTTATTGTTGCGCTTCAAGGACGGCTGAGCTTGCCACCTGCCTAGACAGTGTGTACTACATCCTTGAGACATGAGGTCAAACCTGAGCTTACCAACTATCTAGTACACAGTGTGTACTCTCCTTGAGGCATGAGGTCGAACTCTCAATTGTTTTGTATCAGAGTAGTTCAACCTGAAACCAATACGCTAAACTATTTTGTAATAAAAATATGTGTGGTGTCGTGGGACACCGGATAAGAACGAAGTTCCTTATTAGAAAAATATTAATTTTAAGTTCTATTCGAGGTATAAAAAAATAAAACTGAAGTTTTCGCAGAAGAACAACCCACGGTCATTCGCTAACGTGCGAACTTATTGTGGTACACTTCATTCACGGTTGTTTGCATAAGAGTTAGTGTATTGCGCAAACGAACGCTCTGAGATGAATGATGATAAAAAAATATGTAATTTTTTGTACGTTATTACAAAGTTAAGTCGTATACTGTGTGCATTACTAATAAAAATCTTACGTTACGGACGTTTTTTCCCGGTTAGGGTACCCCTCCGCATCGATCCATAACGAACTTCGTTCCAAAAATCGACAGGCTCATGATACCTGGGTTATTTACAACGAGAACAAACTATAAAAGTATAATCAAGTAGACTAGAGCTAACTATTCACTTGACACTTTACTAAGCGAACAAAATTACACATTAAACATTTGAAAGTATTTTAGATCTATGGCGAAAATGTTACAACTACATATTATTCTTAATCAATTTATTACAAAATAACATAAATAATACAATGATTACTTCACAACCACATTCATTATAGGCAATTGGCACAGTTCACGTATTAATCAATGACCGTTCGCTGTCCGTTTTCATTGGCTAGTAAAAAACAATTAAAAAGTAATGAACGAACAGTATGGATGTGGCGATGACACTATCGAGTAGTAATGTGTTATGCACAAATTGATGCGTTCAATACAGTTCAATCAGTTCGACGTCTATTGTTGTCGACTGACTTGCGACGAGCGTTCGCGTGCTCGGGTGATGTTTAATAAAATATAACGTCGACGCCAGGCGTCTTACAAACCGGTTGCATGAACCTTGCACCTAGTCACAAAGTAGGTGCATTTAAAAATACTAGCACTTTAAATAATAGCACAAAAAAAACATTTAGACAAGCTTAATCACATTATTATAGAGCTATAAATGTATTTATTTGATATTATTATTTATTCGTACATTATAAAAAAATAAAGATTCTTAATATAAGTTGCGGTATCAAATTGTGGTGGCTATGAGCAGTTTTAGACACTTAACTTAAATGGAATTTAATAAAAATAATGTTCACATTACAAATATGGGTACTAGCAAAATAGATTATTATTATTAACGCTAGTTCGTTTAAAATAAAATAGAATTCAAAGTTTTTGTGAATGTCATAATCAAAATTCTATTAATATTATTGTGAATACGCAAATATTTATAAACGTAATAATTATTACGTCTAGAGTGTTTAATTACTTAAGATAAATAAATTATCTTATAAACGAGCAATTCTCGTATATATAATCTGAATCTCGGAAACGGCTCTAACGATTTTCATAAAATTTAGTATACAGGGGATTTCGGGGGCGATAAATCGATCTAGCTACGATTTATTTTCAGAAAATGTTGTTTTATTCGTATTTTAAATAATCAACTTTATGACTCTTCCCGACATCTATTGGCGAATAATAATACTATTTTTACTGCTTTAAAGACACAACAAGATGGCGTTATAAAAATAAAAAAAATGCCGAGCAAAGCTCGGTCATCATCTAGTATATTTTAATACTAGGTGTATATCACGCAAGTATTATTTTGATAACGTAAGGTTAAAAGGTGATTTAGTTTCCTGAGCTCTTAGGGTATTCTAATCCATTCATACAACAAAATCTACAAGTTGAATCGTAAATGTTTATGTAAGAATTGTTGTTTTAAAAAAAAGGGTGCGTGTACTTATGTACGCGCGTAAGAAGTTATACTTTACTTTTATTAAATTTATTCCTTTTTTTTATTTAAATTTTAATCAATTTGAAAACAAATCGATTAAACAACATCCTCAAACACGCATATTGGACATCCCTTTTCTTGACATCGGTATAAATTCGGTAATTCTCGGTACGGTTCGGAAAGTTCACCTGCGGCTATATTCAGACTCGCCAAGTTACGTCGGTCGTATTGTAATGAGCGATTTAGTGGGCAACTTCATTCTGTTAATTTTGTGTCACGGTGCGCGCGCATCGAAAAATTCACTCTCATCAATTTTTCATAACGCGCCTAAAGAAGTATAACTTCAATAAAAGTTTTTTTTTTTTTTTTTTGTTATTGCCCTTGTAGGCAGACGAGCATACGGCCCACCTGATGGTGAGTGGTTACCGTCGCCCATGGACTTCAGCAATGCCAGGGGCAGAGCCAAGCCGCTGTCTACCGCTTAATACTCTCCATAAGCCTCGTTTGAAGAAGGACATGTCATAGCGCTCGGGAAACACCGTACATGTAACATGTACAATTGGTTATTAGAAGCGCGTAAGTCAATCGTCACCAATACAAACGAATGATTCGAACGAGCGATTCACATGACATCATCGCTCGATTGACACGAACTTGTTCTAGATTGTCATTATTCGATTATTTCACGGTGATGTCAAATTTTATTGGTGCTCATAGAACATAGTGTGTTGTGAAATTTACTGGCCACAGGTCAAGTGTCGCTGAAGCAAGCTCCGGTAATAGGTTTTTACGTTATGTATTCTTAATAGTATTTATTGACTTGTAATTTTCTTTTTTCATATAATTAACGATTGGTTGTATTTGGCACATAGCGCTTTGCATTACTTGGATTTTTTTGTTGTTGCTTTTTCTGTATAAAGTAGACGAAAAGTTTTTAAGAGGCAGCACGTCATTACGGATCCTCCAGATCCATTAACGGTGCTTTTAGGTACTTCAAGTACCAGTCACCGTCCTCGTCGAATCCGTCGCTTGCGACGAAGGACTCGATGAGTAAATTAACCCATATAAACAGACCACTGAGTATCTTGCCGGATCTTCTCAGTGGGTCGCATTTCCGATCCAGTGGTAGATTTTGCGAAGCACTGCTCTTGCTAGGGCCAGTGGTAGCAACACACCCGGTTTGAGCCTGAGCTCACCTACACGTTAAAGTGAATCTGAAATAGCCTCAAGGCTATCAGCATAGGTAAGAAAAAGAAAAAAAAGCAGATGCTTGGAGAGAGAGTTTCTTTATGATTCTGTGTATTTATATGAGGTCCAATCGAGCATTTCAAATTGACGAGTAAGAGTAAGAGAGTCTAGCGCACTGTATTACAGCAGATCTATGGAACTGTAGTTCTGCGGAACTGTTGTAGACCAGCATTCTGATTGGCAGGGGATCGCGTTTCGATTCGGCAGGCTGGTTTGGACTGAGCCGGGTGTTCTGGAATATCAGCGGCATCACCTGGACTGCCTGTACTACTGCGGGGACTGGCGTCCTTGGTCGTTGATGATCTTATCGACAAACCGTCGGTCGGGCGTCCTAGGGTTTTATATTTATTGCTTAGATGGGTGGACGAGCTCACAGCCCACCTGGTGTTAGGTGGTTACTGGAGCCCATAGACATAAACCCATAGACATCTACGACGTAAATGCGTCATCCACCTTGATATATAAGTTCTAAGATCTCATTACAACGCCTGCCCCACCCTTCAAAACGAAACGCATTACTGTTTCACGGCAGAAATAGGCAGGTTGATGATACCTACCCGCGCGGGCTCACAAGTGGTCCTACCACCGGTAAAGTCACGTGCCTGGTATTGACCTACAACCTAGAAACCCCCTACTCTGCCTGGGTTCTGAATCCAAGCGGAGATCGGACGCCGAGTGAGAGAGTGCCGGGTTGGTTTCCCTCCTCCAAAAAAGGCAGGCGCTATGTGACGATAAAGATAGGTGTTCACAACTTCGATCTTATATATTCATTTCACAGAGGGGAGTAGTGAGAGTAGTGACATGTTGTTTATAGTTATCGTTATAATATTCATCATTTTGTTGAAGTCGTCGTGGCCTAAAGGATAAGACGTCCGGTGCATTCGTCTTAAGCGATCCATTGGTGTTCGAATCCTGCATGCGGGTACCAATTTGTCTAATGAAATACGTACTTAACATATGTTCACGATTGACCTCCACGGTGAAGGAATAACATCGTGTAATAAAAACCAAACCCGCAAAATCGGGTTTGAAGGGTGGGGCATCCGTTGGAACTATACTTGAAACCTTATATCTCAAGATGGGTGGCGCCTTTACGTTGTAGATATCTATGGGTTCCGGTAATCACTTAACACCAGGCGGGCTGTGAGCTCGTTTACCCATCTACGCAATAAAAAAAAACATTGTATTTCTGTAGGTAACTAAATTACATTAATTTTAAGACTACAATCTGTAACTATCGATGTGACTCGCTCGCGCAGTGTCCCAACCCTAAGAACGCGATAGGAAATTAAAATTTTCCTCTTCATTTAAAAAGAAGCTTCGCCCGAGGCTAACTCCTTAATGCGGTACATTACAAATGTACCTCTCGTGTATTTCCCGTCTCGTTTATCGATGTATAAATATTGTGGTTTCATATCTATGAAGAGGACCTCTGTAGACATTATTTCTGATGAGAGCATCCCTGCTTTATAATATTCCTGATATATAACAGAAGATTAATGTTTCAATCTAGAAGGAATAGTGTTTCCCAACAATTTTTCTTCTTGAGTATAATTGGGACTTTTTTCTTACGTCTTACAAGTCCTGATGTTTACGAGTTTCGGCTACAACACGGAAGTGAGATCATCGACACAAGTAGGGCAATGAAAACTTTTTAAATGATCGGTGGTGGTGGTTTGCTGGTGGTAAGGCGTCTTGTGAGCTTGTATGGGTAGATATCACCACTCTGCCTATTTCTGCCTTGAAAGAGTAGTGCGTTGTTTGGGCTTGAAGCTGAGATTTAGATCCCATGTCTCAAAATAGGTGGCGGCATTTACCATTATGGATCTATATGGGCTCCGATAACCATCTAACTCCAGGCGGGCTGTGAGCTTATTCAACGTAAATAATAAAAAACAATGACAATGTTAAACATGTCGTGAATCTAATCTAATACAAATCACAACATAGGATTGTGGACGATTACCGCTATGCTATGCTGATAGTAAGGGTACAGAACGTAGATGATCGCCTTGAGAATCTTTGAAGAGCCATCAAGAAACTTTTCGTCTATTGCTTAAAGGTATAGGGAACTATCTCTAATAAACTATCTCTAATCAAATCAAAAAATAAATTTAAGTAAATGACACCCGCAAAATTATAATTTGCGTAATTACTGGTTGTAGGACCCTTTGTGAGTCCGCACGGGTAGTTACCACCACCCTGCCTATTTCTGCCGTGAAGCAGTAATGCGTTTCGGATTGAAGGATAAGGCAGCCGTTGTAACTATACTGAGATCTTAGAACTTATAACTCAAGGTGGGTGGCGTCATTTACGTTGTAGATGTCTATGGGCTCCCGGTAATCCACTTAACACCAGGTCTGGTGGCCTGTGAGCTCATCCATCCAACTAAGCAATAAAAAAAAGGAAAGAAAAATCTCACTCACATAATATGCATCTATTTTAGAATATACAAACGAAATCGAAGAAACTTTTCTTGCAACAACTTATAAAGCTCTCATTCAAATTCTTTGCTACACACAATTTGGTCTCCCATTGCCACGTTTTCAATATTCAACCCTAATAGTTGCAGGCGCATTCAAGTTTATTATAAGTTAGCGAACACCAAAACTTATTTCTAAGTTCGGAAGCTGTGGAGAACGAAGCTCGCTTCAACTGTGCCTTGTTGTGAGGTAATTCAATTTTCTAATGCGGTTCGTTTAATGAATTTTCGTAATATAAACAAAAAAGGGTTTTAAAAACTGTTTATCTTTACAGTCAGTTTTTTTTTATTGTCCTTGTAGGCAGACGAGCATACGGCCCACCTGATGGTGAATGGTTACCGTTGCCCATGGGCTTCGGCAATACCAGGGGCAGAGCCAAGCCGCTGCCTACCGTTGAATACTCTCCACAAGCCTCGTTTGAAGTAGGACAGATCATAGTGGTCGGGAAACACCGTGGAGGGGAGCTCATTCCAAAGCCAGATGGTACGTGACAAAAAAGATCTCTGGAAACGCACTGTGGATGACCGCAGTGGCTCCAGGTAGTATGGATGAACTCTACTCCAGTGGCGGGCGGTGCGATGGTAAAAACTAGATGATAGAATTATCTTAAATAATTCCTCAGCCCAATGCGCTGGTCGGATCAGTCTACCCTCAAAACCTCATTGCCATCCACGCAGCCGAGATTAGACTGAGTTAGCGCAAGGTAATCCAGCACGTAACACGCAACAGATAGTTCTTAGTGGTGGCAGGGCGGGTATCACTATGTGACGTCATCACATTGATAAATCTTTGGGGTCCTGTAACCACAAGACCAGGTGGGCAGCGAGCTCATCTGCTGATCTAAAGACTAGATTAGAGACTGCGGCTCTAAAATATTAACAGAAAACGCTACTAGTATTTTATGAATACGCAATGAAATTAAATGCGTTTATTTCAGGAAAACTAAGCCCATAAAATTTTACATACAATAACATAATATCGACATCAAAATAAAATATTATAAAATTAAAATTCAAAATTATCACCTTTATTAAAAAAAAAATGAAATGAAATCAAATGAAATCGAATCAAAATTATTAAAATAAAATAAAAGTAAAACAAATACAGGGGATGCCTAATATTTTTATTTTTATTTTAAATATCATTCAAGGACTCTGCAGATCCGTGTAGATTCCGTCTCCTACAAGGTAATAAACAATCCCAAACTGACCTTCAAGTTAGAATCCAATAAACAAACAAACAGATCCCCGATCACAAATTCCTGGGGGCGCCTCCATCATCGATGCTTTAATTAAATTCAAATCAAATTATCTAAGAGCACCGTCTTTGATTCTAAGATGAATATTTAGAGAGCTGATACAAGCAAATGTTTTGGAACTTTTCCATTACGCAGGTCGTAAGGGTCTGCATGTTTGACACACTTATTTTATAATAAAGTTCATACCTCCTTACAACTTGTCTATAAATCTATTGAAGTCATTAGTTAGTTTTGTGTCTCTACCCGGCAGACTTCATAGTGCCTCAATCGAGAAACAAAAGACCTAAACTTTTGTATAAAATAAACTTAAAACAAACCAAAGGAATCCGTTCGACGGGGGACACATCAAAGGAAAAACACGATTGTTATTTTTATTTAATTCCGAGCATTTTCATATTTTTATAACTTTTAAACCTTCTCTAGATCTCCACAAAAAATTCAAGACCAAAATTAACCAAATCGGTCCAGCCGTTCTCGAGTTTTAGCGAGACTAACGAACAGCAATCATTTTTATATACAGGGTGGCCCATAAGTCCTTTGAAAAGTAAAATTTGAATAAAACGATGTATATAGATTTCATACCTCCTTACAACTTGTCTATAAAGCTATTGAAGTCATTAGTTAGTTTTTGTGTCACTAGTTCAAAACTACATCATCCTACCTGATATTAAGCGGCTGATCAAGTCCACAGATATTATGAGGCATTCGTCCGTTCACACATCGATCCAAGTTTTGTTTGCTTTTAAATTGTCACATTTACGTGTTGTAACAGCTCCGTGTTGTATACCAATAGTTCAATTTGCATCGCGAATTTTCCCTTCAATCTGTCTCGTGTTACTGCTGACACCTTGTGTTCGATTTACATTCGATGCTGTTAGGGTCTTACTGGAATGTCGCCCGCTAAGCAATATACTGACAGCACCGATGTGAAATCATTATAATTATTAAGTCGCTAAACGGCAGATATTATTGTTACAAATAGACGCTATTAGATTGATAGATAGAAATAGATTGTTACAAATAGAATATCTGATTCTTAAGGCAAACTTGGTGTTGAGTTTTCCTTGAAACACCGCATTGCCTTCACTGACTTTGAGACCTAATTCCGAAGTCCCTATTGTATGTTATTACGCTTGCCCAACCCTTCGCACCCGAGGTATTAAATAGCATATCATAGGCAATACAAGCATTTTGTCATTATATCGTCATTTAATTTATAAAAATAGGTTCACAGTTTGCAGGATTTGAACCACGGTGTAGTCACATTATTCTATGTGAAAGCATTAGGGCGCAGCGACTGACGACTTATCTATTTACAGATCAAAGATCATTAGCGGTCCCACAAATATAATCGGCATAATCCCTAACAAGATCCAAACAGGCTCTGTAAATCATATAGTTGCGGAAAAACATCTAATGGCCAAAATCAAAGGAATATATTTTCAGACGCACGATCCTTGAGCGCAGGGTGCGTTGGATCGGCGTTTTGTGGCCAAGAATAATACTGTGATCGGGGCTTTTGGAAATTTTGTAACAGTTGAATATGACTAATGACATTAGAGACATTTTTGGCAATTTCGTTGGTACGCATGTAGACAGTGGCTTGGCTCTGCCCCTGGCACTGCTGAAGTCAGCAATAAAAAAAATACCAATGCTATGAAAAATTTGGCTGATATGGATGAGCACCAATGCTGCATGTAAGTTCCCAATCCCATAGACGCTACACCATTAAAACCACTGCAGTCCCTATTACCTTGGTACGGCTTACCATTCAAACCTGGACGCCTAGCTTCATATCAATTTTTTTTTTTTGCCCTGTTAGGCAGACGACCATACGGCCCACCTAATGGTGAGTGGTTACCGTCGCCTATGGACTTCAGCAATGCCAGGGGCAGAGCCAAGCCGCTGCCTACTTAGCATAATAAAAAGAAGAAAAAGTACGGGCCATACACAGCTAATTTTCGCTACAATTTTCATTCTCCCGCTTTATCTAACGCACTGTACCCTGAGCCCATTAACCAGGGTGGGGGTCGGGACGGACATCAAAGCGTTAAGTGTTGCCACCGCTTATCGAATGACATCCACATCGGACATCCCCTCGCGATAAATAAGATTATGTTCGGTTCGCATTATTTCTTGACCATCTTCTTAATGTTCGCGTATATTTTTCCACATAGCAACACTGTGTATTATATTATACAGATTAGATATATTCTATGGGGCATGTATTACAAAGTGCAATGTTTTGGGTTGGGCTTATCAAATGTGTTTTTTTTTTGTGGGTCGTAATGTCATTACGTAAGGTTCATCGGCATATTTGTGTCGAGATAACTTTATAGTGTTTTTTTTCCTACCTATGCTTGCCTTGAGAGGCTATTTTAGCTTCTCCTTGACGTGTAGGTGAGCTCACGGGGCTCAAACCGGGAGTGTTGCTAACACTGGGTCTAGCAAGAGCAGTGCTTTTCAGAATCTACCACCGGATCGGAAACGCGATCCACTGAGAAGATCCGGCGAGAAACTCAGTGGGCTGTGTCTATGGGTTAATTTACTCGTCGAGCCCTTCCTCGCAGGCGACGGGTTCGGCGAAGACAGTGACCAGGTTATAGGTTAGTTCGGCGAATAGGAATGTCTCCTGTATTATGGACGGCAGAAATACAAAGGAGACAAGTCAAAAATCCTGAAAACCGACAGCGAACCTATTGTCCGGACCGCGGTCTACATTTGGCATTGATCACATCACTTGGGCAAATAAATTAATGAAGTAATATTGGACTCTTTGTCATTAATTTTATATTAAAACTTTTTCTTACCAAAACCTGAACAATCCAACAGGCGAGAGATTTAGATGAACTCACGGCACATTATGTGTTAAGTGATTACCACACACATAAATAGGTTCTGTGTATAAATATTGTTAAAAAAAGACGTGGCGATGTTAATGAAATCTGGTAACCACTTACCACCAGGTCGACCATAAGCTCGTTCACTATGCAATAAAAAACAATTAATTTCAAAAAGTATCGAGCTTAAATTTAGTCGATAATGCTACTAATATTGCATTATCTAAATTTTATACTCACTGATCGTTGGCTGTATTGTAAGCTTGCATGGACAGGTACCACAATCTTTCCTGTGCAAAGCAGTCAGGTTTTCAAGGCTAGTTTGGTTGTTATGCAATATAAGAGCAACTTCAACTTCTTATCTCAAGGTGGGTAGCGTTTCCGGTTACCACTTAACACCAGATAGGCAATGAGCTTATCTGCTTATTTAGAGCCACAAAAAATAACAAAGATAGAAAGTTATACTTATATAACAACAGCTAAATCTGTACGTAAACTTATGTGGTTGTTTAATGAAAAACAAGTTAAAGCTCGGTACTATTTCGGGAACGGAAGCTTCCCAAATAACGAGCGAATAATCTAAAAGCTATAAGCTTTAGACGAAAAATGTACTCGCGTTTCGGACTCGAACTAAGCTTGGTCTACACTCACGAAAGCTTCTAAAATTTATTTAATACTTCTATGTGAATAAAATAATTTATAATAATACTTCTATGTGAAAATGTAAGGCTGCTCACTTTTAACAGTACAACGCCTGCCCCGCCTTTCAAGCCGAAATGCATTACTGCTTCACGGCAGAAATAAGCAGGGTGTTGGTACCCACCCGTGCGGACTCACAAGACGTCCTATCACCACTAAAATAGTGTGCCTCGATCATAGCGTGCCTCTTTTGGATGGGATGATAATTCTTGACTTCTGCCATCTTGGTTTCTTAACTTCCTCAACATCTGTAGTCGGTAGTGAAGTGAGTCATTATAAATATACTACATAGTCAACATCCACAGAGTGAGCATTAAACTCACATTACTTCTCTGGGTATTACGAGATCTTCCTCTGTATCTTTGATTTTAACAACCCCAGAAAATTCGTAAATATTTTTTTGTATTTTCTCAATATTGTAGACCCAGCCTTACTAAAACCGGAGACTAATCCTTCTATACACATTAGCGGATCTAGAGCGCAATCCAGATTCGCTCTATGCGAATGTCATTTCATACCATTTTCCCTTTGAATATACATTTATAATTGAATGTACGATTATTATTAATTATGTAGATACGTGTTTATGAATGATTTTGATTATTTTTCTTTGAGTTCACATAATTATGGTACTGGCTAGAATGCTTTGAATCAGGTTTGATTTTGTTTGAGAGGTCACTTAGTTTCGCCGCAAATCCAGAATTATCTATATTATTATTATAAAGAGGAAAGATTTGTTTGTTTGTTTATTTCGAATAGGCTCCAAAACTACTGGACCGATTTGAAAAATTATTTTTCCATTAGAAGCCGACATTGTCCCTGATGAACATAAGCTACTTTTTTTAATTTTTTTTTTGTTTCATGTGTGTTTTAATGTTTCCGAAGCGAAGCGAGGGCGGGTCGCTAGTAATCTATATATTAATACGTGAAGCAAAAACTTTGCACCCGTTTTTACGAAAATTGCGCGGACGGAGGAGTATGAAATTTCCCACACTCATGAAGAATATAGAGAAGGAGTGCAGAATATTTCTTTTAATTTTGCTGGTGGTAGGACCTCTTGTAATTACTGGCGGTAGGACCTCTTGTGATTACTGGTGGTAGGACCTCTTGTGAGTCCGACGGGTGGGTACCACCGCCCTGCCCTGCCGCCCGTTTTGAAGGGTGGGACAGCCGTTGTAACTATACTTGAGACCTTAGAACTTATATCTCAAGGTGGGTGGCGCAGTTACGTTGTAGATGTCTATGGGCTCCAGCAACCACTTAACACCAGGTGTGCTCTGAGCTCGTCCACCCATCTACGCAATAAAAATAAAAAGCATAAAAAATACATTAAATCAATAAATAAAAATATTACACAACTACGTGTATTTAACACACACACACGCATACATACTATTTGTTTATCGTCAAACTTTTATTATTGCTTATAGTCTGTGGTCAAATTGAGAATAGATTAAATATTGTTTGTCTTTATTAATATTTGTCTAAGTCTTAATAAGTAGTCTTAGCGAAATTTGTGATTACAAATTATAATAATGTTCAAATTTATAATTTCAATTAATTATAGTAGAATTTCGACTACTGCGGGACCACTAGTAGGGATTAAAGTATGAAATTGCAGTTTTATTTTAATAGGTACTTCGAATTGACATAGAACCTATATGGTTTGAGATTTTTGAGTGAAACTTTTTTCAAATGGCACCTATAAGGTTTTTCTTTTAAAAAATGTGTAACATTCGATTATCGAATTTCAGTTGTTTGATTATTCAGCTTAGACAAGAAAGATATAATAGTATGAAGTAGCGTGGACAGCGTTGACACTACAGCACACTTGTCACCAGCCGCGCGAAACATAAGATGATATTGTCCAGGAGCTGAAGGCGTTTCCAGATTTTACCTGTTAATATTACGAAGAAATCATTCTGTTAATGCCATGAAGCAATTAATCATAATGGCTTGAAGAGGTAGAATATAATCTATATATCGATGCTTGAAAGGCAAATATGACTAAGCAACAATGCGTGAACTTTATAGTAGACTAATTTATAGTTGAAATACCTGAAAAAAACTCTATTTTAACGAATCTAGCTGTAGGATTGAAATTATTTTAATAGACCCAGAAATATATTTTTTTGCGCATCGAATATGGTCATTTCCTATCATTTTTGTACAGAGCAGTTATTGTCGCTTAGTGACGTTTGTCTTTCAAGCGTCGATGTATAAAAATGAATTGCTGTTCGTTAGTCTCGCTAAAACTCGAGAACGGTTGGACCGATTTGGCTAATTTTGGTCTTGAATTATTTGTGGAAGTCCAGAGAAGTTTTAAAAGGTAAATAAATATGAAAATGCTCGGAATTAAATAAAAATATCATTTTTTGCTTTTCCATTGTTGTGTCCCCCGTCGGACGGATTCCTTTTGTTTGTTTTAAGTTTATTTTATAAAAAAGTTTAGGTCTTTTATTTATCGATTGAGGCACTACGAAGTTTTCCGGGTTAGCTAGTATTAATATAATAATAATAAAGCCATTTAATTCAACTGGCGGTAGCTGGTGGTAGAACCTCTTGTGAGTCCTCACGGGTAGGTACTACCACCCTGCCTATTTCAAGCGTGAAGCAGTAATGTGTTTCGGTTTGAAGGATAGAGCAGCCGTTATAACATACTGAGACCTTAGAACTTATATCTCAAGGTGGGTGGCGGCATTTACATAGTATATGTTTATGGGTTTCGGTAACCACTTAACACCAGGTGGGCTGTGAGCTCGTCCATCCATCTAAGCATTAAAAAAAATCTTCTAAACATTATTTCTAGAACTTCATCGTCATCTGCCGGACATAGGCCTCTCCAACTGCTCGACACTGAGCATGATCCCCTGCTTCTCTCATCCAGCTCCTGCCAGCCTGCACTGCGTTGACCAATTCGCGGTCTGCACTCAAGAGCACGCTTACCCCAACGGTTATCGGTTGTCCGGCTAATACGTCCAGCCCATGGCCACTTCAGCTTACTAATTCCCTGGGCTATGTCTATAGCTTTGGTTCTCTCTCATCTTTCTAGAACTTACGCTTCGCTTTTTTTTTCAATTAAATTTTCTGTCCTATGATGTTTGGGAAAGGGCGGTTTTTTTTTTTTTTTAAGCAATGAGAACTCGATCCTCATAGTAGTTAAATGATATAATAACTTTATTTAGGCTAGCTGTCTCAAGTGACAGAGGGCGAGAATACCCGAGAAATATCAAAAGCGAAAAAAATCTACAGAAAAGAAGCAGTCCTCAGTCCCCATTATTTCTCATCTGTACACGTCATTAGCTCCCCACTATTGGAAAACATACTTATTATGTTATTAGAAATTACTGGAGTTTCGCGCAGGCAATTTTCAATGTTATATGTACACGGCATCCGGGTTTTAGGGTCGATATTCCCGTGCAGTTGAACAAGAATAAGAAGTTTACGTTGCACGCTTTTGTTATTGCTTGTATCGGGATGCTTCTCGAATTAAATTTTCTGGAAATGTCTTTTAACATATATATCAAACAAAGGTCGCACAAATAAAATTTTATCCATTTATAATTACATTGCCGTTAAGTTTAAAAAAACAATGAATATACACTTAACACTATACTAAAAATATCTTATTAATCTACCCACAATTCTCGACATTAAGAGCACAAATCCGTCATTTTCGCCTTTCTAAATTAATATTGTAATAATTAACGGATTCTATCTATTGCATCGGACAAACGCTTCAAACCTGGAAGAGCTAGGCGTCTCCTTAAGACTCTCCACCATTTGCTTCGTAGGATTTTAGAGTTTTTCGGTCACGTTGCGAGGAAAAAGGGTGACAATCTCGAAAGAATTCTCATCACCGGAAAAGTGGAAGGAAAGAAGCCTAGGGGGTGTAGTCTCATACAGCATCAATGTCGCTATCCACTGCGCGGAGGACAGAAGTGAATGGAGGAACATAGTCCTAACAAAAGTGCTCAGTAAAGGTCACGACCCTCAGAACTGAGGAATACGACGCACGGAGGAGGAGGATTGCTAAGGATCTGTGCTATCATTTTAAAAATACATTTCATTCAACCAATCCTAAATATATAGTATTATAAATACAGAATCCAAAAAAGATTAGAGACTACCCACTATGCTATGTTACAAAAAAATTATTAATGACATATTAACGGTTAAGCAAATGTAAAGACACTAGAACGATAACTACAATTATGTCTTTAGTAAATGAATATTGTTCTCCGTTCGCTTCGTTTCGACTTTAAGAACGGCCTCTATACAAGGTATACATTTAACTTTTTCGTACTAGTTAATTAAAAGTCGCTTCCAGTACGCTATACTCTATATCAGGGTTATTCGCGTTTAGTTCCTTCTTCGGATATTATTTAGTTTATCTGCTGATACACACGCGCTGCGAATGGCACTTAATTTCATAAATAAATGTTTTATTAAGGGAAAATGGCTTGTAAATGTTTTGTACTACAAACTTTTGAAGTTCCGTGATTATTACGTTATTATTAAAGGGGATTCAAACAATAGCCTAATTTAAAACTAGATATGTTTATTTTGAAGCATTTATTTATAGCAAATTTTTCTTACGATGGTGTTTTTGGGGTCAAAGATCAAGGACCGGTGATAGGTTGTCTGCTAGCCTGCTCTGGTAAGTACCACTGTTGCTGCCGTGAAGCAGTAATGCGTTTCACTTTGAAGAGTGGGACAGCCGTTGTACTTAAATACCGAGGCTCAGAGCTCTTGTCTCAAGATGGGTAGCCGCATTAACGTTGTCCGTGTCTATGGACTTTAATAGCCACTTAATGTCAGGTAAACCCGCAAAATTATAATTTGCGTAATTACTGGTGGTAGGACCTCTTGTTAGTCCGGACGCGTAGGTACCACCGCCTTGCCTATTTCTGCCGTGAAGCGGTTCGGTTTGAAGGGTGGGGCAGCCGTTGTAACTATACTGAGACTTTAGAACTTATATCCCAAGGTGGGTACCGCATTTACGTTGTAGATGTCTATGGGCTCCAGTAACCACATATTAAAAAAAAAGGTGGCTTACCAATAGGCCGGTTTACCAATAAATGCGATAAATAAATAAAAACATTGTGTTTAATTATGAAATGCATCTACTCCAGAATTAGCGTGAATCTCACCTATTGGCGTCTCTCGACAAAAACATATCGAAATTAACGTTTAATCTTGAGGCAGTAAACAGTTGAACGCAGACGGCGCGAATCATCCCGGGAATCGAATTCCGTACCAATAATCAAGACAAACAGACAAAGAACATCAATAGTTACGACGCCGTGCTCTCTTATTAACCTTCTCCCCTATGACACAGTCGAAATGAAAAGCAGAAGTGCAAGATTTATTTTATGAACAATCAAATTCATTCCTATGGTACCATACCAAAGAGTACTTACTATATTTAAGGCTGTTAGTGGATAGAGACCACGATGTAAATATGGATGCCTGACCTGAGTCATAGGTGAAGTGTCATCGCAACAGACACCCACAGAAAGTTTTTTTTTTATAGCTTAGATGGGTGGACGAGCTCACAGCCCACCTGATGTTAAGTGGTTACTGGAGCCCATGGACATCTACAATGTAAATGCGTCACCCACCTTGAGATATAAGTTCTAAGATCTCAGTATAGTTACAACGGCTGCCCCGCCTTCAAACCGAAACGCATCACTGCTTCACGGCAGAAATAGGCAGGACGGTGGTACCTACCCGCGCCGACTCACAAGCGGTCCTACCACCAGTAAACAAGTATCAAATGGTTTCTCTTAGCAGCGACCGTGTTATAGTCTAAGCTTCCATCTAAAGCTACTGCTTCTTTCTCATCTGTCGGTAATATTAGTATTCCCAAATTAAATACATATCCAAGTAATTTAGTAGAATAGTATTTGACGAAGGAAGATGTATATTGAAAATAAACATGAGAATTCCACTACTGCTCTTGCTACGACTACTGATGATGGATGCAGTAAAAACTCCCAGACACCACTAGTATATTTATTAGAATAGTAGTATATATAGTATATTTAGTAGAAACTAGCTGACCCGGCAGACTTCATAGTGCCGCAATCGATAAATAAAAGATCTAAACTTTTGTATAAAATAAACGTCCGACAGGGGACATCAAAGGGAAAACAAAATTGTTATTTTTATTTAATTCCGAGCATTTTCATATTTAACTTCCTTTTAAACCTTCTCTGAACTTCCACAAACAATTCAAGACCAGAATTAGCCAAATCGGTCCAGCCGTTCTCGAGTTTTAGCGAGACTAAAAAAACTACCAATATTTTATAACCTTTCAATATAATGTATTCTTTCGTTTATGAATACACTGTGTCATAAAACCCCATAAACGACGTCGAAAAGCAAGGAAACTCATATTAATTTATGTTAGCATGCGACAGTAATGATAGCTACCGCGATTATGGTGTGTTATTGGGAAATATCGCAATCGAACCCCCATGGGAGGGCACACATGTGTGGATAATACCACTAGCCATTATAAGATATAATATGTATTTAAGATAAAATAATTAATTTTTTTCTACTTTCTAATACTTTCTATTTAGTATTGATTAATTATCGTACGCCCGTAGCAACTAATTTGATTAAGATACCGGCTTTATAGAAGAAAAGAAAAACGCTTTAGCCTTAATAGTAATTAAAAAAAATATATAATAATAAAATCTGACTTTTTGTCCATTATTTTGTTTGTTTATGAAACTTAATTAGAATGCAGTACAGTTTTTCAAACTTTGATCGACTGCAGATAGTACTGGAGTAAGAGCTGAACATTTTCTTTCTTGCTTTATTATTTGAGTGCTATCGAAGGCAGACAAACCGACTTTCATAAACCGCAATAAGGCTCCGTTTTGATAAACTTCTATGTCTTTTCGAAGTTGGTTTAAAGAGTGAGTCCGCACGGGTAGGTACGCACAAATAAAATTTTTGCAAACAACCTGCCTATTTCTACCGTGAAGCAGTAATGCGTTTCGGTTTGAAAGGTGAGGCAGCCGTTGTAACTGTACTTGAGACCTTAGAACTTATACCTCAAGGTAGGTGGCGCAGTTTATTTTTATTTTTTTATTGCTTAGATGTGCGAACGAGCTCCCAGCCCACCTGGTGTTAAGTGGTTACTAGAACCTATAGACATCCACAAGCGGAATCTTTGAACATGATTTGGACCCCCTTCAAAACGTCGGATTAACTCGAAATTTGGTATACTTATTAAGGACCGATGACAACACAATATTTTTAAAAAAAGTTGAAAATACAATTTGAAAAAACAAATTGAAAAAGTTGAAAGTCACCTAAAAAATTAAAAATAAATTATAGTTAAAAAAAAACTAACAAAATACGCTTTTATAGAAAATCCAGCTAAAAAATAGAAAATAAATTTTAATAAATTTAAATTAAAAATAGTGTAAGAAAAATTAATGATTTTACTGTAAAAAAGCGTGGGGTGCATGGTATCAGTAGTTATAAATATTTTATGAACAGATATATGAGTAGAAGGGTTATTTTGATAATATCCTGAAAAGCACCCATAACTTTCCCCAAGCAAAGCATAGTTCGGGCATATACCCAAGTAATGTCCAGCATACAATAAAGACAATACTCTGATCACGAACTTGTCAGCGCTCGACTGAAGGCATTCGAAAAACCTTGGTCAATCCTATGATGATTACTAAAAGCTCCAGCACTAAGCTTAAAGTACATTTGAACATTTCGGGAAGCGATTTCTAAAGCCTTCCATTAATAGCAGGGTGAGACGATCAAGAGGGTGGTTACGCCATTTTGTTTTTAATGTTTATGACGTTTTTAAGGGATAATGTCCCTTAGGGAGTGAAAGCGAGGAATCAATGCGGTTGATGTGTCTTAGTAAGGGTCCCTACTATTGTAATTGAACTCAGAAATTGCTCGATGACTTTCTGTTTCTCTTCAAATGAGACTTTTAGCAATTGTTCTATAAGTTTGGTTTTTCTTGTAGTTATCGAAATGTTTATCGATACTGACTGAATAGACCTATCGTTTGATCGGTTTCAAAACTTTCATAAATGCTTTTTCTGTGCTTGTATTTTCGTAGTATTTAACAAAAAATCTGTATGCAGCGTCTCCTCAAGTACTTCGGACACGTGGCTCAACGAAATCCTGACAACTGGGAAAAACTAATAGTTGTAGGTCACGTGGAAGGAAAGATAGGTCGAGGAAGATTGCCAACCAGGTGGATGGACATTGTCAAGGAGGCCACAAACACCAGTGTCCCGGGCGCCATTAAGCAGGCCGAATGCAGGCAACATTAGAGGAAGCTGGTGCAAAAACTAGATCAAGGTGGTCACGACCCTCAGTAATGAGGAAGCGACGAAGAAGAAGAAGAACAAAAAATGCTAATAATAATGTCTATTGATAATAATTATGACAGAAACGAAATTCATTCGAGAACAACTGATAGGGCTAAACGATAGCCACTTCGAGCACAGATGTTTTCTATATAAATCTCATTGTTTTTTTTTTTAATTTTTATGTTCGTCTTCACGGTCGATTTATTCCGTTCAGTCCCTAATATCAAGGGCCGGATGTCCTACACTCATCTCGGAAGCCTCTTCATTTAATTAGTTAAAGTCCGAAGGGCCTTGATTAAGTTTTGTTCGTTTCATGTGCTTTTTTTTAATCGTCTTAAAAGCTCCGAGAATTGTGCGGATGAATATCTGAGACTTTCTGGGTGTTGCTTTTCCTAGCCTCTATAACCTTCAAGTTGAAATAAACTATGATTCGTTTATATTTACATTTACTCACACATAGTGTCCATCATGTTGTGATACAGAAACCAAGAGTAGTCTTCAGGTAATGACATTCCATCGTAACATGTAGGCAGTGGCTTGGCTACGGTAGGCAGCGGCTTGGCTCTGCCCCTGGCATTGCTGAAGTCCACGGGCGAAATCGTAGCTAGATCGATTTATCGCCCCCGAAATCCCCTGTATACTAAATTTTATGAAAATAGTTGGAGCCATTTCCGAGATTCAGATTATATATACATATTAATATACAAGAATTACTCGTTTACAGGTATAAGATATAGTAAGCGTAGAAAAGAGCATCGGAAAATCGCACAGCTCGCAACAAAACCGGCGGCCCCCTGAAACATCCATCTGTCGAATTAAAATAAAAAATACGCGCGAATTAATCGTCGCGAAAAAACGCAGCGGCGCACAAGGGACCACGAGCGCTGTTCGAATTCTTTATTCCGAGACGAAAACGCTTCGGCCAATTTTCGATAGTGACGCGACCAGCGCACTCAGACACTTGGTAGGGACTTATTAATTCCACAGACAATACTAGTTACAAATAAATTAAAAATAAAACATTTAAGTTCGGTTCCCTCTATATTTTATACCGTGTGTTCCATGGGGAGTGCTCTGAGGAATTGTTCGAGATGATACCAGCATCTCGTTTTTACCATCGCACCGCCCGCCACCGGAGTAGAGTTCATCCATACTACCTGGAGCCGCTGCGGTCATCCACAGTGCGTTTCCAGAGATCTTTTTTGTCACGTACCATCCGGCTATGGAATGAGCTCCCCTCCACGGTGTTTCCCGGGCGCTATGACATGTCCTTCTTCAAACGAGGCTTGTGGAGAGTATTAAGCGGTAGGCAGCGGCTTGGCTCTGCCCCTGGCATTGCTGAAGTCCATGGGCGGCGGTAACCACTCACCATCAGGTGGGCCGTATGCAGGACTGCCTATAAAGGCAATAAAAAAAAAATTTGTATCACGACCCTCAGCAATGAGGAATACGACGCAAGCAGGAGGAAGTTTGTATCAGTGAAAACAAAACGAAGTCTACGACTGCCCTTTTTAGCCTATGACTTAAACATAATTAAGATGAAACATTGAGAATTCTGTAAATCATATTACGTTGCCTGAAAATGTATTTATGATATCCGTGAGAGTAACCACTCACCAGCAGTTGAGTCGTATCGTTTGCTTACAAGGGCAATAAAAAAAAACACAAAAAAAATTAGATTTATCGCCATCGAAGGACTCCGGTGAGCAAATTAAACAAAATATTACGACGCTTGAAAGACAAACGTGACTAAGCGACAATAACTGCTTTGTACATAAATGATAGGCAATAACCATATTCGATGCGCAAAAAAAATATATTTCTAGGTCTATTAAAATCAATCCTATAGCTAGATTCGTTAACATAGATATCATAACACTGGTGGTAGGACCTCTTGTGAGTCCGCACGGGTAGGCACCACCGCCCCGGCTATTTCTGCCGTGAAGCAGTAATGCGTTTCGGTTTGAAGGGTGGGGCAGCCGTTGTGACTATACTGAGACCTTAGAACTATATCTCAAGGTGTGTGGCGCATTTACGTTGTAGATGTCTATGGGCTCCAGTAACCACTTTACACCAGGTGGGCTGTGAGCTCGTTCACACATCTAAGCAACAAAAAAAAAAATTTTTTTTCAAGATATTTCAACTTTAAATTAGTCTACTGTAAAGTTCACGCATTGTCGCTTAGTCTATTTTGCCTTTCAATCGTCGTAATATTTTGTTTAATCCACTAGATGGATGAACTTGCTTACCAGAGTCCGTCGATAGCACGATGTAAATAATGTTACCATGTGACATTCCTTTTAAGCCTCGATTTTTTTTTGTTTTTTTTTTATTGCCCTTGTAGGCAAACGGTCATACGACCCAACTGCTGGTGAGTAGTTACCGTCACTAACGGATATCATCAACACATTTTCAGGCAACGTAATATGGATTTACAGAATTATCAATGTTTCATCTTAACTATGTTTAAGTCATAGACTAAAAAAGGCGGTCGTAGACTTCGTTTCTTTTCACTGATGCAAACTTCATAAATGGTTTTATTTTTAATTTATTTAATGTATTTTCAATTTCAAAAAAGTTTAGTTTTTTAAGCCTGATTTGCCTGGTTAAGAATAGATCTTGTTACTCGTAGTCATTGTCGTTGTTAGGGGTCACATAAAAAACATTAAAGATATTTTGATCCCGAATTCCTGGTTCCCAAAATCACGTCTTACCGTAACCAAGAAATAAAGCGAACCAGAAGTATCCTTAAATTAAAGTAGGTTCTTAATGATCACTTATATTTATATATAAGTATAGCCTCGAAAAAAATTGGAAGTTCTATCAAACCTGGTGCATTTTCCACGCGTCTTTGCCCTTAGGGCGGAAATTATTTAAACTGTCATTAATCCCAAGTATAATTTCCACCCCCATCGATGCTGTGGGATCGGGGGAGGGGGTGCGATTAATCCGTGTTTAATGTCGCCCCGAAAAAAGCTGCTAATCAACAAATTGGGGGTTTTTTTTTTAGTTTTAAGGGCACGGAGATTACCAGACTGCGTCCATTGTTTTATTCTGCTTGGGGCGTTTTACAGATTGCTTAAACTTTATTATGGTAAATTATTATTTTTCTGAATACAGCTCTGGGAGTGTTCGGTGTTCAACGTATAAAGTTCATGGACATCACATACCACTACCCACGGTGACATGAGGTCGAAATCTCGACTAATACCACCACTAACACCACTTACTGGTGGTAGGACCTCTTGTGGGTCCGCGTGGGTAGGTACCACCACCCTGCCTATTTCTGCCGTGAAGCAGTAATGCGTTTCGGTTTATAGGGCGTGGCAGCCGTTGTAACTATACTGAGATTTTAGAACTTATTATATCTCAAGGTGGGTGGCGTATTTACGTTGTAGAGGTCCATGGGTTCCAGTAACCACTTAACGCCAGGTAGACTCTGAGTTCGTTAACACACCTAAGCCATAAAATAAATAAATAATAATAATAATATTCCACTGTTCTAATCGGAACGCGTGACTACTCTTGCTAGGCCTGGTGTTAGCAAATTCTCTCAGGTTGAACCTGTGAGCTCACTTACCCGTCTGCGCGTAGCTGCAATAGCCCCTTAGGCTACCAGTAAATAGGTAGGAAAAAAATACCATCCACAATTTGATTGTTAATATACCTCTTGAGTTGAAGTGTTGGTCACGGTGAACTTCTTAAGCTTTTTTTTTTGCTTATATGGGTGGACGAGCTCACAGCCCACCTGATGTTAAGTGGTTACTGGAGCCTATATACATCTACAACGCAAATGCGCCAACCAATTTGAGATATAAGTTCTAAGGTCTAAGTGTAGTTACAACGGCTGCTCCGCCCTTCAAACCGAAACGCATTACTGCTTCACGGCAGAAATAGGCAGGCTAGGTCGAGATCTCGACCTCATGTCACCGTGGGTAGTGGTATGTGATGTCCATGAACTTTATACGTTGAGCACTGAACACTCCCAGTGCTGTATTCAGAAAAATAAGGTCAAACCGAAAGGCTACGGAATGTTTGTCAAAATTGTCAATGATTGTCGTTTTTGTGGAGTTTGCTTCTATAATCACCAAACAACTAGCCATGGTATAAAAAATAAATTCCTAGTTTTTTATTAATGGACTTACGTCTTTTTTTCTTTCTGTAAAAACGCGATTTTTGTCCGTTGGAAATAGGCAACACCTATATAGTTACATAGCCCATCTTAGCACTTAGTATTCCAAATAAGAATTAACAGGGAAGTTATTTACCAATTGTTGTCATGTAAGAAGAAGCCACGAGGCCAAGGATCGCAGCAGATGGAGACCAATCGTACAAGAGAGATTGAGGCAGCGGGGAAGTCACGACCTTCAGTAATGAGGAGGACGACGGAAGGAGGAGGATCATGTAAGAACCTCTTTAGGCATCCCCATAAAAATCTAAAATAAGGTCCGCCCAAACTTAGCAAAATGACAATTCAAATTATGATTGAATGATTATTAAATAGATGTTCCAATGAGCCTTGTTACTGCGTATAAAAAAATTATTAAATTTGCCAAGTCGATTTCATTTTTCATTAATTCATCGTCTGGGGTCGACTACACGGAATTAGAGTTACTGGAATGGCGTTTAGCTTCAACAAGTGTTTTTATGACTCATTACTTCTTTCTGTGAGCAAGATAGTTATGAGCCTCTCCAACGCAAGATTTTAAATTACAAAATTTCAATGACGATTGTACTAATAGCTTGCCAATATGGGACTACGTAAAGTGATAGTAATTAATTTCTTAAGACATATTCTTCTGCGGTCGTCCTCAAATCTCAAAGTAGTATACGTGCTGTGACGTCTATAGACTCCCAAGTACTTTCAGAAATATCGCGAGTCAGTCTGTGGTAGAAACATATACATTATGACTTTATAAAAAAAAAACTTAGTCTATCTTATCTGTCCCTATCTAATCCATATCGTATCTAATCCATGTCAGTCAGTTAAAAAGCACAAGTTTGAGTTCTCTAGATATGTTTGTACGTAAGTACATATCGTGAGATGAATGACTATTTGGTTTAAGTGACATTTTTCAATATTACATGAGAGCCATATAAAGTTCAAAATTTGCAAAAAGATTCGTAACAAAAAACTTAGCTATTTGAATTAAGTAAATTTAATTAATGTTCAATTGAAAACATCGGATTGTTGATACTAATACCAAATAAAATGGAACTTTAATTACAAAGATAAATGTCGCTTAGCGAAGAAATGTCGATTAACACAAATAGCCCGTCGATATGTTTTTTTTTATTCACCTGTAGGCAGACGAGCATACGACCCACCTGATGATGAGTGGTTACCGTCGCCCATGGACTTCAGCAATTCCAGGGGCAGAGCCAAGCCGCTGCCTACAAGGGTTCTTTTGATTTATAATCGATCATTGTATTTTTTAATCTGCTAACACCGTATAATCCAAACAAGCATTTCTAGTATTTTTAAATCCATTCCCCAGTCAATACTCAGTTTCTACATAAAATTTCCCTTAGGAACTCAAACGAAAGAACGTTTTTTTTTTTTTTTTTCATTTTTACACAAGATTCTGTTTAACCCTCAAACGGTGGCTAATTCGTAGACGAGATGGCTGTTTAATTATTGATGATCCTTTGCCGTTCGGAAGATCTGTTTGTCTTTGATGTTATATTTTTAATTAGGCTTTGTCGTCTTATATTTTGGATTTTTTTTTGAATCTAAGCCTTCATTTACAGTGTACTGATTGAAGTTAACAATGATACTCGTGGTACTACCATCCGCCTGTAACGGTTGGTTTGGTAGTTCAGTCAATTGGTAAACCCGGTCACAGGAGCCAATAGCGATCACAGTATGAATACGGCTTTACCTTGAGACTTGAGCTTAAAATTACTTCGTGGCAGAAATGGGCATGATGGTGGTACCTATCCGTGTGTGCTTACAACATCACCAGTAAATTTCATCAGTAAATCAGATCGCAATTTGTTCATTTATTACTTAGAGGATGCTACTGGTTCTCTGGTGAAGTAATTAGTCACCTTCTACGACACTCATGGCTAGAGATGTGATGGTGCTGTTTTATCCGGCCTAATGATACAAGCAATCTTTTTTTTTATTTTTTTATTTCCCTTGTAGGCAGACGAGCATACGGCCCACCTGATGGTGAGTGGTTACCGTCGCCCATGGACTTCAGCAATGCCAGGGGCAGAGCCAAGCCGCTGCCTACCGTTTAATACTTTCCACAAGCCTCGTTTGAAGAAGGACATGTCATAGCGCTCGGGAAACACCGTGGAGGGGAGCTCATTCCATAGCCGGATGGTACGTGGCAAAAAAGACCTCTGGAAACGCACTGTGGATGACCGCAGTGGCTCCAGGTAGTATGGATGAACTCTACTCCGGTCTTTGAGCTCTAGTGTCGTCTCTTGAGCACTAGATGGAGCCTGCCATCGTGAGCATTGGAAAATATAGCAGTCCGCTTAGAATCACGAGCACTAGCAGGCTTAAAACAATACCAGTTCAAATTGTAAGAAATATCGGATGTTCGGAACAAGTGGTTTTTTAGACAAAGCTCCGTGTCCGGGCGACGATGCGTTGCGGTCACAATGGGACAGAGGACAATAGCAACGTGTCGCGTGTCGTGAGCTATGTCAAACACAGGGTGCTTTAATAAAGAACATAGATTTTTTCTCCGAATTTTCAATCTATTTTTTATTGCTTAGCTTATAAAAATCGGCTTCATCATATCCTTTACCAGAAGATTGTTGTGAGTGCGCACGGGTAGGTACCACCACCCTGCCTATTTCTGCCGTGAAGCAGTAATGTGTTTCGGTTTGAAGGGTGGGGCAGCCGTTGTAACTATACTGAGACCTTAGAACTTATATCTCAAGGCAAGTGGCGCATTTACGTTGTAGATATCTATGGGCTTCGGTAACCACTTAACACCAGGTGGGCTGTGAGCTCGTCCACCCATCTATGCAATAAATAAATAAAAATTGACGGCATTTGCGTTGTTATAATACGGGCTCTGGTAACAATTAAACACCATACGGGCCTGTCCGCTTATTTTAGCAAGAAGCTTTTTCTTCTTCTTTTTATTGCCCTTGTAGGTAGACGAGCATACGGCCCACCTGTAGGTGAGTGATTAACGTCGCCCATGGACTTCAGCAATGCTAGGAGCAGAGCCAAGCCGCTGCCTACCGTTAGATATATAGACATTAAGCAATCGCGCATAAGTTTCGTATGTAAGAATTTAGATCAGATCTTAATCTATGTAAAAAACTAACATAAATTCTATTAGAATATTCTAGAACAGCCGTATATAAAATATTAGAGCAATCTAAGCATCTATTCAATAAAACAAGAAGAAGTCAGCCTCCGAATCGGTCACACACCGGCGACCCCATTCACGCGAACTCCCATTGAAGTATACAATAGGTTGTGACAGCTATCGGGTTTCTTCCCGTTACTATTTAGGTCAACTTGTGACTGGATTTTTCCTGGTCAGTTTATTGAAATCAAAATCGTCAACAGATTTCAGTAAAAGCACTGATTATCTAACTAATAAATAAATAAAATAAAAATAAAAAACTTTTATTTTAAGATATCAAAGTCTCATATGGTGTTGGTATTACAAATAACTTAAGAACTATGTTAGTATTTAAATAAATCTATCAACTCCGTCCCTGGCAGCATCAAGCAGCATGGAGAACATGCAACTTGATGAACCTACCCAGGGTCATCCAGTCTCTCATAGCTAATACCCTCACTAATATGTAACGGATTTTTTAACGTAAGTTTCATGAGCTCCAAGACTTCACATTCAACAGGGCTGTTTTAATCCTTTTAGAGATAACCGTATATTCTATTTAAAAAATAAAACTCTAAGCGTATTATCATTCAAATATTAATTCAAGAAAATAAAGAATAATAAAAGTATAGTTCATTTTCTTAGCCTAAAAAGCTTATAAATCCGTATTTTATATTGAAGCGAAAGACTGATAATTATAATTTCATTCTGATCATTTTTGTCCCGAAACAGGTATTTCAGTCAGGGAAGATACAATCTTCTGTCTCAATTAGTTCTGGTTGGCTATGAGCTCGGGTCACTCATATGACTAAAATAAGTAATTGTAAATAGTTAAAACAAAAACCGACTTCGAATAGAAAAAAAAAAGATATTCCAAAACAAATTAATATACACTAAAAACAATAATCATCGAAATCGGTTAGCGTGATTTTGAGTTATTGAGTCTATGATCTATTTGTCGCGCAAGTACTTAATGCGAATTTAAGACTTATATGGTTTTCTCATGGATACCATTATCAGAATTGGACTAAAATGAGAGCACACGGGAAGCGTCAGCTTTCTAATAAGAAAAGAATCATCAAAATCGATTCACTCAGTCAAAAGTTATGAGGTAACAAACATAAAAACTGCTTTACTGGACCACTTGTGAGTCCGCGCGGGTAGGTACCACCGCTCTGCCTATTTCTGCCGTGAAGCAGTAATGCGTTTCGGTTTGAAGGGTGGGGCAGCCGTTGTAACTATACTGAGACTTTAGAACTTGTATCTCAAGGTGGGTGTCGCGTCTACGTTGTAGATGTCTATGGGCTCCAGTAACCACTTAATACCAGGTGGGCTGTGAGCTCGTCCACCCATCTAAGCAATAAATAAAAAAAAATAAAAAAAGCTGTCGAATTGAGAACCTCCTCCTTTTTTGAAGTCTGTTAAAAATACAGATCCACTTACCACAACCAGTAACAATTTCGTCCGGACCTTCAAAACATCGTTTCTCACGAGATCACCTTAAACCATTACACGAAAATAAAGCCATCAATATACCCTATCTCCGATGGGCCGAGAAAAAATCACTAAGGTCGACCCTCAATCAATTTTCTCAACAAAACACAGCCCAACCCATCACTTGTAAGTTTTTCTGCTCTCCTAATATTGTTAGTCTGACCACGGGTATCCCAAGGGTGAAATTCTTCTATAAATTGCCTTAGTGATTTTCTCCCGTGCGATATTTCAATGCCTGGATCTCATGTTGAGTTACTTTAAGGGCATTTTGTCTATAGTTGCTAAAAATTGTTTGTTATTAATTTTATTTATACAATACCCTTGAGACTTTAACCTCTAATCTCATAATGGGTGGTAGGTTTGTGATACCAATGATCTCCAGTAACCACTTATCGCTAGATAACTACGCAACACAACATACCTTATAGTTAAAATGTCATCACATTGTAGTGTTTCTTTACATGTCCATTTACTTTAAAACACCAAGAATATCGAAATATGGTATTGAAAAAAATATATGTAGGTAATTGAAAATTAGATTCCATTAGGTCTTAAATGTGCTTTTACCATAACCTTACCACTTTGCAATGTATTTTGACCACTGAATTGAATAGAAAAACTCAATATCTGTTCTTTCCAGTAAGTAAATACTTTAAAAATTAATTTAATAATTAGTTTTTGCCATGACTTATTTTGTTATTTCGATATATACTTATTGAAAATGGTCAATGAAAAATCACGATACAAACATTTCCCATACGTTCCCATACGCCACTTAAGGTTTGTTATTACTACGCTTCTACTAAAAACCACCTCTCTTTGCTTTCGCCTATCTTCCTATTTTGTTTCCAGTAAAAAACAAGAAAACAAAAATAAACCTTATCAATCCGATCTTCAATCCCCAAAAAAAAAAAGAAACTACAAACAAATATTTTACATCCCAAACAATAGAGGCAAATAAGGGACATTTATATAAAATATTGACACTACAAATCAGAGGACGCGTCATAAAAACGAATGACCTGCCACAAGCAGCTTCCTGCAGAAACAATAAGGTTCTTGTATGAAAATCACCTTATCAGGGCGCAGGGAAAGTGCGTCGAATAAATATACAGATAAAATAAAGTTATTTTTTTCTCAAACATCGAAAATGGCCGAATATCACATGGTAGTGTAAGATTTTGATACGTTTTCCGCGTGACGCATGCACAAATTCTTTACAATAGATCTCATTACTTCTTCTGTTCTTGCTGTTAGGTATTTTTCGTAAGCCGCTCCTTAAGCTGGTCCCGTCTAACAATATATTTGAGACATAGCATTCAAGAATCGAAGAAGTGAGAAATGAAAGTCTAGAGCAGCGGTCGGGGAACCGGGGTAAATTACCCCAAATCGGCTAAAATGACATTTTGGGGGGTAAAAATGAAAATTTTGTGAGTAAAAAGTATATATTGAAGTGAAACTTCTTTAGAATCGTGATTTCAAACTCCATGAAACGAAATGAAATGAAGCGACAAAATAATATTTTTTTTCAAAATTATCATGGGGGCTTATAATTTGAAAGATGCTAAAAAAAAGCGATTTCGTTTTTTTTTGTTCTTCGCCATGGGGTAATATCAACTTACACAAAAATATTTTGGGGTAATAATTAAAAAAGTTCCCCGACCGCTGCTCTAAAGAGACAACTTTAAAGTACGCTTCAGATTGCTAATGCGTTCTATATAATTGGGGAAAGTGTTAAAATTAGC
Organism: Bombyx mandarina; assembly: GCF_003987935.1. The sequence goes on along the minus strand of NW_021011492.1, from coordinate 464,861 downwards.
AGCATGTAATAAAGGGTTCTTAGGTAGGGGGTAAAGGGAGTTCTACATAGTGTGCTGTTTGTAAGTGCACTAATGGTTTTATGGGATTTGTTGTTTGTTGCAACTTTCATTTCTATCAATTGCATACAATATGATGATTTAGATATAGATATATCACTCGTGAAACCAAAGACTTAACAAATATAAACAACATGTAGATTTAATTGTAAAGTACCATAATTATGTTTCTATTATAAAAAAATAGAATTTCTCCACAGAAATAAACTTAAAACATTTCACAACGGTGTAAATTCAAACTATGAAGTGCGGATAGCCGGGGGCAAATGGGTTAAAATGGAACATCTAGCAATAAAACACCCCTTCTGACCATAAATATCCGACTTCGGAACTCGGTCTGTTAGCGGTCGGATACTTTCGGATATTTCCTCGACGTCCACTTTATTTTTTCGGATATAGTGTATCGATGGAGGGCGTCTAACTGTCTATAAGGAAGTTTGCGTTTGAATTTATGATAAAAGCGTAGCAGAGGGGAATTAAAATATTGAGGATAAATGCTTCTAGTGTTTCATTGTATCCGTTGTTAGGCAACATTGAGTCTTATTGGGTTTGATATCGGTATTATGTTTTATTTATTTACAATAAAATTAGAATGTGTTTTTTACCTCGGGTTCTTCAAAGGACAATATAATAACTCCATTATAAATTTACAAAACATAAATGAAACAAGAGTATTAGGTATATTGATTATTTAGATTAATAACACTTTTTAGGATGTAAAACTTTTCATGATTTTATAACAACTTCATAATACAGAGAGATTTTTTTTGCTTAGATGGTGGCGTTAAGTCACCAGAGCTCCTAGACATCAACAACACCGTCAACTACCTTGTGACATGAGTTGTAAGTCTCAGTTTTGTAGTACAAAAGCTGCCCACTCACCAAGCCAAAATGCACTACTGCTTCGTGGTCGAAATAGGCAGGTTGTTGGTGCCCACCCGTGTGGGCTTATAAGACACTAATAGTTACGCAAATTATATTTTTTTACGGCGTCGATTTTAGTACATGATGTTATTCCTATACCGTGAAAGTCAATCGTGAGCATTTGTTAAGTACGGATATCAATGAAAAAATGCCTGCGGGATTCGAACACTGGCAGTTGCATCGCTTGATAGTAGTGCATCGGTCGTCTTATCCTCTAAGCCTTGAGGACCTCAATCCGTGTAGCTGTATATTAAAATACCATCACAAATTTATCTTAAAGTAACAATTTGAGTTAATAAAAAATTAAGGCGTTTTCATTAATCTAGATTTGCAGTACATATTAATAAAATACAAAAATAAATATCACAATGTAATATGATTATAAATCAATTGTAGACAAGTAAGCAATTATTAATAAATTGTCCATAAAACGAACGATAAATGCTTATATTACAACATTAAAAGTTTACACAGTTCTTTTCTCCCTTTACAAAACTTTTCAATTTATAGACACGAAATGGTCCGAAGAATTTTTTTCTCGTGTCGGACTTAAAATACATTTATCTACTGCTTGTAGGGTCATAGGATGGAGTGGGTTAAATGTCCGTTTCCCTATAGTTCAGAACAGATTCAGGCCCTGAGGCTTGGGTACACACTACAGTGTTCAAATATCTTTATTGGAGATCTTGTGATTGTTGTAAAATCGCAACAATAAAATGGAGAAAGAATGGCTCGTCGTAAATATGATAGATAGTGCAACGTTCTTAAAGATTTTTCTTAAAGAAAGTATTTTTTATTTATTTTCTTGTTGTTTAGAAGGGTAATCGAGCTCACGGTACACTTGCTGTTAAGTGGTAAGCCTGTACATTACTATTGAGACATGATTTTTTTATTATTGCTTAGGTTGGTTAACTAGCTCACATCCCACCTCGTGTTAAGTGGTTACTGGAGCCCATAGACATCTACAACGTAAAGCGCCACCCACCTTGAGATGTAAGTTCTAATGTCTCAAGTATAGTTACAACGGCTGCCCCGCCCTTCAAACCGAAACGCATTACTGCTTCACGGCAAAAATAGGCAGGGTGGTGGTACCTACCTGTGCGGACTCACAAGAGGTCCTGCCACCAGTAAATTACCAGTAAATAATTGTACCTTTTCTTCTTCTTTTTGTACACTTTATCCCAATAGATGGGGTCGGCACAGCTAATTATTCTCTTCCATTCTCTTCTATCAGCCGTCATCTCAACACTCACTCCTCTCTCTCATATCGTCATTCACACACTCCATCCATCTCTTCTTCGGTCAATATCTCATAGTCACATGTATCTTCTCTCTACGCATCACGTGTCCATAAAACGCTAACCGCCTGCTCTTTAATTTGTTAATTACCAGGGCTACTTTCTAGGGGTACTTAATTGTACCTTTTGTAATATACTTTTTATTTTTTATTGGCCATGTAGGCAAACGATCTGACGGCCCACCTGAGTGATTACCGTAACTTTTTTTTTCTTATTGCTTAAATGGATGGACGAACTTGCAGCCAACCTGGTGTTAAGTGGTTACTGGAGCCCATAGACATCCACAACGTAAATGCGCCACCCACCTTAAGATATAAGTTCTAAGGTCTCAAGTATAGTGACAAGGGCTGCCTCACCCTTCAAACCGAAACGCATTACTGCTTCACGGCAGAAATAGGCAGGCTGGTGGCGCCCACCCGCGCGAACTCAAAAGAGGCCCTACCACCAGTAAAAGCTACGGTAATATATAAAAAAAAAAATAGTTCATGGACGTCAGCAATGTCAGTGGCAGAGCCAAACCACTGCCTATCATTAAAATACTATACGTACGTAATACTTACGAACAATGTTCGAGTTTTCAAACTATGAAGACTTTCACAAGTGGGAGTAGCAGAAGCGAGAAAAAAAATCCTTCCGTTCTCAAAATATTGCGGCGTTCACTCGATAAATCACAAATCAAAGAACGTTACGAACTAAAGTCTATTAAAACCGAAATGCTTCTCCGCTTAAAAGGTCACGTTACGAGGCTCGGCTTCGATGACATTTCCATTTCGATAAAGCAGTCTCCGACCAGTGAAGAATGAGGGCTATTTAAATTTTTGATTCCCGTCTTCAATGGTGCCGCCGTGACTGAGTGCAGCAATATCCCCCTTTTTAATAAAGTTAGATGGCATACGAATAAATTCGTTTCTAACGAAAGGTCCTTTGGGTTTGCGCACACTGTTGACAAATTAGTGCCCGATATCTATGCAGTGTTACTAGGATATTAGCAGTGGTCTTAATCAAAATTCATTCATCATAATCGGTTGCTCTTGGCAGAGCAGTCGTGGTCATGTGGAATTCTTGTATAATAAAGCCTAGACAGATGTTTTCCATAGTTTGCGAACCGAAGCCCGGCGCACACACTCGTTAAGTGGGGTTTCAGTAAGGTATTTCACCTGATCAGTCCAACTATTTTGAGCTAGCAAAAGTTAGTATCTACTATCAGCCTTTTTCTAAGGTTGGAGGATTCTTGTTTACAGATACCCAGTCTTTGCGAATCAGGCCAGGTTAAGTTGGACTCTAAGACGAATACCGGCTATACCCGATTGCTGGTGAAAGAATTCATATGTCCCGCCCCGTGAGACCAGACCAACCAGACAATTGAATCTTCGACCTTATATTCTTGGGTTCTCGCCATCGCTTACTAACTCAGCTCATCTGTCAATCATGGAAAGATCATGGAAATATTGGTAAGTCTTGCATACGGAGATCTAATTTTGCTGGTAGCACAACATTTACCAGGGTATTGATTTGGGCTAGCTCAGTAACTATTACCTATCAATAATAAACAAGTTGTTATAATATAATGCGGATAATTGGTACTGCCTCAGAATCGAGCCACGTCATCGATGATTACCAGCATAGGGCCTTTTTACGTTTAGCCCAGGAACTAAAACATTTTTCGTGCCCTATTTTAATATTGTGTACCCTATTTTTAAATATATTTTTATTACAGAAAAATCGTATTAGATGCTATGTATCATATCAGTATAGTATGTATCAATTGATAATACGAGATAGAATTTTCAGTGTGCACACACTCTAAAAACGGAAGTCATAAAGTAGTCTGTAAGAGTTGATTGAGTGAGAAATGGTTATACGGTTGAAGCAATTACGACGTTATTGGGAAAAATTGCTAATTTTATAACTTGTCGATTCGAGTTATTGTGGATTTGTTAAAAAGAAAACTTAATTTCAGTGTTTGGTGCTCTATATTGGTGGACGAGCTGATCTCCGCAGTCACTTTCAGACAAGGAGTGGAAGTCCATATTGAATCCAGACGACAGGGCAATGAAAAGCCACCGTCACCTGAAACATTTCTTGTCGGATCCCCTGGGTCCATTCTTGGTGCTTTTAGGCTCTTTAGGCACCGTTTACCATACTTGTCGAGCACGTCAATTACGGCCAAGAGTTTGAAGAGTGAACTAACCCATAGATACAACCCACTGAGTTTGTCGCCGGATCTTCTCAGTGGGTCGCGATTCCGATCCAGTGGCAGATTCTGCGAAGCACTGCTCTTGCTAAGACTGGTTGCAAGCACATTCTCTCAGGTTGAGCCCCGTGAGCTCACTTATCAGTCACAGCGTAGCTAGAACAGCCTCTTAGGCAGGGAAAAAAAAGTCTCAATTGCCTTTTATATAGATATGGGTTTCGGTATCTAATATATAAAATAACCGCTATTATTATTATTATTATTATTATTATTTTTATTGTCCTTGTAGGCAGACGAGCATACGACCCACCTGATGGTGAGTGGTTACCGTCGCCCATGGACTTCAGCAATGCCAGGGGCAGAGCCAAGCCGCTGCCTACCACTCAATACTTTAAACAACTAGTTCTTCTGTGTTTATGCCACGTTCTCGTAAAAATAAAAACTCAATCTCCTCCCGTTTAAGTAAAACAAAGCCAATAAGTCCGTGTACACAAGGAGACATCTGTTTTGATTAAATTAAAAAATAACATACAAAACTTAATGTAATTAAAATTCAACGTTCAGTCGAGTCGACGGGCTCCTACGTACCCAGTTGTGCTCGTAAACTCATTAAAATATTACCAGATATATTTAATTAGGGGGCGTACGCCATTCGTCCTAAATGTACTAAAAGCGGTGCATTGTTTGACATAAAAAAATAATAGTTAAATATCTATATATATAAAATGAATTGCTGTTCGTTAGTCTCGCTAAAACTCGAGAACGGCTTGACCGATGTGGCTCATTTTTGTCTTGAATTATTCGTGGAAGTCCAGAGAAGGTTTAAGAGGTTTAAAAGGAATAAATATGGAAATGCTCGAAATTGTATAAAAACAATCAATTTTGTTATTCTTTTGATGTGTCCCCCGTCGGACGGATTCCTTTTGTTTGTTTTAAGTTTATTCTATACAAAAGTTTAGGTCTTTTATTTATCGATTGAGGCACTACGAAGTCTGCCGGATCAGCTAGTTTTCAATATAATTTAATTAGTTCAGTTTTGAAACGGAAAGACGCAATAATATGTTTCGTACCATCCGGCTATGGAATGAGCTCCCCTCCACGGTGTTTCCCGAGCGCTAAGACATGTCCTTCTTTAAAAGAGGCTTGTGGAGAGTATTAAGCTGTAGGCAGCGGCTTGGCTCTGCCCCTGGAATTGCTGAAGTCCACGGGCGACGGTAGTCACTCACCATCAGGTGGGCGGTATGCTCGTCTGCCTAAAGGGCAATAAAAAAACACTATAGACTCTCTTAGCTGAAATGTAAAACCAGGGTTAACCCACTGATTTCCTTGCCGGGTTTTTTCAGTGCATCGCGATTTCGATCCGGTGTTAGATTCAGCGAAGCAAGTTCTTTCAGTAAGAGCTTCGTAAGCTCACACATGAATCATGATGACACCAGAAGCGCTACTTTCGAAAAGCTCCTGGCAGATAGAGATCGGTTTTATTTTCACGAAAAATATTTAGTAAACAAAATATTTTAAAATTAAAACTACAATGGTGTTTTGTCAGGGAATCTAAAATGGCGCGTATTTCACTTATTATTTTAAAAGCAAATTTTGTTATACGTCCAGTGGGGAGCAACGAAATCGGACTTTATATAAAATGTAGAACAATGTGAGCAAATTTGCAAATGAACGCGAGTGTAGCAAGCGAGATTTCATTACACACCAAGTGGTTCAGTATAATTTATTTTTGGGTGTGTGTGACCGTATGAGTTCACGGGACAGTTTTATCGTAGCTGTTACTGCGGCCCTAGACATCGTGAGCTAAATACTAACTGATTTCCTTCAATGGGTGGACGAGCTCACAGCCCACCTGGTGTTAAGTGGTTACTGGAGCCCATAGACATCTTCGGCGTAAATGCGCCACCCACCTTTAGATATAAGTTCTAAGTTCTCAAGTATAGTTACAACGGCTGCCCCACCCTTCAAATCGAAACGCGTTACTGCTTCACCTCAGAAATAGGCGGGGTGGTGGTACCTACCCGTGCGGACTCACAAGAGGTCCTACCACCAGTAATACATAATTTGATTTGCGCAGTAATTAATCAGAAGGATACGCGAGTTGCAAAACTATAAATCACAATAGAACTATTTTAAATTCAATAATAGACAACTATTATGGACGATAAGTATAAGAAGGCACGACACATGTACCTATAGTTAAGTACCTGAGCGCATAGATATTGACAGCATGAAGGAATTCAAAACAGTTATTACATGTTTGAACTGGTGGTAGGACCTCTTGTCAGTCCACACGGGTAGGTACCACCACTATCCCCATTTCTGCCGCGAAGCAGTAATGTGTTTCAGTTTGAAGGGTGGGGTAGCCGTTGTAACTATACTGAGACCTTACAACTCATATCTCAAGGTGGGTTAACAACTTAATACCAGGTAACCACCAGGTGACACCTTAACATCAGGTAGGCTGCGAGATCGTCCACCCATCGAAGCATTAAAAAATAAAAAAAATATTTTTCTGTTGGATTTTCAATAACAGCGTATTTTGTTAGTTTTTTTTAACTATTATTTATTTTTCATTTTTGGAGTTTACTCCTTTAGAATCGATTTACATATATAGGCCCGGGGTATGAAAATTATGGGGACCAAAATCGTACTAGCATGTCACACGAAATGCGTTATGCGCCTGATTGGCTCCTGATTGCGTGATGCGTGCGCGCGCCAATCAAAATCGTACTAGCATGTCACACGAAATGCGTTATGCGCCTGATTGGCTCCTGATTGCGTGATGCGTGCGCGCGCCAATCAGGAGCCAACGCGCGGCCGCGTTATCGCAGGTGACGCCGGGCTGCTGCGCCGGCAGTCCGCCACAAAGCCTCGTACTGATCGCGCGTTTCTCTCATTATTGTATTTTCATATATTTGTTAGTCGTTTGTTTTGTGTCTCGTTAATTTGTTAATAATCTGTAGTGTATCGTGTTGTCGTAATATAGAACTATTTCTCGTATTGTTTCGTTTAATTTTTTATATCCAGTAAACTCCAGTCGTGCGTCGGAGCGGACACACACACTTTTTTTTTAGTTGAATTTCAATTTAAAAAAAAAAAGAATCTATTTTTTTTTAAATATTGGTTTGTCATCGGTCCTTAATAAGTATCCCAAATTTAGAGTAAATCCGACGTTTTGAAGGAGGTCAAAATAATGTTCATAGATTCCGTTACAAACGTACATAGATACATATGTCTGAAGCTAATAAAAGCGTATTAAAAAGGATTTAAAATATCAAAACTTGCAGATTGCGGTGGAGTAAATTTTTTTTTATTTAATTGCTTAGATGTGTGGACGAGCTCACAGCCCACCTGGTGTTAAGTGGTTACTGGAGCCCATAGACATCTACAACGTAAATGCGCCACACACCTTGAGATATAGTTCTAAGGTCTCAGTATAGTCACAACGGCTGCCCCACCCTTCAAACCGAAACGCATTACTGCTTCACGGCAGAAATAGGCGGGGTGGTGGTACCTACCCGTGTGGACTCACAAGAGGTCCTACCACCAGTAATTACGCAAATTATAATTTTGCGGGTTTGATTTTTATTGCACGATGTTATTCCTTCACCGTGGAAGTCAATCGTGAACATTTGTTGAGTACGTATTTCATTAGAAAAATTGGTACCCGCCAGCGAGATTCGAACACCGGTGCATCGCTCGATACGAATGCACCGGACGTCTTATNACAAGAGGTCCTACCACCAGTAATTACGCAAATTATAATTTTGCGGGTTTGATTTTTATTGCACGATGTTATTCCTTCACCGTGGAAGTCAATCGTGAACATTTGTTGAGTACGTATTTCATTAGAAAAATTGGTACCCGCCAGCGAGATTCGAACACCGGTGCATCGCTCGATACGAATGCACCGGACGTCTTATCCTTTAGGCTACGACGACTTACAAAAGATACAGAAGTTAACGCATACCTAATTTGGAACCCGTAACCGCCAGTGGAGTTGACAGGGTCACAAACCATAAGAGCGACGAGGGTTAACTGAAAGTTTTCAGATTTCAGAACCCTAAGTTTTTTTTAAAGCAGCGCAAAAAGGGGTAAGGAAAAACAAAACGGAATAACGCGCAGGTCACACCTGCGCTCCGTATATTATTTTATAATTTAACGAAAGAGGAACTCTAATCATTTTTATATTCTTTTTCGTGCTTATTATATATAAAAGCACGTTCGCGCACTTTTCCTTGTGTTAATGTGGCTTTTAAAGTTTTTCGGAGTATTTTAATTAGTTGTTATGAGCAGACGAGCTCCCAGCTTATCGCCTCAGACATCGGTCGAAGAATGACACATCATAGGAATACTGGGGAAATGCCAAAAAAGGAGATCGTTATAAAGTCATAAATTATGCTTAAAAGAGGCTTATTTGAAGCTTTTAAGCTTTAAAACTGAATATGGATTTCCACGATGGTAGGCATTGGATTTCCATTATGGTAGGCAGCGGCTTGGCTCTGCCCCTGGCATTGCCGACGTCCATGAGCGACGGTAACCACTTACCATCAGGTGGGACGTATGCTCGTCTGCCTACAAAGGCAATAAAAAAAAAAAACGAATCCTATACATAATTTCACTGCTGGTATTCCGTGACCTTGCTACTAAGTTTCACCATGCGATCTACTGCTCTACTAAGCATTCATGAAATTCATCTTGAAACACAACACCGTGAGACCGTAAATAAATAAATAATACAATAAAAAATTATGTTTGAATCACATTTTTATTCGAACTAGTGGTCCCGCAGAAGTCGAAATTCGACTATAATTAATTCAAATTGCAAGTTTGTACACTATTATGATTGTATTTTCAAAGACTATTATACTTTCATAATCACAAATTTCGCCAAGACTACACTTTAGACAAATATTAATAAAGACAAACAATATTTAATCTATTCTCAATTTGACCACAGACTTCAAGAACAAAAGTTTGACAATAAATAAATAGGAGGTATGCATGCGTGTGTGCGTCAAATACATGGTAATGTGTATAATGTTTTTTTTATTGATTTAATGTATTTTTGAGGCATAATTAAAAAAAAAAATTAGCACTCAGCACTCCTTCTCTTTAATATCTATAAGTGTGAGAAATTTCATACTCCTCCGACCGCGCAATTTTCGTAAAAAGGGATACAAAGTTTTTCCTTCACGTATAGATAAATCAAGTCATGATGACTGATAAAATGTCGGAACCACTTTCTGTTCGATGTGCTGACATGTTCGATGATGAGTATAAGTCTCTCTTTCATCGGATTTTAAAACATAGAACCAATTGTTATTAACTCAGCTACACCTGCCGAAAATATTCGTCAACATTTCTAAGGGAAAAAAAAACTTGATAAATTTAAAAGTCATCAAAGATGGCCAAGCTTGTTGTTGGGCTTCGCGCAAAAATGTAAGAAAACGGAGGCAAAGGAAAATTTAAAATTATAATGGCTATGTATCCGGTGACATAAATGTGTGGAGTTTGTTACTAACGACTTCTTGGCCGAGAAGCCGGTGATGTTGGACAGAAAACGATGGAGACGGTGTTTTGTTAAAAATATTTATTGTACACGCATTAATTATAATAATTAAATATTTTAAAAATATGACGTGCTGAGAGCTCGCAAGAGTTGGTACCACTCATCTTTGTTGAGAGGTAATTGTTAATTCTGCCATTTTTTTTTTTATTGCGCCTCTAGGCAGACGAGTATACGGCTCAACTGATGGTGAGTGGTTACCGTCGCCCATGGACTTCAGAAATGCTAAATTTCTAATGCCAATTTAACATACTCAAAGCTGCAACATATCCCTCACCCCGCATCCGTTCCCACATATTTCTGTGATTGCTATCTCGTCTACTTAAAATATAATGGAAAATTATAATTTTCATTACGCGCACCTTAACTCTGTTGTAATTTCTAATGGGTTCTGTTCTGAGGAATGGTTGAGATGATACATACCATCATCTCGTTTTTACCATCGCACCGCCCGCCACCGGAGTAGACTTTATCCATACTACCTGGAGCCACTGCGTTCATCCACAGTGCATTTCCAGATACCTTTTTTGCCACGTACCATCCGGCTTTGGAATGAGCTCCTTTCCACGGTGTTTTCCGAGTGCTATGACATATTCTTCTTCAAACGAGGTTTATGGAGAGTACTTAACGTTAGGCAGCCGCTTGGCTCTGCCTCTGGAATTGCCGAAGTCCATGGGCGACGGTAACCACTCACCACCAGATGGGCCGTATAATTTTATTCAGGTATTTATTCCGTTTTTCTCTGTAGTTGTAGCGCTAAGTCAGTTGTAGTACAATTACTTAACGTGTATTTGAAACAGAGTGTATTTTGTTCATTTTGTGATTAGCGAGAGCCTTCGATCCACAAAACAGGATGCTCCTTACATTTTCCTATCCTTTAGTTTCACCTGGCATCTCTAGGCAACTAATTGTGAGTGCGGATAAAGTACGGTGTCTGAGGTGGCGTTACCGCGGCGATTGCGTCGCCTGTATGCACGTACCCTTAAAGCAATGTGCGTTCATATTACTGGTCTTTCTGGAAAAAAATCAGAGCGATAAAAATTTTAGGCAAAAAAATTTAATTGAACATTAGAAGTTAACTATTGGATTTCTTGACTCCTCTACTCGCTCTACACCAATAAAAAATTGAAAAAGGGAAACTCTGGTAAATGATAATTATTTGGATGGATTTAAAAGCTAGCAAGTGCTCCTTATTGGCTATTTCAAAACAAACTTAAGGATGCTAAGATACTGTGACATTAATACCGCTTCACGACTAGATAAAGGCTGTTTTCCTAATTCACCTGGGACGATAAAAATCAATATAGATCTGTGTGCATTTGATATTTTTTCGGGTTCATTCGGTTCCAATACCATAGAAGAAAATCTTAATTTGGAGCCGTTGACCAGAGTGCTTTTGTTAGCCATTTTAGTCCTGTAATCTCACCACCAAGAACCTGTCAGTTCTTCTGCCTTTTGTTCAGTATGGAAGAATAGCAGGTGAGCTGATAGCATTTCAGCTTCGTCAAGGCTAGTGGGCTCGAAGGCTCATCTAGGAGTCTGGTTTACCAACGCAACCAAGTAACAGGTAGCGCACTATGTACGCGATCGTATCAAAGGTGCTTTACCCGAGCACCAAACTTATAAATCTGAGCATGAGTTAAACTGCATTACACTAAGCAAGATGCATACGATTATTGTTCTTAACTTAATAGCTTTTGTTGAGGTGATGTTCCAAAGATTTCCGGGAAAATCTCGGAAAATTATTGCGCGCCTCTGCCAACTTTCGAGTAAATGTTCTTGGACTTGTTCCGTATAGCGGTATTGTGTTATAATTTTATTTATTGGTACACTATCTGTATATAAATAGACAAACGCAAAATATAAAATCTTATACCTTGAAACGAGCAATTCTTGTACATATATCTGTCTGAATCTCGGAAACGGCTCCAACGATTTTCATAAAATTTAGTATACAGGGGATTTCGGAGGCGATAAATCGATCTAGCTACGATTTATTTTCAGAAAATGTTGTTTTTTTCGTGTTTTCAATAATCAACTTCATCGATAATCAACTTTATGACTCTTCCCGATACCTTTTGGCGAATAATAGTACTATTTTTCTTAATTGAGAGCAAATAACTGCTTTAAAGACATAACAAGATGGCGCTATAAAAAAAATTACCGAGTAAAGCTCGGTCATCATCTAGTATATAATTAAGCACCATTCTTTAGTCTGTTTTTGTCAACCAATTTTCTTTTTAGTTTCGAATTAAGTCCTCGTGGCCTAAGTGATATAAGACGTCCGGTGCATTCGTATCTAGCGATGCACCGGTGTTCAAATCCCGCGGGCGGGTACCAATCTTCCTAATGAAATACGAACTTAACAAATATGCACGATTGACTCCCACGGTGAATGAATAACACCGTGTAATAAAAATCAAACCTGCAAAATTATAATTTGCATAATCACTGGTGGTAGGACATCTTGTGAGTCCGCACGGGTAGGCACCACCACCACACTTGTTTCTGCCGTGAAGCAGTAATGCGTTTCTGTTTGAAGGGTAGAGCAGCAAGTTTACAACAACAAAAACAAAGTTTAGTAAATATAATGATATTACAATACTGGCCTTTTATTGTATTATCATAGTATAGATTGAGCTGTATTAGAGGTAAAATTCGTTTAAAAAGCCACCATGAAGCTTAGTTTGGTTTATAAAAAGCATGTTTGCTAATGACGTTTATTAACGCGTTTGAAAACGATTTGTCCCCCGATCACAAAACTAGCGGCCAACTTTTCCCATATATTATCAGCCAATTACACCATTAAGGCCTTGCATTACGGCTACATGTAGACAATAAATGTTCGAGTGGACGCGGTACATGAGTTGTGACCACTGCATCGGTCCATTAGCGATTATTGTGCTAGTTTTGTGCTAACTCACTGGATTTTACATTGATGTAAGGAATTTGGATGTGTTTGAAAAATGTTCAAAAGGTTTGTTGCAGTCTAGTATGACCATCTGGTGGTCTATTAAAGTAGGCCATACCTGTAAATATTTATTATATATATTTATATATTTTATTAAAAATACCTAAAAAAGATCGATGTATCAAATGTATGTGATGATTTTTCTTTACTGGTCAGTTGATTTTACTAAGAAGATGTTTGGTGTCGTGGGACACCGGATAAGAACGAAGTTCCTTATTATAAAATATAAATTTTAAGTTTTATTCGAGGTATAAAGAAAATAAAACTGGGGGTAGCGTGCGAACTTATTGTGGTATACTTCTTTCACGGTTGTTTGCATAAGAGTTAGTGTATTGCGCAAACGAACGCTCTGAGATCGTGGTCAATGAAAGATAAAAAATATGTTATTTTTGGTACGTTATTACGAAGTTAAGTCGTACACTGTGTGCATTACTAATAAAAATCTTACGGTACGGACGTTTTTTCCCGGTTAGGGTAGCGCTCCGCATCGTCCCATAAGGAACTTCGTTTTAACAATAAACAGTCTTAATATTATGTGGACATCTTAGAACAGAACGACAATAAAATACTCATTAAACTTTTCAAATAATTTCATCAGAAAACCCATATTAACGATGTCTGGCTCTTTTTTGTACGGTCACATCCATTATTCCTACATCTATGATGCCGGACACAGCGAATGCCAAATTCCTCGTACTTATTTAGTATAAAAACATTATTTATATCTTTTGTATCGTGTACTCCACGCAGCGAGCGCGTTTCTTTAATTGTTCTTCTTTATTCTTGTTATGATATATCTTTGCTTCTTCTCGTATTATCTGTTAACTCGGTGCCATAGAGTCGGATGTCGATTGATCGGTCGCGTTAATATTGAGTTTTATATCAAATTCTTTACGTTTATGATAGAAAACAAAAAAAAAAACAGTGATATGATATCGCGCGATTCAGTCACATACATACTGAGCTTTCTCTGTATTTTGATGTGAAATTAAAAGTGACATATGCTACGTCACACGGTTGAATACCTTGGCTCGTTTGATCGGTTAATTTATTGAATATACCAAATAAACTCAACTGGCCGAGATTTAAAGTTTGATTTTGTTTGAATTATTCCTATTTGTATTGTGAATTGAAGCTACCATCGGTATTATAAGGCATGTTTCAGACCACCACTTGTGAGATATCTGAAAAAAAAAATGTTTAAAAAAATTAACTAAATGCATTTTTATAGAAAATCCAACTATAAAATAGAAAATAAATTTTAATGAATTTGAATTAAAAACAGTGTAAGAAAATTTTTTATATTGTAAAAAAGCGTGGGGTGCTTTTCAGGATATTATCAAAATAACCCTTCTACTCATATCTGTTCATAACATATTTATAACTACTGATAACATGCACTCCACGCTTTTTTACAATAAAATCATTTTTTCTTTTGTATTTTGTTAGTTTTTTTAAACTATTATTTATTTTTCATTTGTTTTTCAATTTATTTATGAATATTTTTCAATTTTTTTAAAAATATTGAATTGTGATCGATCGTTAATAAGTATACCAAATTTCGAGTTAATCCGATGTTTTGAAGGGGGTCAAAATCATGTTCAAATATTCCGTTACAAACGTACATACATACATACGTCTGAAGCTAATAAAAGCGTATTAAAAAGCCTCACATCACGAATGCACTTGATGAAGGACTAATAATTTGTGTAGGGTCTCTGGGAGAGTTTTATTAATTTTTTTCGCGGCCTTTGAGTTGTGGCAAGTATGATTACAATTGGACTACATTAGTGTATTCCTGTCATGATAACATGTGAATAAGACGAGATTATTGAGTTATTAAAACCACTAAGATATTATAAGATTTATATTACACTAGCTGAATCCCGCGATGTTATCCGCGGTTATTGTCGTACTGTCGCTGACGCCGCGAGGCGAAGCTAGTTTAAAAAGTTACTCCTTATTATCAGCTACCTATCAGTGAAAGTCCCGTCAAAATCGGTCCAGCCGTTCCAGAGATTAGCCGTAACAAACAGAGAGACAGACGGACAAAATTAAAAAAAATATGTTATTTTGGTATATGTACTGTGTATACATACTTAAGTAAAAGGTGGTTGTTTTATTATTACAAACAGACACTCTAATTTTATTTATTTGCATAAATTTATTTGACGTTTTCTTGTACACCCTTCAGGGAAGAGGTGGCTTAGCTCTCTTATCAGGGAAGATGGAGTTCTCAACTTACTTATTATTATTGATGAATAGGAACTTGTTCTTGCTTAATGTTTTTATAAGTATGAAGTCTTGTACAGTTTCAATATAAGGATTAGTAATATGTAATAGGGATTAATTAAAATAATTTACGAATATTGCTGCTTATTGTGTTTGCTTGTTGTGGTAGTATTCGTGGGTATTTTAACAAAATAGTTTTTCAATTTTACTGCCGTGTTCATTAATAGCTCATTTTGTAAAGCCAATGCCCATGAAAACTGTGAATAATTCAAATTGTCGAATTATAAATGTAAAAAATTATAGTAAAAAGTTTTCTTATCGTATTTTACAACGAAATTTATTAACATAGACCAACTATTGAATAGTGTGTACAAAGCCTAAATTCAGTGCTTTTCGGTTGACCGGCTGCTCAGTTGGACCGGCCGGGTACTTGAACCGGTCATCCGTAATGATCCGGGCAGATGTCGTCCAACGGACACTATCTACAGTTCAATGTGATTTGTTTAAATGTATTTTTCTAAAATTTTATATACGTTAATATTTTTTTAAAAGTTCAATCGAGATTTGGATTGAACTCAGCTTAACTATGCTTTCAGTACGTATGCTGGTCCACAATAGCTCCGCAGAACTGTAGTTCCATAGATCTGCTGTGATACAGCGCGCCAGACTTACTCGTCAATTTGAAATGCTCGATTGGACCTCATATAAATACACAGAATGATGAAGAAACTCTCTTTCAAAGCATCTGCCTTTTATTTATATATTTTCCTACCTATGCTGATAGCATTCAGAGGTTATTTCAGCGTAACCTAGTAGGTGAGCTCACGGGGCTGAAACCGGAGTGATGCTAACACTGGCCCTAGCAAGAGCAGTGCTTCGCAGAATCTACCACCGGATCGGAAAGGCGACCCACTGAGAAAATCCGGCGAGAAACTCAGTGGGTTGTGTCTATGGGTTAATTCGCTCGTCGAGCCCTTCGTCGCAAGCGACGGGTTCGACGAGGACGGTGACCGGTGCTTGAAGTACCTAAAAGCACCGTTAATGGATCGGGAGGATCCGTAATGACGTGTTTTGGGCGACGTCGACTGTTTACCATTCGGTCTACAGGATCGGGTATGTAGTTTTCAGCGGCCACGCCAAGAGGGTTCTCATATCGTCCGCCTTCTCAAAGTGGCTGCCGTTAATACCTTACAGATATTTTGGTTAAGCTGTTAGTTTGTAACAAGACTGAAATATTTAAATAAATCTGACAGTAAACTAGGATTATTTGTAATAAATATATATATATATATATATATATATATATATATATATATATCATACATTTAAATACACACAGAAAAAGAATAAACAAATCTGTTCGTTACATGAACATTTGCCTCGTATGGGAATCGAACCCAAGACCGCGAACATAAAGGTAGACGTTGTTATAATTTAATTCTAAAATAGCCTTAGTAGCCGATAGTGATTCATTTTTCTTCGCAAAGCCCCGACCAGTGACGTACACCCGGCAAGGGTTGTCCGGTGATAAATGACCGGGTGACATCAGACTCGAAACCGGATAACCGGGTCAGGCTGCAGATAGCGAGGGATTGACGTATTGTATTAGTAGTGTTCTTGTGCGCCTATTTACACCATTAGCCATTCGCATTCATAGGGGATTGGGCACGGTAGTGTAGAGCGAACTTAATCTTTTTGAATTATGTGAGAAAATCCATCATATTTTTATTGATTAAAAACTCAGAGTTGTTTCTACTTATTCTTTGATTCTTGATTTACTGGTGTTAGGATCTCTTGTGGGTTCGCACGGGTAGGTACCACCACCCTGCCTATTTCGGCCGTAAAGCCGTAATTCGTTTCGGTTTGAAAGGTAGAGCAGCCGTTGTAACTATACTGAGACCTTAGCACTCATATCTCAAGGTGGGTGGCGGAATTTAGGTTTTAGATGTCTATGGGCTGCGGTAACTACTTACGTCAGTAGGGCCGTGAGCTCGTCCACCCATATAAGCTAAGCATCTAAATAAAATAAAAAGATCTGGATATGCAAAAGTATACTCACCTAACCTTAGCATCAGCAAATTCCATTCGATACATACTCGGAATTATATTAGACCGATTGGTATTGGCCAAAAAACTATAGGCAATAAAAATATATTATCTAAAATACGTTAAATCTACTTAACTAAAGAAATACGACGGCATCAAATTTGACATTACCAAGTAAGTCATATATACTCAAAGAATACAAATAAGCATGTAGATATCCGAATACCACGCCGGATTTGCATGTCTTGAGGTCGACAGAGTAACGATGATTTATGAGATTTATTCGAATAGAAACTAGAAGAAAATGAAATCATACAAGTAATATGTACCTATCTAAAGCTTATTTACAAAGACTAATGAAGTACTAACATTGGGTAAAAGAATATTATTATACAGATTTTGAACGCGTATAGGTATGGTACTATGATCCTGCTTCAACCGATGGCAGTTATATAAGCTTAACATGTAAAAACTGAAGGACGAATTTTCATGTGCCCTGCAAAACACTTAAAATGAAAGGGCTAAGAACCCAAAGGTTGGGATGAAGGATCGAGTCAATAAGTCACCGAGTATTAGCGCCCTATACTGTATAGTAATGGGTCACATATGAATAATAGAAAGAGGAAATACTCCCATATTTTAAGGAAAATTGACAATTCTGTTGTAACACAAGTTGACGGGACAATGATGGGGTCCGTGATTTGTATATATTGCTTAGATCGTTGTCAAGATTATTGTATGTCTATACTCTTAGCAGATGAAATTATGCTTGCTATTCCGTTTTACCACAATTTAGGATGAATAGATAGATGAATAAACAAATAGGAACAAAGATAAAAAATTGTCTACTTAATGCTGAACAGAGAGAACCCGAAATCTCGATTTTGATGGAAAGATGTAAATTTATTCTTTAACTAAACTAACTGACCCGGCAGACTTCGTAGTGCCTCAATCGATAAATAAAAAACCTAAACTTTTATATAAAATAAACTTAAACAAACAAAAGGAATCCGTCCGACGGGGGACACATCAAAGGGAAAACAATATTGTAATATTTAGTGAATTCCGAGCATTTTCATATTTATCTACTTTTTAAGCCTTCTCTGGACTTCCACAAATAATTCAAGGCCAAAATTAGCCAAATCGGTCCAGCCGTTCTCGAGTTTTAGCGAGACAAACCAATAGCAATTCATTTTTATATACGCTTTGCACAAGTACTTCAATAGTCAAACTTCATTATTAACAAATAAGTATATAACAAATATCTACATCTTTTTTTTCAATATTTCCTCGCAACATCTTCCAGTTTTGGGCAGTCTAAAAAATTAAAAGTCTCGAACTCAGCAGGTGTGGTATGTACTGTCAAAACTTTATCAGAACAGATTTAAAAAAAACGCTAGTTATCTAGATAAAGTTGATAATTAAGCCAAGATATACATATGTAAATATCACCTTCAAACTATTCAACGCACTATATACAAATTATGTAGCAACTAGTGTCCATACTAACAAGTACTAAATTATAAACTATACTACACCAAACATAAGATCAAATAAGAAATAAAAAAGATTGTACTATACACTGTATGCTATTTATAGTCTCTGAATGTCACAAGTTTAAATGAAGATCTAATTGAGTTTTGTCCGGATCTAAACAGTTTGATTTTTTTAAAATATCGGTTAATTAGATGGAGTTTTGAAATCTACTTGTGTCCATCATAGTTTGGATAGCTAGAAACATGGGTAATATTTACCCCTCACGAGCAGCACTGATTCTTCAATTCAATAACACCAATAAGAATGCCACAAGTAAATTTTCCCGGTCTTTAACCCCAAGTCCACTCGTCAATGTTATAATAAAAAATATATCCACTTACAAGACCAAACAAAAAACATTTACATATTCGTCGGACATATTCATTTCGATACCCTTAGGGTCCGCGGAGCTTTGTCAATGATAAATAGTGTTCACCCTATCCTTGTTGGCATTTTGACAATAAATAAGAGGCGATACCAAGGAAGCTTGTTGCTACAGGCGCTTGGCTAAATTGGGCAATAGATGAAACGTCTTCGGCATTTTTGTCTGCAAAAATTATTCAGCAACTCTGCTGAATAAATTTGCTGCTGCAACATTTTAGTGTTCTTAGTTATTTTTTCCAATTTTTTATCTACCTTTTTTTTGTTTTTATTGCTAGATGGGTGGACGAACTCACAGCCCACCTGGTGTTAAGTGGTTACTGGAGCCCATAGACATCTACGACGAAATGCGCCACCCACCTTGAGATATAAGTTCTAAGGTCTCAAGTATTGTTACAACGGCTGCCCAACCCTTCAAACCGAAACGCATTACTGCTTCACCGCAAAAATAGGCAGGACGGTGGTACCTACCCGCGCGGACTCATAAGAGGTCCTACCACCAGTAAACCTAATCATTGGTAGTCTTCTAAGCTCTAAGCTTTTAGTTACGCACGGACGGGGCTTCGTTATCTTTTACAGAAGACAACTACTTATCATTTCCGATCGTCTTCAATCAGTATCTTCTAAGAAACGCGTTATTTTAAGCAGAGTTCCCAAGCAGATAATTGCTAAATGGTCTGATTCCAAAGTATACCGGTAACACGTTCATAACACATACATAATATTAGAGGTACGTTCGAAACGAGACGGCGCGGATTTCGTTATAACAAATGACACGCGATGGACACGAGAAGGGTACAGTATTACGCATCTCAGCGTAATCCGGGCGGCTCCTTTGATTGATAACGCTTTGTATTTTTGCCGCTGTGTATGGAAATTTTGAGGATAGGTTACTTACTACCTATATTAGATGTTTTCTGTTAGTGCGGAAAGTAATTTATAATTGATGATTTCATATTTCGTTGCTCCATTATACTTACTGGTGGTAGGATCTCTTGTGAGTCCGCGCAACCCTGCCTATTACTGCCGTGAAGCCGTAATGCGTTTCGGTTTGAAGGGTGGGGCAGCCGTTGTAACTATACTTGAGACCTTAGAACTTATATCTCAAAGTGGGTGGCGCATTTACGTTGTAGATATCTATGGGCTCCAGTGACCACTTAACACCAGGTGGGCTGTGAGCTCGTCCACCCATCTAAGCAATAAATAAAAAAAATACTTTTGAAGATTGTTTGTATGAACTTAGGAAGAGAGATTTTTACTATTTAGAATATCATAAGTACAAAATGGTTACATAATTAGCATTTTAATTGAATTTATATGAACAGTAAAACATATCCACATAAGCTCCTTACTCATTGCTCAGTTCTAGACGCCAACTCACGCGTACTCTGATCAAAACAACAACAACAGAAAATTTGTTACGATCAATCTGGCATCCGTTTGTGATGTGATAAGATGTCACGTCTCCTCGAAGGATATTGGACGTCACGGTCCGCAGTCCGGTCCGGTGTTTCAATGATTGTCATTTGCGAATAACGCGCTTCAGGGTTGGCAGGAAATCAAAAAATATCAGGCTTCTTTTTTCAAGTACGTAGTAGGTAATGTGCATACCACATCAAAACGCTGTTATTTTTATTACAAAAAATTTATAGACCAGTATGCGGTTCCTCTAGTGAAAAGTAGTCACGTGGTTTCTGAATACTGTCAATATTGAGAATAGAATCACGCCGCCATTTAAAAAGCTACTGTTTTCGAATAATAGAATGATAGATAAAAGAAGATGGATAAAAAACAGGGAATTTTGTTATTGTATACCTCATAAAAAAGCAATGTATATTATTATACTAGTGTTAAGAATTCTTGTACGTGTTTGCATTTTAAGAGGCTTGAATAAATATTATTATTATTATTATAGATATTACTTCTATGTATACTCATTTAATTCACTTTTTGACGAATTCATTGCTAAGGGCGCTATCAAACTCCTAAGAACAGTAAGCTATGTAAGGTAATCAGGCTTAAGTATATCTTAGGAAACTTTTTTAAACAAATTACCGTTTAAAAGCATTACCCCTATCGTAAGCGCTGAATGATATTAAAAACATAGCAGATGAAGCAAAAACAAACCTTACCAAAATTTTCATTCAATTATCCAGCATTGATCAAATGTAACCACCAAAAAATTGATCTCCACAGAACGACCACGTGGACGTTTAAAAAACCATCAATAACAGGCCCCTTTGCTCGCAATATACAAGTGCAATAAATAATATGAATGATCTAAGTGACAGCCCTACAGGATTTGACATGTCCGAGCCCTTTTCAAAATGGCCGCCTGTCAAGTCACCGGTCACTGCCCATGTGTCATTGTTTGAAATTATATGTTTGAAACTAATAGGCTGTGTCTTTCGAAATGTCAAGTGGTTTTGTATAGATTTTCACGAAAACTGGGTTATCTTTTATTATGGAAATTCAAACTTGTAACTGAAAAGATACCAATACGTATGAACATCTATAGTTGTTTTTGTAACCAGGAGAAACTGGTTGACTGTGTTCATGGCTTGAAATGAATCTGTATCGGTCCTTTAAATCATTCTTTCGTTTAGAGGCTACGCTAGCGTAATTAAGCGAATAGGTTAGCTCACGGGGCTCTAACCTGAGGACTAATACTAGCCCTAGCAATAGCAGTGCTTCGCAGAATGCGACCCACTGAAAAGATCTGATAAGAAACTCAGTGAGATGTGTCTGTGGGTTAATTTATCCGTCGAACACCGAAACGACGGGTTCGATGACATCGTTCGTGACCGGGGCTTGAGGTACCTAAAAGTACCGTTAGTGGATCGGGAGGATCCGAAATGACGTGTTGAGGGCGACGTCGACTCTTTACAATTCGGTCCACCAGTTAGGGTATGTAGTTACCGGCGTCACGACAAGACGGTTTTCGTGTCGTGCCGCCTTCTCAAAGTGACGCACTGATGCCGACTGAATATACTTACTGATGAAATTAAGCCACAGATCGTAGTGGAGATCCATGTTCCTCATGAACCACGGTGCTTCGACGGTTAACCTGCAAAAACAGGATTGAATGATTTTAAGGGGTTTCAAGTGAGTGAGGGCCGCGTGAGCGAACACTACGCTTGCATAAAATAGGTTATGACGGGGCGTATCCAAGTTTATTAGAGTGTCACCTTATTAAGAAAGACAATTTACTTCGCATGCAAATCATCGGAGGATCAACCTTATTGAGACATGAGGTAGACGTCTCAATAGTATTATTTTACAGTATGTACCTGTCCCACCTCTAAAAATGGAAAAATGACTAATATGGAAATTACTAATAACACTGAGAATTTGCACAGGTCTTCTTTTTTTTTATTGCTTAGATGGGTGGACGAGCTCACAGCCCACCTGGTGTGAAGTGGTTACTGGAGCCCATAGACATCCACAACGTAAATGCGCCACCCACCTTGAGATATAAGTTCTAAGGTCTCACGTATAGTTACAACGGCTGCCCCACCCTTCAAACCGAAACGCATTACTGCTTCACGGCAGAAATAGGCAAGGTGGTGGTACCCACCCGCGCGGACTCACAAGAGGTCCTACCACCAGTAATTACGCAAATTATAATTTTTATATTTCTTGGCTACTACATTTTTTTTCTTATTTTAGTCCCTAATTTTTTTAATAAAATTGTATTCACATAATGATTTTCGTTCGCATTAAAGGAAGCTAAAGCGTAAAGTTTTCTACGCACAGTATCAAGTAAACAAATCAATTGTTACGTGAATAATTAAAATTCGATTACTTTGAACAGTGACGTTAGTGCGGGCATTGTGTCGACATCGATGTTCGGTTCTCGTCGTGTTAACTTTGAATTATTAATGATTCATTTAGTTCACACTAACCGGGCGCCTCTCTCGGTCCCTTTGGGTTTTCGGCTAGTGTTGGAGTGCAGTGAATTATATCGATATTTTTTTATTTTCATAATATTATATTTTATAGTAGTATATTCTATTTATATTTTAGTAGTATTTTTTATATTTAAAAAAACAGATTATGAGCTCCGAAAGAATTGACTTGTTAGAGATTTTCAAATGTAACCCAACTCGAAGCAGCAAATTATTTTAAGTTTTTTTTATTACCCTTGTAGACAGATGGTGAGATACCGTCGCCCATGGGCTCCAGCAATGCCAGGGGCAGAGCTAAGCTGCTCCTTACCGTAAAGACCGTTAAAGACGTATGCACTTGAGCTCACTGTTACTCTCCTGTTAGACCAAGAGGCTATAGGTATCCGAAGTGAACGATACCCCTCGCTTTGAGGCATGAAGTGGAACTTCAAAAATGTTGTACTGACTACTCCTATCTTACCAAATGCACGAATACATTTTAGTGGTATTAGCTAGTATGATAATATCCCTCATGTTTGCTTACAATACGCAAAGCCCCAAGTGAATAACGGATCCTAATTCTGTCAATTTGTTTCAAATTTTATTGAACTACATCATGTTGGATATATTAATGTAACTGTGCAGACGACCGACAGATCTTGAGTATTCCAGTACACAATACCAGCGGTACAGCTAAGCTATCATCATAGATAATACACATAAGTTAGTAATAGATAAGCAACTCAAGCACTCAACAAAAATGTTTACGGGCGTCGGCCACTAGATTGCTTCGCTTCGGTTAGTTCATCATTGCTCCTGTAGATAGCAGTAACATACTATAATAACTATCCTATATTTTATTTGTAATGAAGGATTTTGTAAATTTTCAGAAACCACAAATTGATAAAATTTAATCTGTTTGTCTATATCAAATAAAGGCTTGTATGATTTTTTTTTCTGTTTTTAGCCATACAATAATTAAATGCCTTAACTTTAACAACATATAAGTTTAAGGGCATTCGCTACAAGATGTCGATAGTTAATATATAAAAATATTTGCCTTATAGTATCGCAGTTTTAGAGCCCTGGCTATCATACCTAAGAATTAAGCAGACGAGCATGCAGTCCCCTATAGGGTATCACGCCTCATTCAAATTATAACATTTGTCGGATGTGGTCATAATACTCCCCTCCACGGTGTTTTCCGAGCGCTATGACATGTCCTTCTTCAAACGAGGCTTGCGGAGAATACTTAATGGTAGGCAGCGGCTTGGCTCTGCCCCTGGCATTGCTGATGTCCATGAGCGACGGTGACCACTTACCATCAGGTAGGCCATATGCTCGTCTGCCTACAAAGGTAATAAAAAAAAAAAAGAAGTCCGTTGTACATTAAAATCAAATATTCGTCTATCGACATCGATAGTTTGCGTCGCATCTCGAAACTGATGTTTAGTCAGTGCAATCGCCGATCTGATTAATAGTGTTCGCGCGAAATGTTTAATCTTTCCCGCAGTGATTCAGGACTCTCTCGTATTCCGACCCGCCAAATGTCTTGTATTATGCATAAGTTATAGATCGTTGGTAAGTGTATATCGCAGGCACATTAAAGTAAAATTCACTCGGTAGTAAATAGCTAATTTTATTTTAGTTGTTAATACCTAATTGTCAGTATAGCTCGCAGTGTGAGTAAGCTGAAGTGGCAGTGGGCTGGTCACATATGTCACAGAACCGATAACCGTTGGGGTAGACGTGTCCTGGAGTGGAGACCGCGAACCGGCAAACGTAGTGTAGGACGCCCTCCTGCTAGATGGAGCGACGACCTGCGCAAGGCAGCTGGCAGTAACTGGATGCGTAGAACCGAAGATCGGGTTCAGTGGCGAGCTTTGGGGGAGGCCTATGTCCAGCAATGGGCTGCCGCAGGCTGATGATGATGATGATGATGAATTGTCAGTAAAAAAAACAAGTGGGATTCTTCCTGTTGACAATCGTATGAGGCACAGCCAAAGTAGTTGGTTCTTTTGGTATTTTAACAAAAAAAAACCTTGTACACAACAAACTCTCGTAAAATCCTTATAAGTAGGAATTTTTTTATGTTCAATATGTTGGCAAAGACAAAACACTTCAATACCCTTTTCTCCCCGGTTCGCTTACCGATTTCTTCTGTCTACCTACTAGTGGTAACTCTAGTAAAAATTGGTGATAGATTTTTTTTAACTATAGAAATAAAACAGAGAATTTAATACGTAAATGCGTAAAATATTAGTGGCTATGCTTAGATTTTGGCTTTCGATACAACACTACTTTGAAGAAAAAGAAAAGACAATACTTTAGTGAAACAACTGTAGTTTGAAATATAATTTTTTTTAAATAAAAAAATTCTAGTTCTATTTTTGAACAAAATTTTTTTTTTTTTTTAATATGTAAAAGATAGTTGCCAAGTTTTTTCTCTTAATATCCGTACAGTTCAGCCTTCTCGGGATATTAACACCCTTTTTTCTATGGTTGTAAGGCTTAAGGTATCAGACTCTACAAAGCCAATCAAAGTATTTTGTACCGCCCCTTAAAAACTTTTATGAAGGTCTTGTTCCACGAACTGTTCCAGTAAGAAGTTAATGGGATCATGAAGTAATAATTTCCAACATAATATTACAGCCATTCAGACCAGAATTACATTTGAACATGGCTTTAACAAACCACTGCTCTTGTAAACAAAAGAAACTCACAATCTCGCGTCTATGAAATCCAAAACACGAACCAACTTAATACTCCTCAAAACCAAAATCCGTGTTCAGCAAACGGGAACAATTATTTTAGCATCGCTTCAAAGAATTCGGTTTGTTTGAAAGACAAACGTCTGAATCGAGTGTAAGTGTGAAATCAAGTGTATAATTAGTTCAAATATTGAACGGCGGCTTCCGACAATGAAAACAATAGCGGGGAGATATCGTCTCGAAGAAAATCGGGGCGATAAAATGACGCTTTTTTATCTTCTTTTTTTTTGTTAAATGTTACAAAAAGGTTTGTCTTATATTTATTAATCCTGCTGTGCTATTACGTATAAAAGATATAAAATAAACATATAAAAGATAAAATAGACTTAGAATTAAAATAACAAATGCAAGTGGCAGCGATATTGACTCAGACGGGCCATCGGAAGTCCTGAAGTCAGTGCCAACACGCGGCAATCAAGCCTGTATGTAAGCAAGCAAGCGACTTAAAGTACATTAAGCTTAGCTTAGCTCTTGTTAAGATTAAAATTTCGAATCTCGATTTTATTGGAAGCACGAATCCTCTCCTACAACGCATGACTATTTTGCGACAGGCATAAACGGGAGGGTGATTTAGGTACGTACAGCCCTACAATCTACTAAAACACCAGTACAAGTTTAATTAACACGTCATAATCAACATAGGAATGCAATAGAAAAAATCATAAAAAGACTGCGTTTTTTCTCGTGAACATCTCCTCTAGAAGCGAAGAATAAGAATAATTAAAAAAAGTAATTTGTAATGATGAACATAAAAACATTTTTTACAACTGAAGTCAAAAATATCCTTTTTTTTACTTCACTTTTCTTCATCTTCAGTGAAGCGTCATTTTAAGGCCCCGAAATTGGGGTGTGATCTGAAATACCCCATGTTTGTTCCCAAAGGAGGTCTATTTTAAAGATTTACCGTATTTTAACAAGGATCCATGTTACGGAGCCTCGGTTCGGCGTAATGACTTGTAAGCTAAGATGAATCTTGTTTGTTTAATTGCATATGTAATTATTTGTACTTAATTGATAAAATTAGTTAGAAAAATTAGTCAAGATATGAATTAGTCAAGACTAGAACAAAGTGACCCACATAATTCAATTTATTACTGAACGAATTTACAGCTTAAGCTTAAATATTTTGAGTTCAATAAATTCATAAAACTATAAATTTAAAATGAATGCTACAAGCGTATATTTTTTTATTGCCTTAGAAGGTAATGGGAGAACCATCGACATTATTCTTACAGATGAATAGGGTTTCAACCAAGCTCTAATTAAGGTCTTTCTTCAAATTTCGTTATAAAACCGCATATATTGTTGTAGTACAGAAAGACATAGAAAAATAAAATTTCCTCCGTAAATTCAGAAATTCCAATCGATTTTCACTTCATGCCCCCTCAGACTTATCTAGGAGAATATTAAAAAATACCTTCGAAATATACTCTACCATTTGTCAAAGTAACTTCCAATAACCAAATATTATTATTTTAAAAGCAATACCCTAGGAATATCTTAATACGAAGATTTATGATGTTGCAAGACACACAAATATAACATGGTCTTTGCTTACTAACATTTAACGGCAGTACAGAGCTTGCTATAAATTGGTTATATCTGCCCGTGTTATAATACAATAGACCATAACTAAATGACCTTTCTTGTGCTGTAAATTTTGTGTATCGATGGGTCGTAGTTAAGTAGACACATCAACCCCTTACATATGCAAAAATATTGCATATTTTTGGGTTGACAGAAAAATAGCAAAATACTTTTTTACATATAAATCTTCGAAGGTTTAATAAACTGAAGTGCTTTCGGATTTATTTGAATGCTGATATTGTTGATTTTCCAATAAAAAATCCGTAAGTTGAGGTAGGTCGATATGAAGTGGTTACGATGTCGTATTACGACCTCTTATTAGTAGCTACTACCATTCTACTTATGTCCATCGCGAAGCATTTCTTTGCTCAGGTTTAAATATTATACACAGTGGTGGATGTACACTAGGGGCAGTCCAGGCAAGTGCCCAGGGGGCAAAATTTTTAGGCGGCAAAATTGTGAAAGTGAATTTTTTTTTTAAGTCTTATCAAGATTGCTCAGTATAATTAATTAATTTTATTAACTAACAATTTTTTGTTTAATTGATAATTCAACAAATACAATTTATCCATTAGCTATTTAATTTTGTGAATTATAATTTTGGTACTTTTGGTAAAAATTTATAATCAAACGATTTAATCAATTTATTTCCTTGGACATTTTAAATAATAATCTATTTTTCTATTTTCTGGAATTAAATAAATTTAATTACTTTTTTTTTATGAAATATAATTATGAGTCACCTTTAGTGCAAAATTTATAATTGTTAGGAAAAAAACAAATATTTATTTATGTTTTTGGAATATATTATTATAACATATGATAACATTTCTGCAATAAATTAGTTATTTTAAATTTGAAAAATAAAATACATAATCTATAAGCTTAGGTAAAATTCCAGTATTGGGGCGGATTTTTTTCCGGTGCCCAGGGGCGGCATTAAGTTTAAATCCTTCCCTATTTATACAATTACACTTTGCATTAATATTCCAAGGTGAGTGGTGTTGTTGAAGTCATGAGATCTATGGATTCCGGTTACAACAGTTTTTTTTTTTTTTTTTTATTGCTTAGATGTTTGGACGCGCTCACAGCCCACCTGATGTTAAGTGGTTACTGGAGCCCATAGACATCTACAACGTAAATGCGCCACCCACCTTGAGATATAAGTTGTAAGGTCTCAGTATAGTCTCCTACTGACCGGTGTGAATGGAGTACGTCATTTGCTACAAAAAAGTGCTTTGTCATAAAGCGTCTTGTTTAATTTCCATTAAACTCCAAATATTGTATCCTCATTTGCGATGTTTCGTCTGGTTTTCTTGTGCAATAACGTACTCTCCACAGAATCCAAGCGGCCCCTTAAAATATAATTTATAAGGTGCAAAATACATTGATAAATCGCCACCTCGCCACCACGGGGCAACCCCCTTCCACCCCTAACGTAAGGGTTAGAAATATGTAAATGTTATTGTCTTAGATATTAGAAAGTTTATTGAATATTTAGATGTGTATTAACTGTGCTGTGTTTATACTTTACAGAGTTTAAATGAGAGGTGTTTTGTACACTTTAGGCTTAAGGATTGGGTTTTTGAGATGCGATATATTTCGACTTTGAATCTCATTGATTGGATAGATATATTTATATGCTTTACCAACACATGAAATTTAACTTTTAGCTTATCACATAACTAATTGCGACTACAAGTGGAAGCATACTTGGCGATTAGAACAGTCGTGTTTGTATTTTTTTTTCTCTGGGTAACAAAAGAATAGTTTGTGTTAAAATATCTTTTAATTTGACTAATGACTTTCAGATTTTATATTACAAGAGACCTCATGCTAGAATTGTAACTCATTTATAACACATCAGAACCAGTTACAATGTGAAATCATTAACATCTCTTCCAAATCTTTCTTCTTTGTCTTCTTCTCAATCGCGTCACTCTTGACAGAGTGGCCGTGATCGTCTTAGAGTGTTGGTAGGGCAAACTTGATGCGTCTCACGATGCCCCACCATCTCTCTCTGCTCAAAGCCATTGTACTGCAGCCATTTAGGGGGCCTCCCACTGCAGTTCTAATTTGGTTGGTCCACCGCATTGGTGACCTCCGCGCGGTCTTTTACCATCAACCCTTCATTGTACAACGAGGCGTTCTATGGATCGGCCATCTCGTCGCGAAACGTGTCCGAAGAAATCCACCATTCGAGACTGTAGTGTAGCAAATATACGCTGTTTGATGCCGAGTTTTTGATGTATCGAGACATTTGTACGAAACTTTGTCCACGATACTCCAAGCATTCTTCTCCAACACCACATCTCCAGAGCCTTTATGTATGTTGAAAAGTAATTTTTTAGGAATTCACATACTTTATATGGGTTCTCGCGTTTGATAAATTATTCGTTATATCTTACATGAAGGATGATATTAGTTTTGTTTTTATTGCACTAGATGGGTCAATGAGTTCATGGATCGCCCATATTACGGATCAGGTAGATATAATGACGTGAATACCACCATCAACCTACAGACTTGAGGTTTGATTTTCAATTGGATTTTATGACAGTTGGTTTACTCTTCGAATGGAAACACAAGGCGGTTTTTTGTGAATGACAATAGTAGTTACCCGCGCGAACTAACCTTTTGACCTAATATCGCTACTTAAGCTACTTAAGCTATCTGATAAATATTTGCATTTGATTTTACTATATGATGTAATTTTTCAAACGTGTTATACTTGAATGGGTGCAAAATACGTATTTCTTTGAATAACATAACCTTGAAGCTTATTCCTCAAAGCTGTTCTTAGGCTACACGATCTTTATATATTTATTAATGATGCGTGACTGCTGATTCGGAGTCCATTGGTTCGACTCCTACGTTGGGTAAATTTAAATTTCCAAATTACAGCAAATCGTAGTTTGGGGCCAGACGATCGTGTTTGATTTGTCCTAAAATTATTTATTATTAATTAATTTCCCAGAAAAAAAAAGTATACTATGAGACTTCTTATAAGATATACTAAATAGATAGGCTTCATTTGTTAAATCACGAATTTTGAATCTGTAATCACGTTGAGGTATACAGACGGACCGATTAAGGCTCAATAGCGTCGATGCAATAAGTATAGGGTAGTAAACAAAACCCGCGAGGCAAGTGACACCCCCTTTCCTTCGGATATGGGGTAGAGGGGGGTTGAGCCAAGAATAAATGCCCTACATAAAACCGGGAGTGCTAGAAAATGTACGTGCACGATCTTAACACCCCATGTGTGTGGGACCTATATAGAGATGTTACGTAGATGCTTTACAAAAAAAAGTACTGATTTTTGTTCTCACTACACTAAATCGCGTTAAAAAACTTGCATCCATACTGTAGTATGATTTACGTGACATATCTACTGCCCGGTGACGCTATTCTGAACTACTTAGATCATAAAATCAAGGGAAGTATAAAGTAGAGACGTAGGTCAAAAATTAGGATTTCAAGTAAAATATTAATTAATTGATTATTAACTGGCTTTATGGTATCGCTAGAAATAATTAAAATTTAAATTGCGTTAAACCAGCATGTATCACTGCACTTCATGATTTAACTGATCGCCTCAAGTTGTTTAGAGATTTTTACTAGTGTTTTATGGTCTGGGATCGATTTCCAGTTTGGAGGCAGTATCTTTGATCTCGTCTTCTCACGTACGTACCAGATACATTTTATTTATTTTTTTATTTATTCAACTTAATGCACATAAGTACAATGGCGGACTTAATGCCTGAGGCATTCTCTACCAGTCTAGTATCTGTGCTGATCAAATTCCTACCTTGAATCATTGGATTTCTAGAAATTTCTACTAATGCACAGTTTCTCTGTACTGAGTTAATTAATTGAGAAAACCGATAGATATATAACGGTTTATTACAAAATACAGTAATTCACTGTCTTAACTAGCAAGAGTAACTTATTTTATTATATGACTCTATGCAACGAGTAGTTAAAATTTAAATGCGACATTTAATATTTGATACAGAATACGTTACCGTAAAAATTAAACTTTTGGGAATTATAGAGTTAAGGCCTACGCCACATCATCAGCAATTATGATATTAAAACTTACATGTAACAACTCTGTATAGATAACGCGAGTATTCCCTACAATGGCGTTTCCGGGATACGCCCGTTGTATCGCATTATATCATTTATAAACAAAATGTGTTAAAATAAATCGCAAGGTGTGGGCTTGTAACCGCAGATAGGCGTTCTCCGCGTCATGTCGCGCGTTATACATTCGTTCTTTGGTTGATAAAGGCGTAATTTATTTGGTAATCTTAATTGTAGTATGTATACTTGTAAAGAAAAACCTTTAAAAGGGTTTAGTTTAAAAAAAAAAAGATTTTACTTAAACAGATTTAAAAAAAAAACCTTCGTAGATGGGTAGACGAGCTCAGAGCCCGCCTGGTGTTAAGTGGTTACTGGAGCCCATAGACATCTAAAACGTAAATGCGGCCACCCACCTTGAGATATGAGATCTAAGGTCTCTGTATAGTTACAACGGCTGCCCCACCCTTCAAACCGAAACGCATTACTGCTTCACGGCAGAAATAGGCGGGGTGGTAGTACCTACCCGTGGGGACTCAAAAGAGGTCCTACCACCACTGTTTCACTGACCTATCTGTCATTCAGTGAAGAGAGTAGTTCAGTTTTGCATTATTTAATAATACTATTTAAAATATTAATTTAAAAAGGAGATTAAAGGCTTTAAATGTTGTTTTTTTAGTATATTACAAAAAACGCAATTAAGTCTTTTAATGTTCCATGATTCTAGATTATTCCATATCATTATGTAATTATTCTCGTTTTTATTTGGAAGACGTTATAAGTCTGATACTTTAAGAATACTCACTCATAGCGCGTTCGCCATCGAACTTAAATATAGCTCACCAAATTAGTTAAAAAAAAAGAAAACATTACACACACTACCATGTATTTGACGCACACACGCATGCATACTATTTATTTATTGTCAAACTTTTGTTCTTGATCAAAGGGTCATTAAATTAAATGTTGTTTGTCTTTATTAATATTTTTCTATAGTGTAGTCTTGGCGAAATTTGTGATTATAGAAGAATAAAAGTCTTTAACAATAGAATCATAATAGTATACAAACTCATATTTCAATTAATTATAGTCGAATTTCGACTACCGGGCGACCACTAGTTTTTAGAAAAAAAGACATTTATTTATATTTTAACCTTTACCAAATGCTTGCTCTGATTCTAAAAAAGTCGATGGTTCTTTTTTTTTTTCGATTTTTTCACAGTTCAATTTACAGAAGGCGTTTTTATTATGTACCTGCGTACGTTAACAATAACAAAGCTCATATATGTTATTTCTTTGATTGAAATCACGCAACGGATACATAAATTGGATATTTTCATGGTATCCTCAAAAGGATACAGCTTGCTAAAGGACAGCCACGATGAGCCGGAGGCACAGAGAAAGTGCTTAGTGACGCGGGCTGATAGGAAATTGTGTGAAAGCAGAGATTTGCCGCTACAGGGTACTGTCCGTACCGACTGCCAATTATTGGCTTAACATGGATGTGAACTTGGAAATATTATTTTAATAAAGATTAAAAATACCTATATCATTGTTTAAATATTAAAAATACCTACATCATTGTTTTTATTTAAAAGACAACAATTTGTGCAAACTATTTCCCGTTCTAATCATATTTAATTTTTTTACAACCAAACCAGTTTAATCTTAATTTTCTTTAGAACAAACTCTCCGTATTTAATTTTATTTTTCTACTTTTTAGTTCGTCTATGAAAGGATGCTTTTTTATTTTTAAAATATTGTTACTGAATATTTTCCTTTACTGTGGAAACTATTAAAGAAAATTAGTTCGATGCGATGGGGCGATGAGAATTAACATTGTCCTGCTCATTTCTGCCTTGAAGCAGTGATGCATTTTGGTGTGAATGATAAGACGAGAAGACGATCTAAAGACATAAACACACCTAAGCCATACCGCCTGCTGAGTTTATCGCCAGATCTTCGCAGCATGTTGCAATTCCTTGTAGTAGATGCGTTCTTGAAGCAGCTTTCACTCAGCTGTTAGGTCTTCTTCGGAAGCTTTTCGGCTGCTGTTGGCAAATCCTCTCTTCGCCCACCTATCCTGGTGAACCTGACAAGGTCTCTGGACTACCAGTAATCCTTTTTCCCTAAAAAAAAACGTATTTTTTGTTTATTTTAAAAATAGTAATTTATTAAATCAAGTACTATCTACATTATGACTCTCGTGCTATTCAAAACAGTGGCGCCATTACAGAGTCCAACTCGGTACTATTGAATATCGGACAAAGCGGTCTAATTGTTCGTGTAACGGCCCTGGACGGCTACGTTAACTCCTGGATGCCACCCTGCCTTCTAATGGCTAATAAGCTGGTCCGACTTCTGTGTGATTGTTTTAAAATAGCAACGATTGTTCTACAAATTAGCAAGTTGTTTAGTTGAGTTAAGATTATTGAATCATAAGTTTTCGTATCATCTATGGGAGGCAAATGAGTGTATGAGAGGTTAAAAACCTTCTGGAACACATGATAACTACAACTCAAGGATAAATAAAACATAAGAACGAAGCCACAATTGAATTATTATAATAGTTGTGAACGGCTGTGAAGTGTTGCAGTATGTCCTTCCACTAGTATTTTATGGATTATTCATGATATAATAGATTATTATTAAGATCTTCTAGGCGGTTAAGCATTTGAGGTTATTATTGAGGTCATACAAAGTGGACCTGTGTGCATTGCGTGTGTCATTAACAATGAAAATTTCATAGCATTTACTGGCAATAACGACTTGCACGCAAACAATATTCACAAAACTTCATTATTAATAGTTTACGACATTGTTAATGCAACAGACAATGGCTACGTCTAAAACTATGTCATACTTTAATGAATTAATTAGATCAGAAATCCTCAATCTTAGCTCCCATAATTGGCGAACCCTCTGTGATCTTTATGCGTATTAAATTTCGTAAAGATAAAGGCTGTTCTATTAATGATATTGGATTTGACGCTCAAAAAGAATAGCTAGTATATTATATCAGTTTAACGAGTATGTGAATCGTCGGCCAACCTGTCTTAAGCGATTATTAGAGCCTACATTTCTATTTCAGTTTTTAATCCTCCGTTACCTGTACGATTACAAACGAAAAAGATTCTGTTTACTTAGAGTTTTAAGTATAGGGTGAATATGATGTTTTTAAATATTACGTGCCTGGCAAGTTGTGACGCATGACGACCAGGGTGAAGGAAAATTTCTGGTGCAGATTGAATAAGCATTCATTGGATCGGAACATAATTATTTCAATGCAGATCAGACTAACATCATATTTCAGTATAGAGGCAACGTGACATTTTCAAACCTAAATCAAAGTTGGGGTCTTTTAATTTTAACGGTAGGCAGCGGCTTGGCTCTGCCCCTGGCATTACTGAAGTCCATGGGTGACGGTAACCACTCACCATCAGGTGGGCCGTATGCTCGTCTGCCTACAGGAGCCATAAAAAAACTTATTGGATCAACAACTTCGTGTTCTGGGCATCCCGCTTATTAAGCTAGAGATATTTAATGTTAAGCATCAATTTAAGTGACATTAATGGGAGTACTTGTAAAGTTATATGAACTATCGCTCGATGTCCGCGCCGCTTCTACAAAGAAGTTAGCCACACATCACTTACCATAATAGTTGGATGAAACGAACATAGGGTACTTAATGTATAGAACTGATTCGATTTTATTTTGATATTTTATTCGCGGTTGGTGGAGTAGCGAGAATGTTTACAGCTTCCTGAGAACGAAGTGATTACTAGGGTCCAAAAAAATACAAAGAGTATGTCACTACCCACTTTACTTTCGAAGTATGAACAGTAATATTACATCTGTTATACGCTGAGGTCACCCACTGAGTTTCTTGCCGGATCTTCTCAGTAGGTTGCGTTTCCGATCAGGTGGTAGATTCTGCGAAGCACTGCTTTTTTTTTTTTTTTTTTTTTTTTTTTTTTTGTTTTTTTTTTTTTTTTTTTTTTTTTTTTTTTTTTTTTTTTTTTTTTTTTTTTTTTTTTTTTTTATGATTGAAAGTTTACTGGTGGCCCGAAGGCCTTTCCAGTTTCACCAGGACAGGTGGGCGAGCAAAGGCTCAGCCAAGAGGGGAGGGATGTGGGATTTGCTAACAACTGCCCGAGCGCCTCCGAAGGAGACCTAACACACCCTCAAGAGCAGTGCTTCGCAGAATCTACACCGGATCGGAACCGACCCCTGAGAAGATCCGGCGAGAAACTCAGGGGCTGTGTCTATGGGTTAGTTCGCCGTCGAGCCCTTCGTCGCAAGCGACGGGTTCGACGAGTACGGTTACCGGGGTCCCTAAGCCTGCCCCTAGTATTAGAGCTGAAGGCATCTAATGCAAAGGTTATTGGATATGATGGATCCGTAAGGACGTGTCTCTGGCAGCGTCGACGGCTGATGGCTCCTGCATGATCAGGATTTCAGGCAGCGGCGGCAACGATAAGGCGATTATCATGACGCATAGCCTTATCGAAGTATCGTTCCGACGCTGACTTCATGTATTTCCGAATTGATTCGAGGCCCAGGTCGTCGTGTAGGTCAACGTTCCTCACGAACCACGGAGCCCCGACAGCTAACCTGCAAAAGCGGGATTGTAGGGAGATTGGAGGGTGTATCTGTAGGTAATATGTTGGGGTTTGGCCGGGGGGCCACACCACCCCACCCGGCCGGGTGAAAAAAAAGCCTAACCACCCCAAACCAAAAAACCACCCTATTTCCGGGGCGGTAAAAAAAAAAAAAAAAGGTTTTCCTGAACCCGGGGGGGGGGGGGGGGGGGGCCCCCCCTTAAAAAAAAATGGGGGCCCCCCAAAAGTTTATTTTTTTTTTGGGGGGTTTTTTTAAAAAAGTGTTCCCACCCCCCACCTTTGGGTTTTTACGAAAAGGGACATTTTTTACCTTCGGCTACAGGATTTTTCTTTTTTTCCAAATATGGGGGGGGTATTTAGAGGGGTCCCCACCGGAAGAAATAAAGCAAAAAAAGGCCAACAAAGGTCCACGGGAAAACCCCCTGGGAAAAAAAAATTATTTTTTTAACTCATGCCGGGGGGGAAAATGGGTTCCCCTCCGAGAATGGGGGGGCCCCAGGGGGGGCTAAAACGGGGCGCCCCAGGGTTTTTTAAAAACTTGGGGAACCCCTTGTCCCCTGGGGCCCCCCCCAGGGGCGGCTCAAAATAAAAGATAAGGGGGGGGGGTTTAGTTTTCCTAAGGGTAGAAAAAATAAGGGTTACCCCCCGGGGGGTGGGTTTTTAAAGAAAAACTTTCCCATCCACCCCCCCTTTACCTTATATAAATCCCGGGGAAAGCGGGGGAAATCCCCGTTTTTTGAGGGGAAGGCCATATTTCCCACCCCCCCCTCTTTGGCGGGGCCGGAGAAAAAAAATTAGCAAACAACCCCGTCCCCGGCGTTTTTACTTTTTTTTTCCCCGGCCACCTTGGGGTTGAAGGGGGTTCCTATTTACGACCCACACCCCCCCCCCCCCCCCCCCCCCCATTATATTCGGAGGAGGGGAAAAACCAACTAGGGTTCCCCCCCCTAAGGGGGGGGGCGGCCCCCCTAAAGGGGGGCCACCCCTTCCTTGGCCCGGGCCTTATCCCCTTGAACAAAAAAAAGGGCTATTTTTTTTTTTCTTTCCGGCCCCCCAGAATATAAAAACAGGGGAAAAAATTTTTGAGGGTTTTTTCCCTACATGGGGAGAAAATTAAGAAACAAAAGTCCCCCTGGTGATTTCACGGGGTCCGGCCGTGAATTTCTAAAGCCCCCCCCTAAAATTTGGGGGGTCCCCGGGCCGGCCCCCCCCCCCGAAACCGGGGGGATTATTCCCCCCGTGTTGGAGGGGACGGGGAAAAATAAAGGCCCCCCCCCCCTAAATAAGGAGGGGGGTGAGAAGAGGGGACAGAGGGGCCCTTGGGGGCCCGGGAAACCCCCCTTCTCAACACCAACCCCCCGTGAGGAGAAAAAGAAGGTCCCGTTGAAAGGGGTGGAGGAGCCCCCGGAAGGAGGGGGGGGTATTCACCCCCCTTCCGGGTGAACTCCCGAAAATATCGGGGAAAGAAAAGACGGGGAGTTATTTCCGACAAAAAGATAAGATTCCCCCCCGATTTTATAAACGGAATGTGGGGAAAAGCAATACAGAAGGGAAACTATCCCCGGGCAAACGGCCCCATCGGGCGGGTTTTGGTGGGGGAATTAGTTTTTCCTGAAAATCACCCCCCAATTTGGGGGCCCCCCCCCCCAAAGAACCCCCTTCTTTTCCTTTTTGGGGGGTCCACACCCCCGGGAAAACGGACCATTTCCGTATTTCTTCTTGGCGGGAACGGTCGAAAAGCGAAGAAGGGGACCGGGGCCCTTTCCCCCCCGTTGGTAATAAACCCCCGGTTCTAAATTTTTATATTCTGGGGGGAGGGGGGAGGGGTGGTTCCCCCGGATATAGCCCCTCCCACCCCCACAAGATTGGGTTGGCTCCCCCCCCCTTTTTCCCCGGGGTGGGAGGGGCCCGGGGGAGTTTGGGGCGGGGGCGGGCCACTCACACCTGGGGTTTTAACCCGGCAAATGGGGGGAAGGTTTGCAAAAAATTCTTTTTGTTTTTACCTGAGCGAATCCCCGGAAATTTGTTTCCCCCCAACATCCCCCGATTTGAGTAAAAATGGCCCCCCCCCTTTGGAAAAAAAATGGAAGGGAAACCCCCGGAAAAAGAGGGTTTTTTCCCTCCTGAAAAGGGGGCGTTGGTTAAGAAAATCCAACCCAAATCAGATCACGCCCCCCCCCCCCCCCAAAAATAACCAGTTTTTTTTGCCCCCTAAGAGAACCATAATGAAAACAAAAAGGGGAAAAAAAAAGGCCCCACCCCCCGACCCCCTTACTCTCGGGGCCCCCCCCCCACGAGGGGGGTAAAACGCCCCCCCCCTCGATGGCGGGGTCCCCCCGGGGGGAAGGATTTTTTTTTTCGGGTTTTAACCAACGGGGGGGTTTTTTTTTAATATGGTATGCCCCAGACACAATCTCTACACCCGCGGGGTTTCCCCTCCGTGGGGCCTTTAATTTCCACCCCAATTTAATAATTTTTTTCGCGGGGGGGAAAAGATTAACCAAGATATAATCGCCCCCAATAAGGCCCCGGGGAGGCCCCCCATACATTTGGCGAGAAAAAAGGAAAAATGACCCCCCCCCCCAACCCAATTCCTCCAAACCCGGGGCAGTGGGGAAAGGTTTTTGGAAACTCCCCGGGGGGGGGGTAAGGAAAGTTTTAAAATAAAAACGGGCCCGGGGTTTAGAAATATTAAACCCCCCGGGTTTATCCCCCGGAACCGGGTAAAGGACCAACCCTTTCTGGCGGAGGCCCCCCCGAGGGACGTATTAGAGGTGGGGGGGGGGGGGGGGGTCCTTTTTGGAATTCAATGGGTTTTTTTCAAAAAACTCTTGTTTTTATCCCGGTGAGGGGGAGGTGCCGGGGGGGTTTTGGGGAAACACCCGGGGGGTTGGAGGAGAGGCGGGGGGGGGTTAACCCCCCCGGCATTCCTGGGGGTGGGGGGTTGGGGGGGGGGGGCAAGGGGGAGCACTTTCTTCCTGCCCCTGGGGGCCCGGTATTCCCTAACCCTCCACACCCCTGGTTCCCCCCCTAAACCTAAATACCAACCCAAAATGGAAAACAGGGGGGGGGGGTCCCACGGGAATTTCTTCTTTGAAAGGTTTGCGGGGGCGGCGCGGGGCCCCCCCCCCCCCCACCCCCACGGGGGAAATTAGGGCCCCCAACTGGGGAGTTTTTATTTGGGCCCCCAATGGGTATTCACCGGGGCCCCCAACAACCCCCCACCCTCCCCCCCTTTCCTTAGCCCCCCATTTATCGGTCATCCAAACCGGGGGAAAACCCCCCCACACCTGCCCCCCCGCCCGAAAAAAAGGTCGGCCTAAAAAAAAAGGGCCCCCCCTCCGGGAGCGGGGGGGGCAAAAAATAGTTCTTACCACCGGTAAAACAATTCTTCCACCCCCCCGATTTTGAAGAGGTAACGGGAGAGAGCCCCCCCACCCCTTAAGCGGGGGGGGTAGTTAAAGGAACCCTTTTTTGGAGGCGGGCAGGGGGGGGGCGCCCCCGGCGGGAAAGGGGGTTCTCCAAAAAATCCAGAAAAACAACCCCACCCCAAACTGGGCAATTCCTCGGGACCCTTTTGGGGGCCCCTGATTCACCCCCGACAAAAGACCCTTATAAACCGGGTCCCCAGCCCCCCCCCCCCCGGTTTTTTTTTTGTATAAAGGGCCCCCCCCCAAAAGCCAAATTTCGGAAATTACGGGGGAATTTATTTACTTTTCTTTTCCCCCACACGCCCCCCGGAGGGGGGTAAGGGAAATCCCGATCCGGTAATCGGGGGGGACCGTCCCGATTTTAATCCCGAGGGCGGGTTTCCCCCCCCTTTTTTTTCAAAGCCTTGTTTTTAGGGGGAAAAGTTTTTTTCCCCCCCCCCCTAAATCAATGGATAGGGGGAAACCCCAAATTTTTATGGAAAGCCGGTGGTGGGGAAAGGGGGATCCTTTCCCACCCCGGTGCTTAACCCAATTGGTTCCCGGGAATTTTGGGAAAAACCCTTATTCCTAAAATTGTTCACGTTTTTGGGGGTGATCTTGGTGGGGAAACCCCGTTTAAAGGGGAAAAATGTTCCTTTTTTATGGGCCCCCTTTTCCGCCCCGGGTTACATTCCCCCCCCCCCCTTTGAAAGGGAGAAACGGGTTAATTTAGGTGAGTTTCGGGAATTTTATTTTTTTATTATTATATTAAAACGGCGCGAAAAAAGCGAATTATGGGGTGGAAATCCGAATTCACTCCAAGGCCCCCCCCGAAATCCTCAAGCGGGTTGGGTGGGTGGGGCCAACCCCCACAAGGTCCCCCCCCCCCCCCGTGGGGACGGGGAACCGGACCTCCGGGAGCGCGGAACCCATGAGGGACATCATAAAACGAAAAGGGGAAAAACCCGTTGTGGGGGTTCCCCCCTGATTCTATTAAACTTATTCCCCCCTGAAAAAAACCTAAACTGTCGATCGGAGTTTGTTATAGGCGCAAAAAAAAGAGTTTTTTTTTTTTTAACTCGTTTTTTTTAATTAAACGTCCTAATTTTGTCCCGAAAGGTAAAAAATATGCCCGGGCCCCAGATTTATAGGCGAGCGATTATTTAAGGCGGGGGGTAAAGTGGAAAAAAAAGTCCGGGGGGTTTAGCGTGAGCCCGGACCACGAAATTTCGAAAGGGGAGGAATAACCAAAACCCGGGAACTTTTTAACAGCGGTTTTCAAGCCCGCCTGCCATTCGGGGTTGTGGTGTGTGAGTTCCACCTGATTTGTTTACAATTTAGGTCGCCCGCCAGAATGACAGAGCTCCCCATGCCGAGCAGCGCCTCGATATCACTGCTTAGAACGATCTTATCCGGTGGAAGATAAACGGACGCGATATACGATCGCGGGCGGGCCGTAGTTCACCGTCCCAGGAGATCATTGGGGGAGGAAGGAAAAAAAAATCCGAGGCAGACAAACTTGAAAATCTTCGAATAATATATAAGCCCGAGCCGGCGGGGAAACAGGATCGAAAGTGGCGGGAGAAAAATAAAACCGCAACTGCCGCCAGGGCCCTTCTCCCTATAGAAAAACATTGCACCGGGTTAAACCCACCCCCACACGGGGCCAAAAAAAGAGAAGCCCGTTTCCCGTTTTATTAAATAATTATACTCCCGGAAAACCATTGTTTTTTATTAGTTTTTTTTCCGGGAGCCCAGATATTTATTAGGGGTCCTCACGGCCCCGGCCGGGCGGGGGGGGAGGGGCTTTTTTTTAAGTTAGGGGAAAGTTACCCTCCCCTGCCACTTAAAAGAATTAATTCATTTTTGGATGTCCAACGAGTAAAAAGTTCCAGAAAAACCACCTGGATTTATCAGGGGATTTGATTTTTTGCCGGGGGGAAAGACCCGTAGCCCGGTTATTTAAAAAAATCCTACTCGATAATACGGAATGTTTAGGGGGGCCTTTTTGTTTTACTACCTACACATTGTAAAAAATAACAGGCCTTTGAATTTACCCGGACGGAGTGGGAGGGGGGGAGGAACGGGTTTTTTTAAAAAACCGTTTAAAAAAATTTAAATGGGACGCGTAAAAAAATCGTTCTTCCCGCCCGGTTATTTTTTTTCCCACTTGCCACAACGCGAAATAAGGTGGGTTTTTTTTTTTTGGGGCAAATGGGAGGCAAAATGCCCCCGCGGGAAAAATTTGGCAGTTCTCGCCCAAAGCGTTAACGCGTCAAAGTTGATCGACTGAAAGAAGTCGATCGCTAAAGCGAGATTGTCGGACGCGGTCGGAGGGCAAGTCGCGGGAGAGGGACGAGTCGCGGGGGCGGGACGAATCGCGGAGGAGGGAGTTGTAGCCGTGTTCGTGTACGGCAGCGGTTTTGCCCAGGCCGAGACACTGGGCACCGCCGCCGGAACGAACGCTGGCTTAGCCTGCGACGCAGAGGGTGCCGAGGCTTTGATGTCTGGGCCGGAACTTCGGAAGGCCGGTTTTTCTTTTTTTTTGGGTTTTGGCGGGCGACGCGGCGATTTATTTTAGGGGCTCGGGGGCAACCACGGTAATTCGCGGGGTGACCCTGTGTTCGACACAGGACGCAGCTAGGCGGTTCCGTCGCGGTTTTTTGGTCGCGAGCGCA
Source organism: Bombyx mandarina (assembly GCF_003987935.1). Next base: position 422,609 of record NW_021011492.1, on the reverse strand, counting down.
GAGGGCCGTGGCGTGATCGCCCAAACACTTAACACATCGGGGGCGCGCGTGACAGTTACGGGAAGAGTGCCCGTACAATTGACAGTTATGGCACTGGCTAGGAGTGCCTTTTTTATGGGGGGCTTCGACAGCGATACCAGAGAGCCTACAGACGGTCTGTGTGTTAAAGATTTTCTTACCCTCGGGGGTAGGCTGGAGAGCGACTAGAACCATATTATATGGCTCCCTACCGCGACCGGTGTGCATACGGTGCACAGAATTCACTGGTAGGCCTTGTTCTAACAGGTCGGCTTTTACGAGCTCTACATCTAACTCTTTAGGGATTCCGCGTATTACAACGCGGAGTTCGCGCTCCTCCTGGAGCGTATACGTATGGAAACTTATACGCTCCTTACGGAGGTAAGAAGAGAGGGCCCTATGGTCGTCGGGTGTTTGAACCTTAATTTGAATGCCGTTCGCGAGGTTACGGGCATTCGTGAAATTTATATTTTTGGCCTTAAGGGCCAGGCAAACTCGATCCCAAGCTGCCTTCTCCTGAAGGATAACCGGGGGAGGGGTCTGGGTTGAAGCACTGCTCTGGCTAGGATCAGTGTTAGCAACACTCCGGTTTGAGCCCCGTGAGCTTACCTACACACGTTATGGTGAACCTGAAATAGCCTCTTAAGACTATCAGCATAGGTAGGAAAAAAAAAGCTGAGGCGATTAATAGTTTTGTTTTTTATTTAGATGGGTGCATTATTTTATAGCACACTTGGTGATAAGTAGTCACCCAGGAACGCATAGAGTTCCCAATGCCATCACCCCTCTTAAGACTTAAGGTTAAAGTCTCAATTGCATTGTAAAACCGTTGTCCACTATTAAAAATGGTACTCATTACTGGTTCACAGCAGAAATAAGCGCGGTGGCGGCAAGTTCTATAAGTCCACATGAGCACCGAAAGACTTACACAAAACGGACTGTGAATTCGATCACTCATCAATGCAGTAAATATAAAGCAAAATTTAAAATAAGCCTTTAAGTAGTTCTAAGCATTCTAAGCTCTATGGAGAGCCCGAAGCCATATTTCTGTGAGGTCTGCTCAAAGGCTGATACGAAGCATCAACATCCACTGCATGAATACCTTACCTTACCTAAAACATTGCTCACACTTTCAACTTTAGGATAATTTATGATTTTGATAAAGGATGGGATAAATGTGGAATGGCATGGGTGTGGAAGTAGTGTGATTATTTTGTTTTAGCGCGTCTCCAGCCAAGGCATTTATACCATAAGGTAAGACTGTCGTTTCTTATAGTATAAAAGTATTATACTATAAGGTAAATCTTCATGGTGAAACGATAAGTATTTAAGTCAGTACATTAATTATTACATGAATCAGTATATTTCCTATCACAAGTATTTTCCCGGGTAATCCCAAATTTACGAAAGTTTTTCCATCATCCTACGTATTACTTTTTGGTATATCTTTTGGGATGTACTGGCAATAACTTCACCAATGCTAATACTGTTGTTTCTAATAATAATAAGTACTCTCCAATGGTATCGAATTAAAATATATTTTTACAGATTTAGATGCCAACAATGCTACTTCTATATGCCACCATACAAAGGTGAGGTTCTGTGTTGTTTTATGCTCAACATGTATAACCGTTCAAAAACGCGGATCAAATAAGGTGACCACGCCTGATGATAAGCGCCTGATGATATTTTTTAATAACTAATTAATTAGCATACATTTTCTGTGTTAGCCTTGAAATGGCAGCCCACTGAGTTTCTCGCCGGATCTTCTCAGTGGGTCGCGCTTCCGATCCGGTGGTAGATTCTGCGAAGCACGGCTCTTGCTAGGGTTCGTGTTAGCAACGTCATCAGGTTTGAGCCCCGTGAGCTCACCTACAAACGTTAGGGTTACGCTGAAATAGCCTCTCAAGGCTCTCAGCTTAGGTAGGTTTAATTGCAAACGTGGTTTCGATTTATAACAAAAAATTCACCCTGTAGACTTCAAACACCCACTAGATTAACCCTAAGGCGTATGCGTCTAAAGTATCAATTTTCCACAATATTATGTATCGCAACAGATATTTTGAAACCGATTGCTTTATAACTCTTGCTCATCGGTTTATTAACCCATAGCGAATCGATAATTCTGGATTACAAAATGATGGTATAATAGTATGGAATCTCGTAATTCACATCTTCACAATACGTGATTTTTGCGTGCGTAGACTTATATACTCCATAGCATGTGAGGTCGAAATTCGACTGGAATTGGTAGAAAACATAAAGTAGATGCCATACATTTGGACTTGAGATAAATGTGTCTTCATAGAAATAGGCCAGGAAATACCATCTGAGAGTAATCTAGACAAGCAAGGTGAGGATACTTATAAGTATCTGAGATAGACTAAATTGGCAAAAAAAGTAAAACATTTAATAGTTAATCAGACTCCTTACGTCTGACAGGCAAGCATAAGTCTCCAGGAAGTGGGGGGTACAAAGTTCTGAGTCTTCTCGGGTATGCCCTGCGTCCTGCCTTTTTGTAGATTTTAGTAAAGCAGCATTGCTATTCGACATCAAACATTATTAATGTGTCCTTAATGATGTATCAAAGCTCTTGCAGGATTTGAGCAGTACCGTGATGTCATTTACACCAAGAAAAAAAAAACAGTCAAACAACACTTGAACTCTTCGATTAAATTTTCAAAAACTTTCCGCGGTCCACTAAATTTCCGTAACAATTAATCTGCCAATTCCATTTCGGCAAGACCAGAGGTCGAAGGCCAAGGTCAGGTTCGATATGGGTTAATTTATGTACAGCGTGGTGTCGAGTGGGGTCGAGCGATGAGGTGTGACCCTAATGAATTGATGATCCAAAGCTCCAAGTTTTGATAGGGAAACTAGTTGGCTTTAAGTACCTCTCGTTTACATTTAATTACATTTCTGGGTTTCGAAGCTCGTTACCAGTTTTGTTAATGTTAGAGCTTTTTGTGTTATCTTTTGTAAATTGCACACCGCATTGTGCTTTTAGCAGATTGAATACACAACTGATCGAAATCGGTGAGCACGTGAACCTTCGTGATGATCCCTCAGTTGTTTGACGTCATATTTTTTCAGAAGAGTAGCTATAGGATGATTTATGACATAGGTACTATTGCTATAGAATTACCTCAACCTTTTTCCTATTATTGTAGGCCACCAGAAAAGGTTAAGTTTCACTTGATTATTAAATAGTTACTGGTAAATACAACATTAATGATGTCCTTTTTTTGGCAGGAGATGCCTCGTACCATATAGGAGCTTGACCGTCTGCAGATGATGGAAGCAGATCGCAAGCCCAAGGATGTTTTCAGGGTCCCATTAAACGACTTTTCTTGCACTCTCCCAACTGACGTCCGATTTCCGTTCGTAGTTAGAGCCCAGGTAGAGTAGGGGGTTCCCGCAGTCATCGCTGCCTTGAAGACACCCGACTGACAGGTCATCTAGGCGATCGTCGACGATCAATGACGCTGGTCTCCGCGGTATGACCACCCGAGGCGTGCCTCTGCTGTTATGAGATACCCCGCTGGATCAGAACCAGCCTGTCAGGTCAGACTCGATACTCGGCTGATCGGGTTGCTCTTCCACAATACGTCCGGCGACAACAGCAAGGACGCCAACGTGGACCGTAGCCTCCTGGTGACGGAAGCGGGCAGCGGAGCCACGACCTCCCTCAGGTCACCCCGTCACTGTCACCGGCAAGAGACTGCCTCTTCACAGGCGACGTGAGAGGCCTCACAACGAATGAATGCTATCCACCTTGATACATTACTCCGTAATCGTACACATATCGTAATGCCTTTTTAACATGAACAAGCGTCTTTGATGATAGCACGCTCACCATTAGTAACGTATTCAAATGTCAATCAACAATTAAGTGATCATGAAGACACCACAGCATTCAGTAAAGTCACGACTCAAACTGGTGATACAACCGATCATTCAACTGATCATCCACCCTCAAACAATCTCTTTCTAATCTCGTACACCCATTACCACATAATAAACAATGTTTAACAAATTGTCGCCTCAAACCCGATCAATTGTGGCTACACAAAAATGTCCCGGTTAACAGCGGGGGAACACCTGTGAACCTATCAATAAACCCGATATCCGTGCACGGGACCCCATTCCGGAACCAGCCCGGGAGGCCGCCTGAAAAACGATAAGTTGATTCAGGGATGTGAAATACTCAATAAATACTGGCTGATTTTTTTATTTAATGCGAACGAAGTTTGTGATTTTTTTGTGAAAATTAGTTTCATGGGCGTCTCATTAGGAATGCAAAATGAATGTACGATGACAGTTTCGCATTCTTATATTTATTATTATCGACTCTTCCTAAAACTTTTTACTATTTAACTTATTCTATTGCTTAGATTAGTGGACGACCTAGTGTTAAGTGGTTACTGGAGCCCATAGACATCTACAAAGTAAATGCGTCACTCACCTTGAGATATAAATTCTAAGGTCTCAGTATAGTTACAACGGCTGCCCCACCCTTCATATCGAAACGCATTACTGCTTCACGGCAGAAATAGGCAGGGTTCTACCCGCGTGGACTCACAAGAGGTCTTACCACCAGTGATTACGCATGATGACACTTACTTATTCTCGCCTTGGCAAAAGCTTTTGGTCCTTACTCGATTATACACAACTATATTACGAAACAATTTTCATGAGACATTTGAAATTTAATGGAGTGTCGATTCTTAATTCAAGCCTTGTAGAGCCGAGGAGTCCGCACTGGATATGCGCATAAAAGTTCGTGGTAATACAAATTAGCTCTTTATCTATAGTTTGGGGTTACGATGATGACCATTTTGTAAAATATTTCTACTCTTAACCTGGATATAAGATACAAAATTATATTATTTAATATCAAAATTAATTCCTTAAGCAGACCTATTTAGGCATAGAAATAATGGTATGATATTTATTTATGCATCTTACTACCCAATCTCAGCCTTTATTTAGAATACAGTAGAAATAATTAGTTGGCATAAAAGATTAAACTAATTTAAAAACTATTTAATTTAACAACAGTTTTAAATGCCGAATTTAAAATGTTACATTATGTATGTACTACTCGGAAAAACAAACATTTAATAGTTTTCGAAAAATCGATCAATCTTTCAACCCTATTCCTGAAACCAATACCACCTGTTGCATCAAACATTCGATACACTTCAATGGGACTATAAAATTGAGATAGGTTTATCTAGACTTCAGTGGGTGCGAGCGAGAGGCTCAAGTGTGAGGAGTCCACTTGAACGGCACACGTCTGAACGATTTCAGCAGTCTGGATGCGTGTTTGATGGAAAGCAGTAGGTCGCTTGGTGGCTCTTCTTCAAAATATTTGATTGATTTCAGATAACCATTTTTAGTAGCTAACATTTTTGTTTACTTATTGCTTCGGTAGGTGGACGAGCTCACGGTCTGCCTGGTGTTAAATGATTACCGGAGTCCATAGACATCTATAACGTAAATGCCGCCACCCATCTCGCAATATAAATTCTAAGGTCTCAATTTTTACAGTACAACGGCTGCCCTTCAAACCGAATCGCATTACTGCTAAACGGCAGAAATAGGCAGGGTGGTGGTACCCGCCCGTGTGGACTCACAAGACATTGTGAGCTACTCCCACATGTACATTTACATACAGGTGGTAAGCATTTGCATACACCACACATCTACATTTTATTCCGACACAAATTTCAGCCGTGTCAATGCGCACCAGTCGACTACATTGGAAGCACGCACCGAAAACCGATTTCCTGTGACGTCAGGTCGGAAGGCAGGCTGGAAGATCTTCCTTCCGCCGTCATATATTTCTAAAACGTCCTACCACCAGTAATTTCGCAAATTATAATTTTGCGGGTTAGGTTTTTAATTACATACAAGACGTTATTCCTTCACCGTGGAAGTCAATTGTGAACATTGGATAAGTAAATATTTCATTAGAAAAATTGGTACCTGCCTGCGGGAATCGAACACCTATGCATCGCTAGATACGAATGCACTGGACGTCTTGTCCTTTAGGCTACGACGACTTCAAGAATAGTTATAATAACGTTAAAGAATAGTTAAGCGACTGAAATATAAAAATCATCTTTCCTGTCATCTAAGTAATTGATCTTAATAAAATTGCCAACAGACTACCAACCGTGAATATTCATGAACACACCGCGCATTACGCAAAGTACTTAAAAAATACTTTTAAGATGATTTCAAATACTTTTATAACTTTCTAACATCCATCTCAGAACCGTTTGAATGACAGAATAGCGTTTTTAAGCAGCAATCTTAGGAATGTATAGATATTTTGTGTTGTTCCAATTAACAATCGTATAGTTATAATCTAAAGGTAAATAGTTTGCTGATTCGTGACTGTCCAGTTGTTCCGCATTTTCACACGCAGATTATTGCTGTATTCAGTACGTTAGTAACGTTAGTAATTATTACACAGAAACTAAATATTAATCTATGTAGAGCAACATTCACTCTTCTGTCATTGCTTTTCACACGAAAAAAAAAACGCATAAAAAGGATACTTTTCGACTCGGACCGATCAATGTGCCGACGTTCCCGTTCCCGGATCCCCTGGGACATTATTGGACACCGGGATCCCGGGGTATTTGCATATTGGAAAGTGGTTTTTAAGCTCCGCACTGCGCTGGCTAATTGATACTGGGGAATAACGAACTGAGCTTTCCCATTGAGCTTTTTCGGCTTTAAAAAAGTGATTGATTCTGTATTGTGGTGGTTTTTAAGGTTATAACGGTGTTATGTTTTATTATTGTTCAGCCTATAAGTTCTGATTGTTATATTCGTGTTAATTATTTCATTTTTGAAATTTTGCCAAGTTTCGGCACGGCATGAAAGATCAGAGCATCTTAGTGATAATAGTCTCTCAATGTCACTAATAGGTTCCAATTCCACATAAAACAACTTCACAATACAAGTAGAGATTTAGCATTAATACGATTTGCCGGCCCAGTGATGTTAAGCGTCCCGTCCCCACACAGTTCTAATATATTCGTGCATTCAGTATTTTCAAAAGGTGGTAGGACCTCTTGTGAGTAAGCACGGGTAGGTACCGCTACCCCGCCTATTTCTGCCGTGAAGCAGTAATGCGTTTCGACTTGAAGGGTGGGGCAACCGTTGTAACTATACTTGAGACCTTAGAATTATAGCTCAAGGAGGGGGCCCAAATGGGGGCCTTGTAAATACGTTTTAGATGTCTATGGGCTCCAGTAACCACTTAACACCAAGTGGGCTGTGAGCTCGTCCACCCATCTAAGCAATAAATAAATAAAAAGTGACTATAAATATGTTTATTGATACACCGGTTATAAATCAACCTATTTACTGTGTTTGGGCATTGTTATTAGAATAAGTGTTGTTGAATTCAGTAATAAGGTGTTTTAAGTTCGAGATAGACTTCACCATTTTAGCTGTTTTATGCAAGAAGTCAGGCGTTCTTGTTCTAAGGATGGAGCTTTTGTTATCACAGTCCAACAGAAGATTCGATCTGATATCTCATATCGGTTAAGCACTAACTCTAAGTGAATGGTGAGTTTTTTTAACCTGTCAAACAGTATAATATCGCCTTATCGTCTACAATTTCGTGTACAATTTCCAAAAATATTCGAAACTAGCGACCCGCCCTCGCTTCGCTTCGGAAACATTAAAACACACATGAAACCAAAAATAAAAAAAATAAAAAAAAGTAGCCTATGTTCATCAGGGACAATGTCGGCTTCTAATGGAAAAATAATTTTTCAAATCGGTCCAGTAGTTTCGGAGCCTATTCGAAACAAACAAACAAACAAATCTTTCCTCTTTATAACATTAGTATAGATTGAGTTAATATGCGTAAACATTTTGTATCACCAGTATTTTTCTCATAAATACTGTCAAAAGAGCGTAGTTTAGTTTTAGTTTTTTTTTTAGTTTACATATGCTTAGACAACTATTAACAAAATTAATGCATAATGCACTTTAAAATACAGATAATGTAACTGGTAAAAAAAAATAAAAAAAATTATTACAAATATGATTGATATTAAAAATATCACATATTAGACCTTTAAAACACTCTCCTGTAAAATTAGGAAGTTTTGCGATTATACAGTTTTAATGCGAGAAGACGAATATGTCCTAAGGCGTCAAATAAAACCCAAAAAAGCCACGACAGCAAATTTCACTGTTCAATCATTTTTCTCTCTAATCAAATTGATTCCGGAAAATGAATTTAATACGAAACATTGAACGGTAGCCGGGACTCGAACCGGGTGCTTGAGCAAACGATCTGTCAGATCAACCGTGAAATGAAAGCTTCAATTTTAATATGTCATGCGCTTACACCGTCGCGTAACCGCTTACTAACCACATCGTGCCGCATTATCTAAACTAGACGATGACCGAGCTTTGGTTGGATTTTTTTTAATATTTTATATGAAAAAAAAAAACAAATAATATAAATAAACAATTCATTTTCTTGGTCTAACCTTAAACCAAACACTCAATGGCTTTGGGTGGCTTAACAACGTCATCTGCTGAAATGGCTTAATAGTATTATTATTCACTAATAGATTATCGATAAAGTTGATTATTGAAGACACGAATAAAATAACATTTTCTGAAAATAAATCGTAGCTAGATCGATTTATCGCCCCCGAAATTCCCTGTATACTAAATGTTATGAAAACCGTTGGAGCCGTTTCCAAGATTCAGATTATATATATACAAGAATTGCTCGTTTAAAGGTATAAGATAAGATAAAAACGTTTTTTTAGTGTTAGAGAACGTGTTTACGTGCATAAACACGTTAAGTGGTCACCGGAGCACTTAGACACTGAAGTCGTCGTGGCCTAAAGGATAAGATGTCCGGTGCATTCGTATCTAGCGATGCACCGGTGTTCAAATCCCGCAGGCGGGTACCAATTTTTCTAATGAAATACGTACTTAACAAATGTTCACGATTGACTTCCACGGTGAAGGAATAACATCGTGTAAACAACATCGTGTAAAAACATCGTACAAAATTATAATTTGCGTAATTAGTGGTGGTAGGACCTATTGTGAGTCCGCACGTACCACCACCCTGCCTATTTCTGCTGTGAACCAGTAATGCGTTTCAGTTTGAAGGGTGGGGCAGCCGTTGTGCCTATACTGAGACCTTAGAACTTATATCTAAAGGGGGTGGCGCATTTACGTTGTAGATGTCTATGGCCTCCAGTAACCACTTAACATCAGGTGGGCTGTAAGCTCGTCCACCCAGCCAAGCAATAAAAAAAAATAAAAAATCTGCGTCGGTACTGAAGAGTGAAATATGAAATCTTTCTTAAAATTTTGCATTTCGGTGTAACGCTGCCCCAAACATCAAAACCGACCGCTTCAAACACTGTCCCTTGAAGGAGTACACGAAAAAAACAAACCGCGACCGAACGAGAATTAAATAATGAAAAAATATTACCTCCTACCCTCGCGCAGATGAAATTTGATTAAAAAATCACGATTATTACAGGAACCCCCTTCAAACATAATACAAAGATTTATTTTACTGTCTCCCAATAAATGAATCAAACAAATTTCAACTTTATTTCAACGGAGAAAAGTCTAAACATGTTTTTATTGAAGTTTCGATAAATTTGGTAGATTTCGAAACAGTCAATGCCCCCACCCCCTTTGGTTACAACCCCCTTTCAATAATTTTTCATCGTTTTGATCCAGTCCTTTGTGGTACGCTTTATACTTAGATTAACAAAGTTTAAAATTAAAAAATAAGCAAAACAAATAATGCAATTGTTTGAACATTGTTTCGGGATATTACAATTTTTCAATTAATATATTTTCGGTTTGTGGCAAACACTGCTAAGTCAAAGATTTGCTTTCTTTTTTCAGGATCTAATCACGATAAAAGCTCACACGTTGGTGGGTGGAGGAGCCTTATTACTATGAAGTATGTAAAGGGTGGGCAAATTTGAGGTTAGGAAGTAAATTGGCTGTCAAACGATGAAATGTCAAGAATTGAGCTGTCATCCTTTGACATTTATTTAGTTAAAAGTTGGGAAATTTTAAACATGGAACGCTACAATCTTGAACAAAAAAATGTAATTGTGAAAATTTTAATTACATTGGTGTAAATAAAACTGAATTTGTCAAAAAAAGTGTGTTTTTAAGCCAATTTACTTTCTAACCTCAAATTTCCCCACCCTGTATTACCTTACGCCTTGAAACGTGAGTTAGAAATTTCAAAATTCGGAGCAGAAACAGTAGAATGGAAGTCACCCATTGCGACTTACAATGAACCTCTCTGTAAAGATAAAATTGGGGGCAGGAACAATTTATTAAGAGAAACTATTTGAGAAGAGAAGTCACCTACAATGAGACAAACAAGGAAATGTAATAGCAACAGCTAAGGGTGGTCGGGGTTGCATTGCCATATCAATGTGGGGATCTCTTGAGAAACCCGTGGCAATTTTGTTAGTGCTACCATCAGTTGTCCTGGTTCGAAGACTGAGACAGGCGATATCTGGATTTATATATAATGCCATTGAGATTTCGACCTTAGGTATTAAGGTTTCTGCATCCATTTTGTAGCGTTTCTGGAATTTTGATAACCCATTAAAACCAGGCGAACAATGAACTCACCTAACTATCACTAAAAGGACTTTTCAAAATAACATCTTCAATCATCGTAAGTACACGGAACAAACAAAGTAATAATTGAACCGTCATCATTAGTAATCGTCACATCAAAGGATCAAGACCTACCGATCCTAGTTTTGATCTGAACGCCGCAGCTCCCTAATAGTGGCGTCAATATTTTTTTAGATATTATTTTTGTTTATAGATCTATACTTCCATATTTCAATATAGGGTCTCTTGTTTAAATTGGCAAGTAAACCGATCTTCTTTATAGTTTTAGTGATTTTTTTTTCTGACATACTTCTACGTTTTTTTTAATTGGTTCTGCGATATCTCACCGCTGGCGTTACAACCATAGCTTCTTGCAATTCGACCTCATCCTCCATTTACATACTAGCTTGATTAAAAAAAGATGTGTGGTGTCGTGGGACACCGGATAGGAACGAAGTTCCATAATATAAAAATATTAATTTTAAGTTCTATTCGAGGTATAAAGAAAATAAAACTGGAGGTTCCGCAACAACCCACGGTGATTTGGTAACGTGCGAACTTAATGTGGTACACTTCATTCACGGTTGTTTGCATAAGAGTTAATGTATTGCGCAAACGAACGCTCTGAGATCGTGGTCAATGAATGATAAAAAAATATGTTATTTTTTGTACGTTATTACAAAGATAAATCGTACACTGTGTGCATTACTAATAAAAATCTTACGTAACGGACGTTTTTTCAGGGTTAAGATACCCTTCCGCATCGTCCCATAAGGAACTTCGTTCCAAAACATTAATAAAACTATATTTATTTCGTTAATTGACCACAAAAATATTCGAAATACAAATTTAATAGAAACGGTACGATATTCAAATGAAATCGGATTTCGCGGACGAAAACCAGAATTTGCAATTGCCTCACTATCCTCGCTCTCATCCATATTCAATGGTGCACCGGGGCATGCATATGCACCAGCCATTGTCCCACTCTTGTTTCCGATTTTTCTTTGATGTCAAAGTGGCTTCGAGTGACTTTGATATTACCTTTGTTTTGGCGCCCTTTCGCTTTGATTTCACGCGTGAATCTCTGATTAGAACCCATTCATCATTAGTTGGTTTTGACATTGTCATGTATTTTGGATTGGAGATTAAACATGACTCTAGTTTGATTAGATTGTATTTATGGTATCAGTCTTAGCTTTAGAAAGCAAATAAAAAGTATATATAGAATAGAAAGTAACTAATTATATTATGGTAAGTCTTTTTACCCTTTTTTTACTGTTATACTGTCATCAGGTTGTTTTATTGCATAGATATATAGGCTGTGACCACCTGGTGCTAAGTAGTTATCGGAGCCCATAGACATCTATGATGTAAATGCCGCCACCCACCTTGAGATAAGAACTCAGTATAATTACAACGGCTGCCCTACCCTTAAATCGAAACGCATTACTGCTTCACGGCTGAAATACTCAGGGTGATGGTACCTATCCGTGCGGACTCACCTATAGAGTAGTGCATAGAGCAACTAGCCTAAGATATCCGGAATTGTAGTCAACTGAAATACCCTTCTATTATTGAAACTTGATATTTGCTCAAAAGCAAGGTAATCAAATTTCAAGCAAGAATTAAGAGCCCTAGTGCAAAAACAGAAATGACTGCAAGCAATCTTTCTGGTACTGAAACTGGCCTCTTTTTTAACTATGAAGACAACTGAAATGTAGACAAGGAAGCACAGACGCATATAAATCAATACAAAACAAAAGCCAAAGCTGCAATCTACACTTCTTTGTGGTGCAAAGTCTTTGTGGCGCGTCAAACGTAGGACAGTCCCGTGACAAATGGGACGGAGGCATCGCATCGCTGCAATATCCGCTTCCGGCGCTCAGCTGAGATACACAGACCACATTAAAAATTAGATGTACCCGGAATTACTTTTCGCACTAAAAATTATCTCGGCTTGAAAATGTAAATAAAATTTATCATTATTATTTGTGGAAACATCAGAAAAAGTAAAATGAAATAGTGAAAGCGTGTTTTATTGTTTGTTTGTCATTCTTTCATGTCAAAATATCATGATTCCTTTAAAGTGATAGTGATTGGGTCATTACGTCATTATTACTGGTGGTAGGACCTCTTGTGAGTCCACCCTGCTGCCTATTTCTGCCGTGGAGCAGTAATGCGTTTCGGTTTGAAGGGTGGGGCAGCCGTTATAACTATAGTGAAACCTTAGAACTTATATCTCAAGGTGGGTGGCGCATTTACGGTTGTAGATGGGCTCCAGTAACCACTTAACACCAGGTGGGCTGTGAGCTCGTCCAACCATCTAAGCAATGAAAAAAAAAGACATGAGAATGACATTGACTACTTTTTATTCTAAAAAAAGATCTCGTTCTCGCGAGAACGATTATAATTCGGTAAAAGTTCAAAGAGATTATTTACAAAAACCACTTCTAAGCTTTGAATGGTCTGCAGCTATTTCACTGTGGGGTACGAGTCCTCACTTCCACAAAATATATTTTATAACCGAACGTTTCATATCGACAACGCATTTCTGACTCTTTATGAACACCGTTATTACCTTTTATGATGTTTCTCATATTTTCCCTTTACCCCAAAAATAGGGTAGAATTTAAATTCGCCGATTTATATTATAATCGATGGTTGGATGAGATCCTACGTTCCCAGTTGAGAAAACCTGGTGAAAGCTTTATAGTTTCAATTGAAACTTTTATAGACATATGTGTTGTAGATAGCGAGATGTACCTTCGAATTCAGACGAACCCTTCTTGTAAATTGTCTTCCACAAAACAATTGAAAGGCAGCCACTGTTCTAATGTTGATAAAGATGTTTTGATGAATTTTAATAAAATCATAAAATAGACGACTTTATAACCCACACTTCCAAGTACTTCTAGAGTAAATCAAATCAAATCAAACTTTATTAGCTAAAACACGGCTTACAACGTTTTTGTTAGTTATTTTATAGAACAGCGTGTTTCTTCTATCAGGTCGGCTTGCAAATATTATTCAAAATTATTTACATTAAATGCAGTCAATAAACATCATCATCATCAGCCTGTATCACTCTACTGCTGGATGTAGGCCTCTCCCATAGTCCGCCACAATGAACTATCCTCCGCCTTCCATGAACAATCCTCCGCCTTCCGAATAAACATATTAATTAATTAAAATATCAAACAATAAAATAAATTAATTGAATAAGAATTAGTTATTTATATCATAAAACAAAAACAAAGAACAGAAGGAAGCGAATTTAAAATTAACATTATCATTTATCATTTAAAAAATCGTTAACTGTTAACATCTTAAAGTTAAAAATCTTTTTATGTTCTTTTTAAATAAAAATAATTTGTCTTTTTTTATAGCATCAGGTAGCTTATTATATATTTTCGGTGCCATACACGTTGTGAAATATTATTCATTGCTAGGTATCCAACTGTACTTGGTCCGAAAATACTTCTACTAGAGTCATTAAACAAATGGCTCCCACAAAAAAAAAAAAAACTGAGCCCGTTCAATTCCCACAACTAAATTTAAATGTCCAATTCAGAGAACAACGTCGAATATTATATTTGAATAAAAAACGTATTTACGAAACAAATTCTGCTCAAACCAGATACGCGCATGACACATTGATCTTATCTTTCTAAGACAATATGCCATTATTAATGTTATTAATGTTTAAGCTTACCAAAAGAGAAAATGTGTTTGTCTTATTAATTTATACAGACGTTAAAACTGCTCTAGTTCCGTTGTGATTTGAAATACGATGAAACGAAATAGTGACATTAGAAAGAGACAAACATATATATCTCTAGGTTTATCCGGCGAGAGAATGAGATAGAATACCTCTGACATTTCCACATCAGCCTCATGTAACATATAATGATTTATTTTGCTTCATGATAATTTATTAATAAGCACTGTTTTTATAGACGGAGAAATTTGTTTTCCTACCTATGCTGATAGCCTTGGGAGGCTATTTCAGCTTCACCCTAACGTGTGTAAGTGAGCGCAAGGGGCTTAAGCCGGAGTGGTGCTAGCACTGGCCTTAGCAAGAGCAGTGCTTCGCAGAATCTTCCACCGGATCGGAAACGCGACCCACTGAGAAGATCCGGCTAGAAACTCAGTGGGCTGTGTCTGTGGGTTAATTCGCTCGTCGGGCCCTTCGTCGCAAGCGACGGGTTCGACGAGGATGGTGACTGGTGCTTGTGGTACCTAAAAGCACCGTTAATGGATCGGGAGGATCCGTAATGACGTGTTTTGGCCGACGTCGACACGGAGACAATATTTATCGACGTTATAACGTGAGCGTTGTTTTGCTGTTCTTAACACATGAGGATAAAGCTTTAAAGCTTTGCGCACGAAACATTTGGTGGTGTATTGTATGAACGCATGAGTAAAATCCACCATCATCATCCAATTTTTTTTTTTTTTTCTAATGACATACGTACTCAACAAATGTCACGATTGACTTCCACGGTGAAGGAATAACATCGTGCAGTAAAAATCAAACCCGCAAAATTATAATTTGCGTAATTACTGGTTACTGGACCTCTTATGAGTCCGCGCGGATAGGTACCACCGCCCAGCCTATTTCTGCCGTGAAGCAGTAATGCGTTTCGGTTTGAAGGGTGGGGCAGCCGTTGTGACTATACTGAGACCTTAGAATTATATCTCAAGGTGTGTGGCGCATTTACGTTGTAGATGTTTATGAGCTCCAGTAACCACTTAACACCAGGTGGGATGTGAGCTCGTCCACACATCTAAGTAATAAAAAAAAACCATTCGTACTATTTTCGTACAGGTTTGAAAATGATCATAGCCTAACAAGCGTCGGACTTGAATCTTTGTGAAATGATTACAAGTGAAGTCATATGTCAAGACTAGTCTGGTAATAAAACTGAATCACGCTACTCCGATGAATGTTCACATTGTTCTCGAAATATGGTCTCTGTCGTTAGGGTTCCGCAGAAGCAAAAAGACTTCTTATCAATTAATCAGGAAGTAGTCTTATTTATTGTTCTAACTGGATTCTCCTGGTATTCAGCAATGACGCTACCTGTCTATATACACAGAATGACGAAGGCCTAAGTTTCATACACATACACACACCACACATAAAATAGCTGTCACACTGTTTGAATCACGCAGGATCAAAACGCAAGATTATTTCAAGGCAGCATGGTGGTGCGCGTGCGAGATTTTAACACATCTTACCACTTGTGGTTGTGCAATTTTTTTTATAGAAATAAATAATATTTTAAAAAATCTAACAAAATACGCTTTTACGAAAATCCAACTAAAAAACAGATTTTTTTTTAATAAATTTGACTTAAATATAGTGTAAGAAAAAATGCTTTTTTTGGAAAAAAACGTTTTTAATTTTTTTTTCAGTTTTCCTTCTTTTTAAATATTGAATTGTTTTCGGTCCTTAATAACAATACCAAATTTCGAGTTAATCCGACGTTTTGAAGGGGGTCAAAATCATGTTCAAAGATTCCGTTACATACATACATACGTCTGAAGCTAATAAAAGCGTATTAAAAACGATGATAAGAAATTACATGATGTTATCCGTGCATTGTGAAAAACGTGACCTGTAACATTCGTGTTTCTTAGCATTCGTGGGCAGCTGCTTCTTTGCATGTTGGCATTGCTGACGTAACCACTTAGCGCAAGTAAGCACACGCGGCGGTAACCCATCATCAGATGGTCTGCATGCTCGTCTGCCTAAAACGACAATGAAAAATCGAAAAACCTTGCTTGTCCGAGAAATTTCAGCATTGGCATGACCGCATATGTTGATGTGGATACACCGTATGATCCCTCAAGCACGAAGAGATTAAGGAACAAAACTCAGAGCTTTATTAAATTTGGCAGGACATGATTTTTTTATTGCTTAGATGGGTGGACGAGCTCACAGCCCACCTGGTGTTAAAAGGTTACTGGAGCCCATGGACATCTACAACGTAAATGCGCCCCCACCTTGAGATATAACTTCTAAGGTCTCACTATTGTTATACTGGCTGCCCCACCCTTCAAACCGAAACGCATTACTGCTTCACGGCAGAAATAGGCAGGGCGGTGGTACCTACCCGCGCGGACTCACAAGAGGTCCTTCCACCAGTAATACATACATGAACATTACAGGATCATCAGGCAAAGTTAAGTAGAAAAATTAGGAGTGGAAATAATTAATTAGGAAATAATTGAGTCCAAGATGGTGGCTATCTGCTCAATAGTCAGATAAACTATCATTGCACATGATCAATGCGGAACCCAATGATTAGTTTGAGCTTTCATACCTTATTATAAGTATTTCTCAAAGAAACTGTTATTACAAGATCTTTTTACGTACATATCTTGATTTTTGGATTCCAGTTTACCGTAAAATTGACCATTACGTGAAACCGGACAACTTTGTTAATAAAAAAATACACAATATAGAATATTATTATGTAGATTTCTTAATAATTTTACAAACACATTCATATCAAAGTCACCTGATTCCTAAAATGATTTTATCTTTTATTTCTGAAACGAGGTCTCGTTGTGACGATCGTGAAATTTTAATATCTTTCAAATGTTTGTTTTCTAAAATTGTGGAAATAATCAATTTTGATTTAATTTTCTATTATATTTTGTTTAAATAAACCAAGTTTTTTGTGAAATATCAAAAACGACGATGGATCTAAGTATGTCCAACCTTGAATGTGGCCTTTTGAGCCGTATCTGGATCATCGACCTGTGGATGGCTAAAAAATATGCTGTCTGTTGGTATATCTGATGTGGGGGGATAATCATTAAGTCGCATTTAAAATAGATAATGATGATTGTGGCGTCAGTCTGATGATGTGGTATTATTTTAGAACAACAAGGCAACTCAGCTGGCCTCCTCGTAAAAACGTGGGTTTCCCCACAAAAAAACAACAACACAATACTACATTCTTGAAATCATATATCTGTATATATCAGCCGATACGACTCAGTTGTCGTATTTGAAGGCATTTGTATTCATTCCCGTCATAATTCAACTTTCCTACATCCCGGCTTCGATAGTGGTTTTCCCTGAAGCTTTTTTGGCGGGGCGCGTGAGCTTTTTCCCTTTTACGACCTCGTTTGTATTGTTGTCTCCAGAAATTGTATTTATAGGGAATTTATTATAACAATATATTTGTTTTTATTAAACGATAGATGATAAGTTTTTTCATGTAACTATGCAAAAACCCTTGCAAAAATTTATCTTGAAATTTCAATTGTATTTTAATAGCTGGTATTTGATAATCTTGAAAAATTCAAGTCTATAAAGGTTTTGAACTCACGAGCTTATGGCATATCTCCCCGCTGAGTTTCTCGCCGGATCTTCTGTGGGTCGATTCCGATTCGGTGGTAGATTCTGCGAAGCACTGCTCTTGCTAGGGCTAGTGTTAGCAATTCTCTCAGGTTGAGCACGTGAGCTCGCTTTCCCGTCCGGGCGTAGCTGGAATAGCCTCTAAGGCTAATAGGTGGGGGAAAAACAAGGCATATCTGGCGCTAAGCGCTTACCAGTACTGGAGTTCTACCTAGCGTGTGACACGAAGACCCATTTCTCTTTATTGGTCTACATATGACCTTTTGTTTATCAGAGCACGAGATTTTGACGGCGTCCTGCTGATACGTCTTTACTGTTTTTTTTTTTTATTGCTTAGATTAGTGGACGAGCTCACAGCCCACCTGGTGTTAAGTGGTTACTGGAGCCCATAGACATTTACAACGTAAATGCGCCACGCATCTTGAGATACAAGCTCTACGGTCTCAGTACAGTTACAACGTCAGTACAGTCACCACTATTTGAGCTGAATCCATCTGAATGTAAAAATATCCATATCTTTGTTATCATAAATCTTGCAAACAAACATACGTACAGACAATGGCGACAATTAAAACAGGGAACGGAGTCGCAATAAAATATTTCCCATCTAGTCAATAATAAGCAATACCACCCACCCTTTTGTTAATTTCAAATAAGCAAGAGAGTGTGCGAGAACAAATAATAGGCTGCGGATCGGTCGCCGCTTCTGACATTTTGAAAATATTCCGTTTTGTAAAATATTTTGGAATTGCTTGATGTATTTCATTTGGAGTTCAATTTGGGAATGTCATTAGTGTGATTATTGATGGATGTAGGGAATCTATATATTAATACGTGAAGGAAAAACTTTGTATCCCTTTTTACGAAAATTGCGCGGACGGAGGAGTATGATATTTCCCACACTTATAGATAATATAGAGAAGGAGTGCCTACTGCTAATATTTTTTTAAAATTATGCATTAAGAATACATTAAATGAATAATAAAAAAATTACACACCTACCGTGTATTTGACACACACACACGCATGCATACTATTTCTTTATTGTCAAACCTTTCTTATTGCTTATAGTCGCTGGTCAAATTGAGAATAGATTAAATATTGTTTGTGTTTATTAATATTTCTAAGTCTAAAGTGTAGTGTTAGCGAAATCTGTGATTATAGAAGTATAATAGTCTTTGACAATAGAACCATAATAGTGTACAAACCCCCGAGTTTCGACTACCGGGGGACCACTAGTACAGCTAATTGTTTAAATGATTTATTCCTACTAATGTATGTCAATTATATTATGACAAAAAAACTGGTATTAATATGCGAACGCAATCAAACCAATAAACATTAGTATATTATTATATAGTCTACGCAAATAAAAATTTGATTTTTTCAAAGATAATTTTGTCTCTAAAATCGACAGTACTCTTACAGTATCAAGCTCAAGATAAGAATAATAATCATGTCTACGAGAGTCAATGTTTTAAGGAAGGCTCTTCCAATTACGGATGTACTTTATTATTCATTCCAACCAAATATGCCAATCGCAGAAACACGAAATATCAGCCATTACCATCAACATTCACAAAACGTTATGTCACATTAAAAGTCCTCAACCAGTCATTTTTCATAACGACTATCAATCCGTATAACCGCTACACAATGCGAATGTATGCGTGCCACCCTGTGGGTGTAACACCCTGTATACCACGAGTGAAATCTTCGCTGGATGGATGTTCTAATATTCAAATGGGATACGGAACTATTATTGTTGGAGCTACTGTCGATATGTGTCTTTCAAACGGTCTTGATACTTTGACTATTTTTTCTTAATGTTAAAATGATCTAAGTGACGTTATCACTATAATCGTACCTATTTCTGAGGATTTACTAATACACTGATCTTAATGTAACATATTGATGCACATGCCTTTTTATTCTTAGACTCACTTCCCATATTTATAACAGACATTTTCAAAGAAACTACTTCTATACTAATACAAAACTTTTTTTGCAGGAAAAAGACTGTTAGAACTCCTAAATAATTGACAAAATTCAAAATCAGACTTTGAGAGCATTCCTGTCTTCAATTATTTATTATTTAATTATAGCTTTAAATCTGTCACGAAAAGATACATTTTTGATATTAGAATTAAAAAAAAAAACCCTTTTAGAAACATATTTTTTTACGAACCACAAACTTTTAATCACAAACGAAAATGAGCTGTCAAAACTCGAACGCCCGCGGCGTAAGTATCAAGATTGTTCGGTCGTTGTAGAGGAGACTTCTTTGCATACTTCCCGCGAATGCGCGGGTGTCAGTGTGTGATACGTCACTTTGTCTGCCTACACATATTGCTTGGGTAGGGATGAGCAGAAAAAAATGTATCGATATGTGGTACAGGGCTTTTTTGTTGTTTAAATTAGTGAATTATAATCTTGTTACAGTACAACCGTGATTTAAATTTAATTAAAAAAGCAATAGTTTCGTCAGAAAACTTAATTTTTCAATCAAAAAATATCAATAACCAAACAAGTTCAACCAAAATACACGTAAAATATTTTCATGAATATCGAGATATTTACTGACAAATCGACATAACCCCATCACTACGCCTAAGCGAGATATATCAGCTCACTTCATTTATTCGTATACCGTATCTTTTGTTTGCTATATTTTTGACAAGTACAAAGCGAAATCTGCGCTTGTCATATGTTTGACAGGGGGGTAGTTGAGGGGTGGCCAACTTGTTATTAAGTACTTGATGTCGGAATGTATTTCTTCGTGTTTGTGGATATTGACTGAGAAGATACTTTCATGTGCTCACATTTTTAGCCTAGATCTTTTCTGTCTGAATACAGATGTTTTATTTTCTAGATACAAGACGATCCACACCTTTTAATTGTGTTCAGAGATATAGAAACATTGGTGTTAAGAGGGTTTCTGAGTCTGCACGGGTAGGTACCACAGCCCTGCTTATTTTTTGCCGTGAAGCAGTAATGCATTTCGGTTTGAAGGGTGGGGCAACCGTTGTACTGTTACAACTGAGACCTTAGAACTCTTATCTCAAGGTTCGTGGCGGCATTTACGCTGTAGTTGTCTATGGGCTCCGGTTGCTACTTAACACCAGGTGGCTCATGAGCTGGTCCACCCATCTAGGAAATAAAAAATAAAAATAAAACTTCTCACCAGATTATGATAATAAATTATATCTATATATTATTGAGAAACTATTTATGATATTCATTACTTGTTATTTAATATTTTCAATCTGCAATTAAATTTCATTGTATCGTATCGATGAGCTTTAAAGCTCAAAGTAATTAAGGTCTCATTTATATTTGCGGGCTTCATTTTTATTGATTAAAACACTGTGAGCTTTGAGTCCAACATGTTGTACTTAATTAAGTATTTAATATAAATTGTAGATATCATTCGACGCGTGATGTGGGGTATTATGTTTTGCCACCACTTGAGTATCACACATTAGTATCTGAGTGGATGCTGTTATCCGCTTAAGCACCAATTTTCTAATTCAAAGTTCAATATTAAGTATTCGTTTTTGCCTTCTTTCAAAGTTTCACCTGTAGTAAAAAAAAATTATTTTTAATGACACTTTGTACTACAAATTTCATCATTGATTCTAGTTCTTGTCGTTTTTTGTCGGTTTTTTGTCTTTTTTTTTAATAAATAGGCGTTTAGTATACCGAGGAAGTAAAACAGATTAGATTTATTACTGGTGATAGGACCTTTTGTGAGTCTGCACGGATAGGTACCTCCACCCCGTCTATTCCTGCCGTGAGTGAAGCAGCAATGCGTTTCGGTTTGAAGGGTGGGGCAGCCGTTGTAACTATGAGACCTTAGAACTTAAATCTAAAGGTTGATGGCACATTTACGTTATAGATGTCTATGGGCTCCAGTAACAACTTAACACCAGGTCGGCTGTGAGCTCGTCCAACAATCTAAACAATGAAAAAAAAAGAAGAGGACGCTGTTGAAGGTTTCAAAAATAAAAAAAAGGAATTAAAACTATAAAATTCTATAAAAAATTATAAAAAAAAAACAATTTAACATATATAATAAGAATTGAATATTAATACAATATTAACCTATAGTTCATTTATATTAAAGTTTAATTAAAAAGTATGTACCAAAATTGAACAACGCTACCTTTAGAGTGTAGTGTAACCATAGTGTTTTTAAAATATTTTAAAATATCGTATTAGTAAAAAGTTGAAAAATAATTAAAGTTAATAATTTATAAAACTGTTCACTAAAACTCGATAAATGCATTACTTTGTTTTACGTATTATTTGCACCTAAGCATTGCAATAAGGACTCAACATTAAAGTAACATTTAAATAAAACACATAAGTGTAATTTAAAAAAATGCACTAAATATAATCCAGCTAATTGAAACTTATACTTTCAATAACAAATTAGAAAAATTCGATTCACTAAAATAAGGATAGTTTGTCAATCTTTCATATTACACCATCCAAACTCTAACGCCTGAAGGCAACGTACATAATTTGATTAATTTTCGACGGGCACAAAATGCGATCTCTAATTAAAACTAGTGTAAGTGGCTGCCGCGATAAGGGAGTTTCTGGGGGTGTCTACTGAGGACTTAGACGCCGTATCGGCTTTCCTTAGCTATTGCACGCCCGATAAATTAGTGAGAGATTTAAATAGGCAGCGGTTTGACGCTGCCCCTACCGTTGTTAAAGTCCATGGGCGATGGTAACCACCCACCATCAGGTGGGCCGTATGATCGACTGTCTCCAAGGGCAACACAAAAAAAATAATGCTGGAGGACAATATTTGATACGCGTTTGAAATTTTTAGTCTAACGGGTCAAGGCCCCTCTGTTGTGAGTTATAGAGACATTTATAGGAGGTAGAGCAAATCGGGAGCATACAACCGTATACCAACCATCATTTAGATTATTTTATATCAAAGCCTTCTCGAGTTTTGTTTTTAGGTTTGGTACTAACTGGGTAAGCAAGACTGATGGGGCAGGAGCTGCCAGGCATTGATAACTAGTAAAAACTGAGTGTGCTATGAATTCCACAACCCATCACTAAAAGCTACACTAAAAGCTCACCCGAATTTGTCGTGCAAGCAATGCGCGAACTTACCTAAGTATCAAGTAGCTGACTTTGACAAGAAATTACATACTTAAACACATCTTATATTGTATTATCTGCTTTGGGCGCCACATCCGAGTGTCGAGTTAAATTTAACCGCTCTTAGTTTGTGTTAGTTTATGAACTGTCGGCCCGTTTGATGGATGTTACATCTACGGTTGCTTGGGATGATTTTTGAGATCGCTTAAATTCGTGTTTGATTAGTGAACGATTTTATAGAAGAATACTAAGAGTGATGCAGGTGTCGAAGAAGATTTTTGATATATTTTGTTTATTTATTGCTTAGATGGGTGGACGAGTTCACAGCCCACCTGGTGTTAAGTGGTTACTGGAGCCTATAGACATCTACAACGTAAATGCGCCATGCACCTTGAGATATAAGTTCTAGTATAGTTACAACGGCTGCCCCACCTTTCAAACCCAAACGCATTACCGCTTCACGGCAGAAATAGGCAGGGCGGTTGTACCTACCCGCGTGGACTCACAAGAGGTCCTACCACCAGTATCAGTAATATAGTATCAGTAATAATTCCAATTTTTATTTGACACAAACCATTTGACCGCCTGGAATATACAGGCAACGAAGCATTACTCCAACTGTCCGGATTTATCAGTTCGCCTTTATATCGCGCTCGTGACAAAGATATGTTCATTTTCTACAATAATCAAAACATAAATTCACTGGAAAGACAACGGAATCGCTCACGACCGTATGCCCAACGCCTTATGCTGGACAAACTTGGTTGGACCCGTGGATTTACTTATTAAAACACAATAAGCGCAGCAAACCTTGCTGCCCGCCTAAATTGCGAGAAGTCCTTTATTGGCAAATGGACAAAAATGGAGAGGTGGGTAGAGAGTTGAATCCACTAGACAGCCTCGCCGTCGTATTTATACCAAAACCATTCCCGCCGAGACAGGCCTCTAAAAGGCGAGGATAGTGCTAACTAATGCAAATTTCGCCAACTCAACCTTGAACCCTTGTCCCACCTTTGAACAACGGAAGAAAGGTCAGTGATAGTATGGCCATAAGTACCCACTGTATAACCTTTTGGGTATTATGCACCATA
This sequence comes from Bombyx mandarina, assembly GCF_003987935.1. Next base: position 398,336 of record NW_021011492.1, on the reverse strand, counting down.
ATTTTCCGTTGCATTGGTACGGTCATTGTCTTTTCCTACAAATAAGTAAGGTGGCAGTAATTTACTGGCTGTGAGACCAGCGTCATAGGAATCAAGGCGTTTGATAGGAAAATCTTTGATTTGATTAGAGGACTTCATTGGACATTGAATTCATTCATCAACTATGGCGATATTTCGCGAAAAGGCGCGTATGGCGGACGACATGGTCTCAGTTACTTGTACGTATTGTGAAATGTTTATATCCAAGTCTATGGTCTATGGAGGCCCGCACCGTCCTAACTGGAGTTAAGTATAGTAAGTAGTAACACCCAACAACCGAAGGCAGTAAAGGTGATAAGTATTCAACTAAATTATAAAATTAAATACTTAATTACGAACAGACAATGACAAACAAACAATTGTATATGGACACGTTATCATTGCAACTCGACGACATACGGAGCGTGAATAACTCATCGAACTTGAGAATAAATCAAAAGTGCTCACTTACAGCTTTTGTGGTGGGCTATTTATAGTTGTATTCTATTTTGAACCTTATTGCGTGTATTTAGAACGGACTATTAGATGAGGTCGTCCGCGAAAGACCGATAGCATGCAGTGCAGTCCATTTGTGAATATTTTTTTGTTAAACAAAGGTTATGGATAAGTTTTACAAGAATTTATAATAAGATCGATTTATAGAATAAGGACAGTTAATTATACAGCTAATAGGTAGTTTGAAAATCCTTTAAGCTTGGAGGAATTAACTAAAGCACTTAGTGCTAATTGGAGGTGGTAATTTAACACTCCTGTGTCATCCGTTTTTAGTTTAACATCTAGAAACGTCATCATAATTTTTTTGTAGTTAATATGTTTCCGTTACACGGAGCCCAATCTTAAAATCCCTGTCGAGATATCTCTCGAAAACGTTAAGACATCCAAACTACTGTCCACATCTCCCATACACAGAAAAGAATTCCCAAATCTTTTAAAAATTTTTTTCGTGTTACCATGATTGATGTAGAGACTTTACATTAATGACTCAGAATGAGCGCTGACGCAATATCGCGTCTGATGATGAGGCTCTTTAAATTATTTCCGGATCTTGTGATGCCCCGAGCTTTTCCCCGTACATAAACAAGGCGGATTAGATAAAGAAAAAAATATAATAAATTTTTAACACATTATGCATAACAACATCCAATTATGAATTCCAAATCTACGATGATTGGTTGCCAGTTAGAACAAGGCTTCTGACAACATCCGATAATTTAGCACTTACGATTTATTCTAACCGATAACCAGCGCTGAAACTGATATGTCGTGACCTAAATGCATAAGCAAGCGACTTGTGAATTAAATAGTAGTACTGTACATAATATTGATACTAGGCAACGCATGATACTTCATTAAAGAATTGGGCAGGATAGAAGTATTACTCATGCGAACTCGCTATCTATACGTGAAGCAAAAACTTTGTATCCCTTTTTACGAAAATTGCGCGGACGGAGGAGTATGAAATTTTCCACACTTAGTAAAATAATGCATAAAAGATACATTAAATCAATAAAGAAAACATTACGCACACTACATACCATGTATTTGACGCACACACGCATGCATACTATTTATTGTCAAACTTTTGTTCTTGACGTCTGTGGTCAAATTGAGAATAGATTAAATATTGTTTGCCTTTGTTAATATTTTTTATAGTGTAGTCTTGGCGAAATTTGTGATTATAGAAGTATAAAATACAATCATAATAGTGTACAAACTTACAATTCCAATTAATTATAGTCGAATTTCGACTACTGCGGGACCTCTAGTACAAGCTAAATTAAAATCGTACACTGTGACCTTTCCACTATGAAACGCGATTCGTCATACGATTAGAAGGCAACTGGACAGCGTTAGATTTATATGCTCGTACATCATCTAGTTCAATATTAGATGCGCGACAGTCAGAATGCGCTATTCCACAGAATCCGTCGGGGCGCGCCCGCAACTGAACTTTTGTAAAACGCCATCTAATTTTCGAGAATTTTCGAGAATTTTAGACATAATTAAAACTACTTCTACGACTCAACATAGCGTGTTTAATTGTCATTATATGTTATTATACTAGATGTTACGGTGGCGGATCAAAGGCGATTGCATGCAGCAGGGATGCGAATGTTGCGATGGATGTGTGGGGTAACGAGAATGGATAGAATACAGAATTAATATGTTAGAGGAAGTCTGAAAGTGGCACCTGTGACAGAGAAGCTGAGAAGTGCGCGTTTGGGATGGCACGGACATGTGATGAGACGAAATGAAAATGAGGTTGGTAAGAGAATGTTAACTATGAATGTAGAAGGATATAGAGGAAGAGGTAGACCTAAGAAAAAATGGATGGATTGCCTGAAAGACGATATGTGTAAGAGAGGAGTGAGCGAAGAAATGGTATATGATAGAGGAGTATGGAAGGAGAAAACATCTTGCGCCGACCCCATGCGACTGGGAGAAAGGCGGGATAATGATGATACTAGATGTTACGAAAATTTTATAGTTTTCGTGTTTCAGACTGCCGGAATCAGCCGGAGAATAGTACACGTAATATTAAGCCGTTTTTCCCCTACCGATGCTGATAGCCTTGAGAGGCTATTTCAACTTGGCTTCTCCTTGAAGTGTAGGTATGGTCACGGGGCTCTAACCGGGAGTGTTGCTAACACTGGCCCTAGCAAGATCTGTGCTTCGCAGAATCTACCACCGGATCTGAAACGCGACCCACTGAGAAGATCCGGTGAGATACTCAGAGGGCTGTGTGTCGTGGCCTAAAGGATAAGACGTTCGGTGCATTGGTATGTAGCGATGCACCGGTGTTCAAATCCCGCAGGGGCGGCTATCAATTTTCTAATGAAATACATACTTAAGATATCTTCACGATTAACTTCCACGGTGAGGGGATAACACCGTGTAATAAAAATCAAACCCGAAAAATTATAATTTGCACAATAACCTTTCGTGAGTCCGCACAAGTAGGTACCACCGCCCTGTTTATTTCTGCTGTGAAGCAGTAATGCGTTTCGATTTGAAGGGCAGGGCAGCCGTTGTAACTATACTGAGACCTTAGAACTTATATCTCTACGTGGGTGGCACATTTACGTTGTAGATGTCTTTATAGACCTGGTGGCACCAGATGTGATGTGAGTTTGTCCACACATCTAAGTAATAAAAAAAGTCTTATTCGACTCGAGCCACTATTGTTGTAAACATAGCCACTTAGTGACAGTTAAATGTTACCACATAAGATCTATACCAATCCACACACTTGCTTTGTCGAACATTACCAATAAAATGAAAAAACTTCATCTAATCTTTATCACGAAGGATCTATTCCATTTCGTACCATTGTAATCAATCCTATTCTATTATTGCCGAACATGAGCTAGGGATCCAGAAGCAATTACATAGTTCGGTTGCAATATCGATCGATAATACCCGATCCTACGGACCGAATGGTAAACAGTCGACATCGCCCTAAACACGTCATCTCGGATCCTCCCGATCCACTAACGGTGCTTTTAGGTACCACAAGCACCGATCATCGTTTTCACCAAACCCGTCGCTTGCGACGAAGGACTCGGCGAGTAAATTAACCCACAGACACAGCCCACTGAGTTTCTCGCCGGATCTTTTCAGTGGGTCGCTTTTCCGATCCGGTGATAGATTCTGCAAAGTACGGCTCTTGCTAGGGTTCGTGTTAGCAACAACGTCAGGTTTGACCCCCGTGGGCTCATCTACTAGCTCGGTGATGCTGATATGGTCTCTCTAGACCGTCAGCTTAGGTAGAAAAAAAAGGTCGATAATACAATGCTAACGAACAATTTAGAATATAACATCAAATTTTTAATATCATCCGAATTAAAGCTCTGTGAGCATAATAATATACTCATACGGAAAAGTGCTATCACAAAAATAAACAAAATGTTAGTACCTATTTCGAATGCAAGAAACGCTCAAACGTCAAAAGAACCGCCATTTTTATAACACTAAGATTGCCATCAGACAATTTAACGACATCTACAAACCTACACCAACTATATCCCATTTTGCGCACACTAATGTCCCGAATCATTTATTACGATTGTAACTAATCATTAATTGAGTAATTAATCACCCAGTAACATCCTGAACACAATCAATAGACCATCAACATCGAACATCCATTGTTTGTTTATCTATGATTATGTAAATGCCCATATCGAAACGACGTAACGGGGTTCAGTCGTCGTCGTGGCCTAAAGGATAAGACGTCCGGTGCATTCGTGTTGAACGATATGCACCGGTGTTCGAATCCCGCAGGCGGGTACCAATTTTTCTAATGAAATACGTACTTAACAAATGTTCACGATTGACTTCCACGATGAAGGAATAACATCGTGTAATAAAAATCAAACCCGCAAAATTATAATTTGCGTAAATACTGGTGGTAGGACCTCTGGTGAGTCCGCACGGGTAGGTACCACCTCCCTGCCTATTTCAGCCGTGAAGCAGTAATGCGTTTNAATTTTTCTAATGAAATACGTACTTAACAAATGTTCACGATTGACTTCCACGATGAAGGAATAACATCGTGTAATAAAAATCAAACCCGCAAAATTATAATTTGCGTAAATACTGGTGGTAGGACCTCTGGTGAGTCCGCACGGGTAGGTACCACCTCCCTGCCTATTTCAGCCGTGAAGCAGTAATGCGTTTCGGTTTGAAGGGTGGGACAGCCGTTGTAACTATACTGAGACCTTAGAACTTATATCTCAAGGTGGGTGGCGCATTTACGTTGTAGATGTCTATGGGCTCCAGTAACCACTTAACACCAGGTGGGCTGTGAGCTCGTCCACTCATCTAAGCAATAAAAAAAAAGGAAAGCTTATCAGTCGCTTAAACAATATTAGGTGCCGTTAAAAACTTATATTCGCTACACCTGTGTCTCACGGAATCATGCTTTTAAAGTTTTAAACTTTTTATTTTTATTTAACCTGTGTTCCTTGAATAATGGCAGACGTTTGGTAGAAGATTCTCTGTCGTTCAAGGACCCACAGCGTTTTCTGAATAGATGATAGACAACAGAATTCATACCTGCTATATACACAGTACACCATCACTGCAATCATATTATTATCAAGAATTACGGTAAATCAATGTACTCATCTACAACTTTAATTCTAATAATCGCAGCCACATTAGATATTGTCTATTAACCATTTGTGACTTCGAACATGTCCAGATTCATGCTCTCGATGTACCCCAGAAAATTATGCATTTAAGTTTGAAAGGTTTTAAACTTTTAATGCCTTAGGAACTCAGATGAAACTTCACCTTACTGAAGTCGAAGGAGAGCACCCTCTTTCTCATTTAAACATTAACCGTCATTGTAATATCGGCAGTCGAGCATGTTTCTACATTATATTTTTTATATAGTTCCACGTGTTATTTATTTCTTCTATTAACTTAATGATTATTCAAATTAGCAAACAATTTAATAAAAACAAAACCAGAGCTCTAGTATTTTCACCTGATATCAAAAACTCACATAGTATAATTTAAAAAAATATATATATTTCTGTGATATAATTTTGTACTTTGTCTTAATGTCTGTTTTCGTGTCGATCACACATCACTATCAACTTTTGGAAAACAAAATTCCGGTATAACGTAATATAATATGTACAATAAATTTTGCCATTAAGCTAATACAATAATGTTATCATCAACCATTAACCATGATCAACACATAACGTAAACTAGAGAAGCGTTAATTGAAAACCATCGCCGCGCCATCGAAACAATGGAATGACATTCTCACCTGACACGATCCGATTATAACACAAGATTATTATTAGACATGAATTATAGTTGCAATTAGAGCGACAGCGGGAAACAGTACAAAGCGGACAAGCGGACGGCCGGCGAATAAATCAATCAGTGGGACGACTGACGCCCGGATTAGCGACCCAAGTGGAGCACGACTGTTTTGTTGATTTTTCGGTGTATCGAAATTTTCTACGTCGCTCCGTGTAAACAGAAATTTACTGATTGATCAGGGCGGTGACGATACGCGTACATTAAATTTTAAATATATTATATACTAGCTGATCCGGCAGACTTCGTAGTGCCTCAATCGATAAATACAAAACCTAAACTTTTGTATAAAATAAACTTAAAACAAACAAAAGGAATCCGTCCGACGGGGGACACATCAAAGGGAAAACAAAATCGTTATTTTTATTTAATTCCGAGCATTTTCATATTTATCTACCTTTTAAACCTTCTCTGGACTTCCACAAGCAATTCAAGACCAAAATTAGCCAAATCGTTCTCCAGCCGTTCTCGAGTTTTAGCGAGACTAACGAACAGCAATTAATTTTTATATATAGATAGAAGATTACAATAGATTATTATTCAAGATTTGAGAAACATCCGTTAAAAAATCGAAGAGCTTTTGCAACAGTTCAAACAAGCCGTAAGCTTAGCTAGCAACGGTTGTTAAAAAGCCACTTGATCTTTCCAAAAGTGCAACAAAATAATGTCATTTCAATGTTACAATTTTTCAAAACCATCTCATAAATTATCTCACAAATATTGTTAACACAACAATCAAAGGATCAACACGTACTAATGCAATAGTATAGGACATAGGACACGGGCCCACGTACCTACGGCGCTACAGACAGACAAATAGAATTGTCACAATCGCAACAGACCCCCAGCAATTAGTTCCACGCTCACTCCCGATATGAAATACAGCTGTACGGATCAGCTAAGACATATAGATTAGGTTGTACACATGGTACTGGAGGTTGGCAAGCGAATAATGAAAATTCAAAATGATTTCACTAGTGGTAGGACCTCTTATGAGTCCGCGCGGTTAGGTATCACCACCCTGCCCATTTCTGCCGTGAAGCAGTAATGCGTTTCGGTTTGAAGGGTGGGGCGGCCGATGTAACTATACTCGAGACCTTAGAACTAAAATCTCAAGGTGTGTGGCGCATTTACGTTGTAGATATCTATGGGCTCCAGTAACCACTTAACACCAGGTGGGTTGTGAGCTCGTCCACGCATATAGACAATAAAAAAAATAAAAAATTCAAACGGGACAGAAAATTCAAAGGCTTGGCTTGGAAGGGAATGGCTTGTAATGCAATTATTAGACGCATGGGGTAACGCGGTGTTCTTAAATAAAGTGGAATCGTTGGTTGGAGCCTCCTAATCTATCGTTAAAGACTATTGTCAATTTAAATTCGTATGTGCTTAGTCGATGATCGATTTCAGGAAGTTAACCACGTCTACTGAGAAGTGGTAAAAAAATTACCCTAAAAGCTGTTGTGAGTTTTTTTTATTGCCTTTGTAGGCAGAAGAGTGTATAGCCCACCTAATGGTTAGTGATTATCGGCACTCATGGACTTCAGCAATGACAGAGCCAAGCCGCTGCCTACTAAATTCTAGTCAAATTCCGTAAGAAATTTGAGGTGACTATTTGTTACTAAGACTTCTCATATATTAAAATATTTATTATCAAAGGTCACACGTTAGCCATGAAACATCTTTAGTATTTATTCGCATAAGAAAACTATATATATATATGTCGCCGCAACGATTTTTAGAATGTCGCCGCAACGATTTTTAGAAACTTGATTTTAAGTTTATTCATTATAAAATTATTGTTTAAATTATTTAATGACGATTTGTTGATTTGTGAACAATGTCGCAATGTCAATGTCGTTAATAATTAGGCGATGTTTTACTACGAGGCCGAATTCCTTTAACTACTTCCATTTTGTTAAAATGGTGGTAGTCACATTTATTGTGATTGGTCAATTCTAAGACATGAATTACTTTCGCTGATAGATTATTTTAGTGCTAATATTTTAAAATCAATTGTAATAAAATCAAATCAATTTAACAAAGTAAAACTGCATCGATTACCTTAATAATTATTTTGTAAAAATATTGTGGGTAACACTAAATGTTATGATGTTGAACAAATGGTATAAAAAGGGAGTGACCTGCGTCACACCGGCACTTTTGCTCCAGCTCTCGGAAAGGAAACATTGTGAGTACAATCTATGTCGGTTTGCATTTAAAAATGTTTAACTAGGTAATTCTTGTGAGTTCATAATTAAAAGTTGTGAAATAATTATGACTTACTTCTCATTAGTAAAATTCATTTGCATACCTTCCTTCCAAGCCACGCTTTAGTGGTTTGTATTTCATGTAAATTACATACATTGAAATCACGTCTTCTCTTTTATTTACACCCATAACCTCATTTTATTCGACATATATATATATATATAATTCTCAGTATATTCTTTAGTTTGGTCAAAATTTAATTTTTCATTTGTCCATTTTCCGAGCCGTGTGTTACAAGCGATAGTTTCCACCCTATAACATATGCCAAATCCATGGTTGGACCGTTTTGCATTCGACTGCCGGCTCCCTTTTAGTATGACGTCAATATGCAACCTCCACAACTCACTAAAGTGACCTAAGTCCCTCACAAGGTACATGAGAAATCGACCGTAATTCAGTGGTAAATACAGCTGGTTTTCCTCTGAAAATTTTCAAGTTTTAATCGCATTAATAACGTCACAGCTTCAATGTCAGCCAGTAGAGATATGAAATATAGTTTCACCTTCATTGAATCCGTGATAAATTGATAGGTAAGGGGGTTTCGGATTGAATAACAACTGCGGTTTGATCGCGTTGGCCGTTTCGTCGTGTCGCACGTGTGTTGGAGGCTTTATTGTGCTGATTTCACTAACGGAATTCGTAATTGCACTGTATTGCTAACTGCGAGGTATTGATTTCCCGGACTTGGCTTTATAGGTTTGCTAATTTTCATAATATTTCAATTGAAACTTGACTTTTTTGTTATCCGTAGCGATTTTTTTTTAAATTTCCAGCTTAAGAGAAGTTTAGTGTTATTCAAAAGCAGAAAGGAATTATTTGTAACAATATTAAAATCTGGAAAAGCGCTAATTATAGAACAAAGATTCTTCAAACTATTTTATCAGGAACTAGCTGACCCGGCAGACTTCGTAGTGCCTCAATCGATAAATAAAAGACCTAAACTTTTGTATAAAATAAACTCAAAACAAACAAAAGGAATCCGTCCGACGGGGGACACAACAAAGTAACAATAAAATTGCTATTTTTATTTAATTCCGAGCAGTTTCATATTCATCAACCTTTTAAACCTTCTCTGGACTTCCACAAATAATTCAAGACCAAAATTAGCCAAATCGATCCAGCCGTTCTCGAGTTTTAGCGAAACTAACGAACAGCAATTCATTTTTATATATATCATGAATAATACAGATAGCTTACTGAATGAATCCTGTAACTGAATTCAGACTCTCCTCCTCCGTGCGTCGTATTCCTCAGTTCTGAGGGTCGTGACCTTTACTGAGCACTTTTGTCAGGACTATGTTCTTCCGTTCACTTCTGTCCTCCGCGCAGTGGATAGCGACATTGATGCTGAATTCCAAAGTCGTCTTAATCTGATCGGACCAGCGCATCCTAGGCCTCTTTCCTTCCACTTTGCCGGTGATGAGAAGTCTTTCGCGTGAAGACACGAACCCTTAAAATTCAGTGTATCAATAGATACAAGTTAATTGTTGTAGAGACAATCGCTTTGTAGGTAAATCAGAGCGTGTGTTATGTTAAGCTAACCAACGATATGTTTTGTCGGCGCTCGCTGCCCGTGGCTGACACTGCGACAAATCGCGCCTTAAGAGTGCCCAGACTTGGCATATCAAATTTAAAGTTCAATTAAAATTAAAAAAAAATCACTATTCACTGGACTCTGTGTTACGACCAACCTGAGAGAAGCTGAAAACCGAAGGAAATGGAAGCTGATGGTACAAAGAGCCACGAATGAAGTATGCGACTAAGAACAAGAAGAAAATTAGAAAAGTGTATAGTAAATTAATGTACATTTATAAGCGACTAGCTGTCTGTACCCGTCCGCTTCGCTGGGCATTTAAAACTAACATTATTATTTCTCACCCCCACAAAGATTCTCATCATTAACACCCCCACAACTGGTGTAGGGAGTCCAACACTCATATAAATATTAGCCTATCCATTAAGTACATGTATTTTCTACATGGATACCAAGTTTCAAGTCAATCGAATGCACGGTTCAGTAATTATAACGGAACATCCGTAAAAACCACTGTAGATTTATATATTAGTATAGAAGTATAGATTATAGTATACTATAGATTAAGGGGTCGCATTTCCTTTGTTTTTGTTAAAAGTTGAATAGCGTAGCAGTCTCTCAGTAATAGTCATTAGTAAAGATGAGAGCTATCTTTAATGTACTAGATTAGTAGACTAATATTAAAATAAAATGAAGTATCTAGTAAAGCCTTATATATGTATAATTATTTACAGACAACCTTTTCCTATGAATGACGTCACACATTCTGAGACACGCCGATGAAGTCTCAGTAAGACTTTCTATTTCAAATTCAATTTTAAATAAACAACAATTATCGTCAAAACGTTTGTGAAAAATTAACAAAATAGGTAGCTGACAAATGCTAGCGAAATTTAAAATATCTATTTATTTGCCATATCTAAAGCGTCTGAGCTCTATGTCTCCCTAGCAGTGTGGCTACCCGAAATTTAGATGTCACAAGTGCAGCCTTCTACTGACGTTAGTGCGTTGTTTGTTACTGCCCGAGCGCGCAAGATTGAAGATAGCCCCACGTTCTTCTCTAACCGGCCTGTAACGTAAATCTTTGGTTTGCGCATCTGCAGCCCAGCATTTGTCATTTCGTGATTAAAGATTTTATCTTAGCTTGATTGGTATTACCCGGTCAGCGTGCACTGAATGAAATTACAATGGCATAACGTGGGACGCCCCCTGGTTAGGTGGTGCGATGACCTCCGAACGGTGGCCGGCAAGAAGTGGATGAGGAGAGCCGTAGACCGGGCTCAGTGGTGTGGATTGGGAGAGGCCTATGTCCAGCAGTGGACGACCGTGGGCTGTTGATGATGATGATGATGAACGGCTATTACCCTTGAATATGGAACGTATAATCACTTTACGGCAGAAATGTACCCTACATTGTAACAAAAAACAAGGGCTCACAATATGATGCCTTTTCATTATAATAATATGTCAAATATACTTTCATATGTTAGCCATAGCAGACGAACCAACAAACCATCTGGCCTTGAGCAGAAAGAATTGGACATGAGTACCTACTGAAGAGCATAGATTTCAATATGAATATTACTCTTAAGGAATAAAGTCGAATTCATAGACACTATTTCTAATTTATAAGCCAAACACGAACGAACCGAATTCCAAAAACAATATATCAAGAATTTTCAATAAGAGCATCAATAAAAGTGCCGCAAATTAAAATATTGGATCGTCCAACGTTTTATAACCCTTAAAGCTGTCTGCGGCCGAAAAAGCTCCTATAATGGGATCGACAAGATTCCCCGCGACCAATAAAGATGGGGTCGATTCCATAAAACTATAACAAGGAAATATTGAAGACTGGTGGAAGCTTGCGGCTTCCCTCAATTTTGTTTTCTTTTACTGTTTTGTTTTGTCAAGTTCTAATTGTGATCCATTATATTCCTCATTGAGCCTCAAGACTGGAGTTTCAAGTATCAGATAAATATGAGTAATTGATCTACATTTAGTTCCTTTGTCATATGTCCATATTAAGAGCTTAACCCCACACTTGCATGTCAGCAAAGTTATTAACAGGGCCCATCGCAACTGCTAACGACTCTTTTAAAACCTTATTTAATGAAGCACACTTCATAGAACTTCGGAAAACTGAGAAAGGGAATACGATCAATTATTGATGTATACATCGCAAAACCTTAATCTAATCTCTGGAATCGTATGAATCTAGAGATTTCAGGCTATCGGAATCTGGTTTTGTAGTAGACAGTGCGGTGGTGCAAAGAAAATGGTACCATACAACACAACATTGGTGGTAGGACCCCTTGTGAGTCCGCACGGGTAGGTACCACCACCCTGCCTATTTCTGTCGTGAAGTAGTAATGCGTTTCGGTTTGAAGGGTGGGGCAGCCGTTGTAACTATACTGAGATTTTAGAACTTATATCTCAAGGTGTGTGGCGCATTTACGTTGCAGATGTCTATGGGCTCCAGTAACCACTTAACACCAGGTGGGCTGTGAGCTCGTCCACACATCTAAACCATTCAAACAAAAATAAGAGAGAAATCTAAGCTATTAAAAAAAAAAAAACTAGAGAGCACCAATCTCTAAACTATCAGAACGAACAGCCAACCTTACCTTTTCCAAATACGAAAACACATTATATGTACATCCCTGTCTGTCCCGGACGTCACATCAATGAATTCATGTGTGATTTTTTTCCACGGTTTATTGCCGACCGACATTAAGGGCTTTCCCTTCACGTTCCTCAGTATTTTATAGGGCAGTTGCGTGCGTTTAGTTCCGAATGAATTTTTTGATGTTCCACAATATTGGTTTCAACATTACAGTAGGTAATATAATTATTAAGTACAAATGGGTTGGGTTTTACGTAATATAGTTTTTTTATTAAACGTATGTAATAGTATATTTCGTAATGAATTCGTTTTATTGTATTATTCGGTGTTCTGCTTTCTATTTTTTTTGTTCTAAGATTTTTTTTCGGTTTTCATGGATAATAACTGTGACGGTTTAATCTAGGGTTTTTTACTGTCACTAAACATTATTTGGGATGTTTTGAATAGTTTACGTGGGCAGGACTCGCGACTGAAGTGTCACTATTTTGACACTAACATTAAAAACGCGATTTTACTCGTAAACCGTAAAAACAATTTGATTTAGTATGATTTTATTACACGAAATGTTAAAAATCAGTTTGGACTTTTCACTTAAATTGAAAGTACTTGTAATAATTTATATACATCGGCAGTGGGATCGTGGTCTAACGGACAAGGCATCTGATGTTCTTATGTCGAATATTTGACTATACCGGAGTTTAGTTTAGTTTTTACTGGTGGTAGAACCTCTTGTAACTCCGCGCGGGTAGGTACCACCGAACTGCCTATTTCTGCCGTGAAGCAATAATGCGTTTCGGTTTGAAGGGTGGGGCAGCCGTTGTAACTATACTTGAGACCTTAGAACTTATATCTCATGGTGGGTGGCGTATTTACTTTGCAGAGGTTAAAAAAAAGTTTAAGTAACTCGATTCACATTGTGACCACAGTCAGAAGTTGAGAATGTAATAACAAGGTGATAGCAGCCTAATGTTAGTCCATCACAATTATCCAACCCTGAAACCCAGGACAGCATTCGTGCTGATAACCGCGTGTCATCAAAAACCCATAACACTCAGGCAAACGCATTCCAATAGAAAACGACATAATTATGACACTAAAAGGGAGGCATCAAACATAGGACAATAACGCGAAAGCATTGAATACAAAGGAGGGTATTAAAAAAAAGGGAATTTTTAAAGGGCCTCCTCAATAGAAGTGGCTTTCGAGTTCATCTCACGGAGACATCCATTTGGTATTATTGAAAATTTTAATATCTAAAATTGCTGTATTCCGTTTATTGTTCACGACACGATTTTGTTACGTTTTTTTTTTAAGCTCGCCTACCATGTATACTCCTATATTGCTATGTAACAAGTGCCTAGTGTGCCTAGAGATCCTAGAGAATATTTTACAACTAATTTCCATAAACACTAAAAACAGCTTTCATGCCATCGCTCCCTGTATGATATGAAAAAAAAGTACCCCGAATACCAAGCTAAAAAAAATCGTATCGTCATTTAAAGTAATAAAAACAAACAAATATATCATCGAATAATTTAGTCGCAACGATTTTTTAACGAAAAATAATAAATAATAATGAAATATGATTAATCGTTGGTCCTAAATATCTTTCCAGAACGAAATATCGTTTCGCATCCTGACTACTCTTGTATATTGTCCCTTTTTAAGGATTACAATTCGGCATGACATTCTTTTTACTGTCGTTTCGTGATCTATCCTAATTAATGGATTGCTTTCGACGTCTTTTGTGTTATGAAAAGGAAGTGCGGTAGACAGTGGCTATATTTATTACTTATTCTAATCACTACGAGTGACCCGGGCGATGGAAAATGCTATAGAGCCTTCCAGAAGTTTGAACATTGCAACTCGCAGAGGTCTGTAGATGTTTGTAGTCTCACTGGAAGATTAGGAGAAGTCCTTTTTTATTTTTTATTGCTTAGATAGCCCACCTGGGGTTAAGTGGTTACTGGAGCCCATAGATATCTACAACGTAAATGCGCCACCCACCTTAGTCCAAGTTGATAATACGATCCGCTTGTTGAGGTAGTGAGTTAACCTTGAGTTCAGTATTGAGGTGGCCGCGGTCATATGCCCTAAGAGAGTCAGTATGTTTGAATAGGATACATATTTAGTGTTTGAGGTCTTAGCCCATTTGTTTACTCACAGGAGATGATTCCAACTTGAGGCCATTGGAGGGTTTCTACAAAGTATTTCTATAGATTCCTATAAAATAGTAATTAATGTTGGGATAACTCCAGTCCGATTCCAATCGGTATCATGTAATATCTGGAAATAATTCCTTCTTGGACATTGCGAAACTTCTTCTTCGTAGATATGCTAAGGCGTTTAATAGTTTGTTATTGCACTTATCTAAATTTATTAATGACTATGTCATAACCTACATATCATTAACTAAAGTAGTAAAAAAATACTGATACATAGATATTGCAACATAATATTTAAGAGATCTTAAAACAGTCATGCGTCAAGTTTGACAGCTGTCAAAATTAAAATTGCATCACAGAAACATAAAAAACGAAAAAGCGTTTTAATAACCGATTTTCTCAAAAAATCGAAATTCACACGCCATCGGTTTTTTTTTCGTCGTATGCCTAATCCAAATCCATTGGTGTCTATTTAAAATTGTTATGGAAAAAAAAAACTTTCGATGTTACGGATTTCGGTAAAACGGCCTCCAGCTGCGTACAATGGTTATATCGAATCTTGATTCGGCTCTGACGTGAACCCGAAAATTAGGGTTCCTTAATAAAAATAATACTCTGTCGTTTACTTGTGCCTTCCAAGTACAGGATTGGATAAGTTACAAAATAGTGCATGGCCCCTGAGTCTTCGAGCAGACGTTGGTGCTCGCCGTGCGTTGTACCGTAAATTCAGGGAAAGTGATCTGAGATGATATCTGAAATAATTCCGCTGTCTTCTTTTTGTCTTAGCACCACACAACACCGAAAAGTTGCTCCGTACCACCCTTGCCAAAGACATTTAACGAGGTTTCTTTTTTTTCTTTCTTTAAACAAGGTCTGACAGGAGCCTTCAGAGCTAAACGGTGACTTCGCTGTTCCATCGTCTCATAACCTTGACTGATAATCTGATCTTTGATCATTATGCGGCCCGAAATTCTTCAATAGAAATAATATACCTTCTTTCTTAAAACAATACACACTCAATATTAATCACCTTATTGTGTTAAAAGTTTGAGTTACATTACGGAATGAGTTTAAATAATCTAGGTTCAAGTTCAAGCTTGAATGTTAGCTTACTAAGTTTAGTTCATGTCGCTAAGACCACTGCTGTTTATTTCAACAAGAGCTTAATCACAACTAACGCTAATCTATTATACACGAACGGAAAAGCTAGGAAAACGGAATGCGCTACAGAACCACCATCGTGAATTCCATGAAGGCTCCCATCACTGTTGAATATTTAAAAAAGGAACAAAATGAATAAAAAGAGCGAGAGCTTTCGCGATACGACCTATGTTGAACCGCTGTCAGAACCTGTCAATCATGACGCTCCGCCCGTTGAGGATTTGACAGCCATCACTTGCTGGCCTCCACCTTATTGGTTGTATTGTTTATTGTTAATTACCGTTTTTTTATCGTATTATAAAGGCTCACGAGCTAAAACTATCATTACGCGGTTTTATTATGGTTTAGTGTGTGGATTAGTGAACGACAAACAACTTACCTGGTATTGTTTGATTGTAAGCGCACTGTACTACAGTGGCTTTCGTAGTGCTGGTGATGAGGTCACACAAGCGCGTGGGGGAGCGACCTCGAGGTTTTCTACCTTCTTGACGGGTGGGGCAGCCGTTGTAACTAACTCTCGGATCGTTTGGAGCCTCTGGGTCTGCGGAGGGACTTCGGTTCCCTCTGTATTTTATACCGTATGTTCCATGGGGAGTGCTCTGAGGAATTGTTCGAGATGATACCAACATCTCGTTTTTACCATCGCACCGCCCGCCACCGGAGTAGAGTTCATCCATACTACCTGGAGCCACTGCGGTCATCCACAGTGCGTTTCCAGAGATCTTTTTTGCCACGTACCATCCGGCTATGGAGTGAGCTCCCCTCCTCGGTGTTTCCCGAGCGCTATGACATGTCCTTCTTCAAACGAGGCTTGTGGAGAGTATTAAGCGGTAGGCAGCGGCTTGGCTCTGCCCCTGGCATTGCTGAAGTCCATGGGCGACGGTAACCACTCACCATCAGGTGGGCCGTATGCCCGTCTGCCTACAAAGGCAATAAAAAAAAAAAAAAAAAAACTATACTGCGACCTTAGAACTTATACCTCAAGGTGGGTGGCGCATTTATGTTACAGATGTCTATGGACTCTAGTAACCATTTAACACCAGGTGGGCTGTAAGCTCGTCCACCCATGTAAGTAATAAAAAAAAAACCTTTTACACGGCCCTGTACGACAAGTTTCTCCATGGAATCTTCCTTTGATTGGCTGCTCCGCGACAGAAATAGACAAAGTAATGATTCTACTCAGACAAACTTATTATAAGATCTGTGGGTATAACGACAAAGGGAAGATCTTCCACCGAGCGGGTGATATTGCTCGGTAGACCGACGGTCCGAATGTTGTTGTTCGGAACTTGTACATATGCAAGCTTATCTTGAAATTGTCGTAAGCGAGATTCAGGCATCTGTCAAATATAATAATATTGTGTTGTATGATGGCAACCGCCACAGATCTACAAACCAGAGACTAATCTCACTTACATTAAAATAAATATTTATAATTCCAGCTATAATAAAGAACAACCTATTTCTTCCCAGACAGACAATCTCTCTCTGTAATTACATCTAATTAAATCATCAATCAATATTAAAAACTGAATCGTGTTCCCGAAAGGTCACTCACTACACATTGATTAATTTGATCATTAATATAATTACATATGAAACTTGGTAAATTTTGTTCAAGTTTGATTTGTTAACTAAAGAGTGATTTGTTTTAAATGGCGTCCTACGATGGTTCAATTAGATCGTAATTTAGTTTTTATTTGAAACTAGCTGACCCGGCTGACTTCGTAGTTCCTCAATCGATAATTAAAAGACCTAAACTATTGTATGAAATAAACTTAAAACAAACAAAAGGAATCCGTCCGACGGGGGATACATCAAAGGAAAAACAAAATTGTTAGTTTTATTTAATTCCGAGCATGTTCATATTTATCTACATTTTAAACCTTTTCTGGACTTTCACAAATAATTCAAGACCAAAATTAGCCAAATCGGTCCAGCCGTTCTCGAGTTTTAGCGAGACTAGCGAACAGCAATTCATTTTTACATATATATAGATGGTGTACATCGAGAGATAGAGTGACGACTGCTCTGGTATTCAGAGGTTACTGGAGTCTATAGACTGCCGCCAGCTACCTCATGAGTTTGAAGATTTATTGTATGTCACAATAGCAGTCCTGCACTTCAAACTAGAATCTATGAAGACAGCGGTACTTATTCGTGAAGCCACCCGAAATTCCCTACTACTATTAGGTGTAGGAACAAAACAAACATAGTTGTGTAAATTTTTTTTTCCCTACCTATGCTGATAGGCTTGAGAGGCTATTTCAGCTTCTCCTTGATGTGTAGGTGAGCTCACGGGGCTCAAACCGTGTTGCTAACACTGGCCCTAACAAAAGCACAGTGCTTCGCAGAATCTACCACCGGATCGGAAACGCGACCCACTGAGAAGATCCGGCGAGAAACTCAGTGGGCTGTGTCTATGGGTTAATTCGCCCGTCGAGCTCTTCGTCGCAAGCGACCGGTTCGACGAGGACGGTGACCGGTGCTTGTGGTACCTAAATGCACCGTTAATGGATTGGGAGCATCCGTAATGACGTGTTTTGGGCGACGTCGACTATTTACCATTCAGTCTACAGGATCGGGTATGTATTTCCCAGCGGCCACGACAAGAGGGTTCTCATGTCGTGCCGCCTTCTCAAAGTGGCGCAATGATGCCGACTGTAGATACTCACTGACTGAGTCAAGCTCCAGGTCATCATGGAGGTCCACACTATGAAAATATGTGTATCAGTATATTATATCAGTGTAAATATGTATATCAATATCAGTATTGAATAAGGAAACTTGGCTATATGCGTTTGTGGAGAAAACGCAACCGCGTGTCCTCAGAAGCTTTCAAACAATAGCAAAGCACTGTGCTTAAGGTAGATAGGTTGTCAAATAAATTACCTTAGACTACGTTAAGAAAAAACACTACGATACCCTATTGACAAACAAACAAAAAATACAAGCTTGCAAACACGAAATACTCAAAGCCATTGTTAGTAAGCTTTACTTAAAAAAAACGGTATCGAATCGATGATCCCGCACAAAAAAGCCGATAAAAATCGCTTTATAAACCACCGACACTTGAAATCGATATAGACTGAACAAAAACTGGTTTAGGGGTGACAAAAAAGAGATTCGCACGCTTCAAAATAAAATAGGAAACGTAGACACTAGTTACAACACTAGGGTCTGTCTATGAATTAGGAAAATATAGATACCATGTAGTACGTAATTCTAATTGTTTCGATTTTGCTTGCATGACACAAACGTGGAAAGCCCTATCTTAAATCCTAATCGTTTTCGTCATTGGAAATCATTGCAGAATAGTCTGATGAAAAAAGTATCTCCGCCTCGTGTTGTTTGTGAGTGTTACCTTCTGTCCTCACTTGACCTTCACAGGCTGGTGGCCTCATCGCTTTTAGCTGTGTCGCAATTTTTTCTTTCCTCTCCAATCCTTTCCTACCTAAGCTGGTAGCTTTGAGAGGCTATGCCAGCATAACCGAGCGAGTAGGAGTGCTCACGGGGCTCTAACCTAAGGGAGGATATTGCTAACACTAACCCCAGCAAGAGCAGTGCTTCGCAGAATTTACCACCGGATCGGAAACGCGATCCACTAAGAAGATCCGGCGAGAAACAGTGGGATGTGTCTGTGGGTTAATTTACTCTACGAGGCGTCTGCCGCAAGCGACGGGTTCGACTACAATATCGCAAAACAATTCGCGTTCTAAGTTGAAAAGCAGGGAAACTTTCGAAACTGAAAGAATTGTACAGACAAACAGAATTACATAAATATTTTACCATACATTTGACAGGTAAACACTAGCAATGATTGACAACAATTGACAAGGCTTTTTTCACGAAGGGTCTCCGGGTACTTTTGACCCTAAATCTCTTTTATTTACATTGTAAGTGCGCATTGAAGGGTTAAAAGTATTAAATTCGACGAAGTGTGAATGATGGAGGCTGCGAGCTAACGAAATCTTAATGTGGATATGTCTTAAATATTAATATGGAATCTACACTAACTGAAATGTACATACAGATAAATTTATATTTCACGTAAGCAGTGTCTATAAAATATTGAGAAGATTATTGGTAAAAGATTATGCGCATTTTATGAAATAAAGATTAATTGTAAATTATTTATTTCAAAATAAATGCTTACATCGATACGCAGTTTCATATTTTTATAGTTTTATGATTTTTATTTTATAAATACTCTTAAATATATATGTCCTCGTATTTATAACGCTGTGAAACTTCATTTAATAAACACTTAAAGTTATTTTCCTATATTAGGAAAACTATGGACAAGGAAAGCTCTAAACCGAGTAGAGTGGAAAGAAATGGGGGAGGCCTTTGCCAAAGTTGGGCAAACAGACGAAGTTGTCGATGTCACCGACTCGGCAGAGTCGTTAATTTAAGTTTATTATTTGTAAATATCCTTTGCGTCTGAATAAAGGCTTTTATTATTATTATTATAAAGTTATTTTATTCGTTTCATTTACATATATATCAGTACAAAATTAGTTGGTTATATTATACTTGTTTATGATTGAGGGATTACTGGAGGCCCGGAAGCCTTTCCAGTTCCATCAGGACACGTTAACAACTCTCCTTCCGATCCATTAACGGTGCTTTTAGGTACCTCAAGCAACGGTCACCATCCTCGCCAAACCCATCGCTTGCGACGAAGGGTTTGTCTAGTAAATCAACCCATAGGCACATCCCACTGATTTTCTCGGCTGATCTTCTCAGTGGGTCGCGTTTCCGATCCGGTGGTAGATTCTGCGAAGCACTGCTCTTGCTAAGGCCAGTGTTAGCAACACTTCCGGTTTGAGCCGGATAGATGATTTTATGATTTAGTGAAGAAGGATTAGTTTTTTTCATCATATTAATTATTTAGTGCTATACTTAGAAGGTTTTTCTTTCCTATATTCTTTATAAATAAATAAGCAAACAAATTAAATTATAAATAACATATCCACTTTATGTCCAACCTATATTAATACAAGAGTTTTGCCTCTGGTGGTCATGCCACCAGTTCTAAAGGAACGTCCATTACACTTTGCTTTAATTTTATGCCTAGGCAATTGTCGACACGGGAGTCAAAGACGGTTTGATAGCTCAGCGGCATCGCCGAGGTCACCGATGCAAGAGGCCGCTCGTTTGAGATTACGCAGTAGTAAATATGTTGTTAAATTTTTATTTCTGGATCACGAGCGCTATTTATAAGCACTATTTTATTATCAGGTACTAACCAATCAATTCCAAGTGTTACCGTCAACACTGTTGCTTCATTGGGGATAACAGGAGTGGCTGGTAAAGTGTTTTCTTAGCTCCACTTCTTAGGGACCGCCTGCTTATTTTCGTCGCAAAGCACTCATTTTACGTTTTAAAAGGTGA
Source organism: Bombyx mandarina (assembly GCF_003987935.1). The sequence goes on along the minus strand of NW_021011492.1, from coordinate 377,302 downwards.
GACAGATAGTAAAGTTAGTAATTAAGCCTTCGACTTTCACATTTGATTACGATATATCAAAGCAATGACACTGTATTTTTGCAAAGTTGGTGGGTCGTGTTATCGCTGGTATGACGCGACGCAAGCTTAGCTTTGCGAAATTGAGACTAATGACTGGCAATAGACAGCGGAAGACCAACAAATAGGGTAGATAGATGTCTTTTCGAAAGTCAAGACCCAGTGCGGATCCCCGACCCAGATAAGTAAGTAAGGATTTTTTGTTAAGTAATTAACATAATTTTTATATTATTATTGTGTGTTTTTTTTATCGGCTTACTTTTTTTTGTTGCTTAGATTGTTGGTCGAGCCCACTTGGTGTTAAGTGGTCACTGGAGCCCATACACCTCTACGACGTAAATGCGCCACCCATCTTGAGATATAGTACTAAGGTCTCAGTATAGTTACATCGGCTGCCCCACTCTTCAAACGGAAACGCGTTGCTGCTTCACGGTAGAAATAGGCGGAGTGTTGGTACCTACCCGTGCGGACTCATAAGAGGTCCTACCACCAGTGAACCAATCCTACCACCAGTGAACCTTTGTAGGTAGACGATCATGCGACCTGCTAGTGAGTGCTCACCGTCACTTAAGGCTTTGGTTACTTTTGTGACTTGTAACCTTTGGAAAGTTGATAATTAGAATGCAATTAAAATAGATTAGATAAGATAGAATTGTTCGGTAAGAATTCTTTAAAACAACTAAAGCACGCACCCGGCTTCAAACCCAGCACTCTTTATACTCGAGACACAGGGTCTGGCTAACGAACGCGTTCACAAAACAATTTTCCATATTGGCCGTTACTTATTCGAAGCAATATCTTTGTTTTATTTGTTCATTGAATTGCGATATTCATTTTATGTGGGACAATTCACAAGAGACACTGTTTTTTATATTATTAATATTTTTGAAACTAAAAAAGTTAATACGACTGAGAATCAGCATAGCACCACTCCGTCTCATCCCGAGAAAGTCGTAAAGGCACTTAAGTATTTACCAAGAGATAGGTAGAAACCTCCTTTGATGTCTTAATTAAACATACATTTTTCAAATTGAACATCACTAAAGCACCGTGTTGGATGTCAAAAAAATCATCTTCAGTATCGCTTCCAACAAAAAAACCAGGTATCTGAGGCATAAGAACAAAACCTCAACGACCTGGTGGTAGGACCTCTTGTGAATCCGCACGGGTATGTACCACCATCCTGTCTATTTCTGCCGTGAAGCAGTAATGCGTTTCGGTTTGAAGGGTGGTGCAGCCATTGTAACTATACTGAGACCTTAGAACTCTTATCTCAAGTTTGGTGGCGGCATTTACGTTGTAGATGTCTATGGGCTCCGGTAACCAATTAACACCAGGTGGGCTGAGAGCTCGTCCACCCATATAAGCAACAAAAAATAAAAATAAAAGTCACAGAGTTTCTGATATAGCAGATTCTATCAAAACCAAACAATCATCATCATAGTCAGTTACTGTTGTCAGAGCAGTCGTGGTCATGTGGAATACTTGTTTATGAAAGCCTTGACAACTGTTCTCCATAGTTCGCGAACTAAGGCTTGGCGCACGCACTCGTTGAGTGAGGTTTTGGTTTGGATTTTCACTTGACCAGTCGAGCGCATGGGACTTCGTCCACGAGGTCTTTTACCATTGACCCTATCCTGAACAACAAGTTTCTCGTTAGACTCTGCTGGCCGTCGCGATACGAGTCCAAAATATCGGAGAATCCTGGATTGCACTGTTGACCACAACTTTTGAGGGATATTAAGCTCCTTTAGGATCGAGGTATTGGTGCGATGCTCAGTCCAAGATATACGGAGTATCCTTCTCCGGTAATTAGTACTACGCATATCAGAATTTGGAGAAACTGAGAGTTACATGAATGTATACGATTGATAACTTTTAATCTTGTACCAGACCCCAAAGGGGATGTCAGACTACACGTCAAACGTCATCGACTTGCAAGACAGGCCTTCGGTTTTGATCCAGCCTTTTCTTATAAATATTATATGATTTAAACCCCATCCTTAACAACCTTTGAACCTCAATAAAAATTGGAGCCTACCCGTGAGCTTATAACGTCGTAATTCGATTGTGAGTGAACTATTTTTAAAGTCTCCAATACATCGATAAGCAGCACAACCAATTATAAGCAGAGCCTGATATTTATATTTTTCTATTTTCTCGTTTTATTATCGCCGGCGCGGCTGATATTCCGTAATTAAAATGGCGTTTTATAAAAATTATGTTTGTTAATATTGTACATTTATAATTGGATGTCGATCAAATCCCGGGGATTAATTATTACTTTTTGTAATATATTTATCGGATTTGCAACAAAGAATCTTTTATGGTATTTCTTGCTCTTGAAACTAAAATACGATAATCGTGTAAGATGATATTCAATGTCATTCAATTGTAAGCCGTACCATGATCAGTGCTCAATTTTAAGTAACTAATTGTAATTTGCTCAAAGTAATTAGCTCAAAGCAGACTGGTCGTATAGCGGTGTGAGCGTGCGACGTTAAAGAAGCCCATGGGCACACAATAACCCGGAGTTTCAGACTCTGGTGGAGATATAAGGTGTAGCGTATAGATATATAGTGAGAAAAGATTTTCCTTCGTAATTTTTCGGAAAAGTTCGTATTTATCGTGCTCTCTCAAATAGTTTCAGTACTCATCTTAGAGCCGTAGGGGTAAGTTGCATCAGCAGACGAATATATATATAGAGTGGATAATATAATAATACTTGTACTTATACAAGTATACAAGTATTAACACAGAATTTCAAGTAAGAACACTAAACGGAAGTCCGCATGACATGACGACTACGTCAGCGTCATCTCACCTAAAGTTTTATTCCTCCAAGTCGATCGCTCATTGCTGAGCATCGTGATGCGCCCGCCTGTGACCTTTTTTTGTAATTTGTAGCCACTTTTGTCGGTCAGTGGCACATACATACATGGCTCATATACAAAACAATATTGTCAATTCGTTTAGTTTCCAGCCAGTAGAATTGTCAATCAGTTTTGTGTAAAATACAAGGAATATGAATAAGTCCTCGCCATTGTTCACCTTCCGTCTAAAATGCAAGTGCCTGAAGACTACAACGTCCAGCCACTTCAAAGAAATATTATGAGAAACCTTCAACTAGCTATATATCCCGATAACGATCCACATCATCGTCAGAAAAACGCCATGGAGCCTAGAACCGGTTAGGCATACTGGTGGTAGGACCTCTCGTGAGTCCGCGCGGGTAGGTACCAGCGCTCTGCCATTTTTTGCCGTGAAGCAGTAATGCGTTTCGGTTTTGAAGGGTGGGGCAGCCGTTGTAACTATACTGAGTTCTTAGAACTTGTATCTCAATATGGGTGGCGCATTTACGTTGTAGATGTCTATGGGCTCCAGTAACCACTTAACACCAGGTGGGCTGTGAGCTCGTCCACCCATCTAAGCAATAAAAAAAAAATGAGTTTGACAACGAAGAGATACCATCCCATAACAAAGTTAAAGCAACCAAATTACCAATATTGCGCGATTAGTAATAGAGCGTGAAATTAATCAATCGTCCTGGTTCTCCGAAGCAATAATACTTACTGTTTTGATGGAGTAGTCAAGTCATTACAATACATTGAGACTATGACCTCACGCCTCAAGGTGGCATCATGCAGAGATGAGCACCGTCACACACCATCTTCTATAAAAACAAAGAGTATAGATAGATACTTTTACAGCTAAATACTAGAATATGTTAGACAAATCTAAGCACATATCGACTGACTCGGTGTGCAATGATTAGTACCCCTGACCGCCGAACCTGTAGCGCCGAAGGTCATGGGTTCATTCTCTTTCGGGCAGACATTAGTGTGTTGAACAGGTTTTTCTGCTCTTTGTCTGGTTTTTTACTATTTAAATATGTATATATTGAAACGTATATAAGTACGTATGTCAGTCCCTGGTACCCATAACACAGGGAATCATTTTAGGGCTAGGTGATCGTGCCTGCGCGATTTTTTTCCACTCATTCCCAGTTATTAAATACTCACTGAATAGGTCATTCGAAGAAAAAGATAAGTTCGGATCTTGCCCTCCAAGATGAGTAGCTTTATCACCTGAATTTTGGTAATGTCCAGAGGTAGCCTGTTCACTGTCGTACCCATCTGATACACAAATATGTAAAGTGCGCTGATTGAAAAACTACACTGAATGACCGACACAATACAAACCGACCCATTGAATTGCACTGAGCAATAAAACACAGATTTAACATTATAAATTTGCATTAACAAAAAAATATAAGTTTCCATATAAGCTCTCACTATTAAGAATCAATACAAAAGCTTCGTTTGGAAGCTCCTGATCAGGGAAGCTTAATGCTCCCTCCGTTTGTGTGGCCGCGTACTTGCAAACCGATACAGTTGAAAGGAAAAGTGTTGCAGTCAAGATTTTTATTTTACAAGATATAGAAAATAATTTATTGTGAACACTTTTCCCTATAATATATGTAATATAAACCAAAAAGGAAAAACTTCGGGATACCAGAAATCTTCTAGTCACGATATGAATTGTATTCACTTGTGTTTATGCCTAACATGGCGTATTTAGAAATATTAATAATTGTAGCCGATGTTTTTTTTGAATCATCAAACCATGATTTCATTTTTTCATTTCAATAGCGAAGAGCATCTAGTGTCTCTGGTCGACGATTTTCACTCATGTACTCCTTAGGGTTCGTCGTGGCCTAAGAGATAAAATTCCGGTGTATCAGAAGGTGTTTCCCGAGCGCTATGACATGTCCTTCTTCAAACGAGGCTTGTGGAGAGTATTAAGCGGCTTGGCTCTGCCCCTGGCATTGCTGAAGTCCATGGGCGACGGTAACCACTCACCATCAGGTGGGCCGTGTGTTCATCTGCGAACAAGGGCAATTAAGAAAAAAAAATCGAGCCTGCACTATACTACTGTCGTTGTTTAAATCACGGAGATAGATACTAATTTTTGCAATTAAACACGTGTCTGATATAAGTCCAGAAACCACGTCATGATTAAGGAGTAATTAATATCATTGAGAGTATACAAAAATTAAATTATATTAACACCTTTTTTTAACTTACCCTGTTTATCTAGGTAACGGAATCTTTCAACGTAATTTAGAGGTATTTCAAGACCGATGGTAATAATTTTATTAGTTTGGCCTTATACTCAGCCGGATCAGCAGACAACAAAAACTTTAAATTGAAGTTTTAAATTTTTGTTTAATTTACTCAATTTAGACATTTTTATTAAATCAATTTGTAACAATTTCGTTGGCGATTATACTCGAGCTGTAGGCAAATGAGTTGTGCGAATGCCAATACCTGTGTGGTAGGACTTATTTTCATATTTGTCCTGTATGTTGTTTATTACCAACGATCTAGGGTTGCCATTAACATTTAATTTAATTAATGAAAAAAATATATAAGACATTGTTTTCGTAACAGGTACTTTAACCCTAATCGATTACCGGAGCTACCATCAGTAGAAGAGTAATTCTATCATTTACCTCTAGACACTGTGTCGCAGATCAATTTCATTCTTCTTCTTAGTCGCTTACTTCATTGCTGAGGTTGAATTGAAAGGCCTTCGTGGCTCTTTTTACCATCAGCTTCCATTTCTTTCAGTTTTCGGCTTCCCTCAGGGAGGTCATCACAGAGAGTCTATCTGATCTGACCAACGGCTTGGTGACCGGCCGGGGGGTCTTTTCCCTTCTACCCACCACGACCAATTTTTCAAGGTTTTCGGGTTGCCGCCGAGCAATGCGTCCAAAGTAATCAAGGATTTTTTGGTAATAGACCGTAGACAGTCTCGTTTATACGCGAAGTTGCTCGATTGCACTAGGGTAAAGGATGTGCTACCTTACAAACCGTCATTATTTTTAACTAAAAAATGTAGATGATGGTATTTTGTTTTCGATAACTAAGCACCGACGTTAGCTTATAAAATATAAGTAATTCATCATGATAACGACATGTTCGTAATAATGTCACTAAGAATATATTAACTCAGACTCGGACAATGGATTCTAAAACAGCATATTTTCCAAAAACCTCGTAAAGATAATGATCCATGGCAACCATGGCCTGATGGAGCCGCAGTTATTGTTTCATATTTTTTATTCCGATTGTCCCATAAGCACGGTATTCAAATTAGGATCGCCATTGTAAGACTGCGAATATAGTTGGCGCCCCCTTACCGCTGCTAAGGCCGTGTACATAAATTCGATTAGGATTTACTTAATAAGACCGCAAAATTATTTAATAATATTATGTCGATGTTGAAGAGAATAATTTATTTTATTGCCGTACTATCGCTCAGCCCGTTATAGACGCATTCATCTCAGTCAAATAAAACTGCTGTGCGTTCCCGATGCAATCGGAGATCATTTGACCAGAGTTGAGACATTCCGGACCTGAGCTTTCCGAGCGCTATGATAACCTTCCATAAGAGCTTTCGTCAAATGAAACTTTAAAATATTTCTTCTTGGTAATCTTCTCTTGGAAGAAACACAAACTTTCTGAAAACTTGTTGAAGAATTCTGAAGACCGAATATATTTCGATTTCGAACGAAAGAGGCTATTATAGTATACATTTTATGTAACCCAAAACTATACGCACTATACTTTGAACTAATAATCGCTGTTCATCTTTGAATAAATGATAAATTACTCTTATTAAAATCACATCAAACTGCTAAGAACATTATCTATAAAGTTTTACATTCAGCGTTGAACTCACAAACTAATAGTTCCTAAAATATGGTATTTTGCATCCGTAAGCGTTCAGGACGTGTATAATGATTTGCAAAAGATTTAATTTGATTTATATAAATACGAAACGGTATACAGTTTATTAATTTTATCACATTTATGTATCCTAATATGTCTTATAATAAAAAAAGATATTATAATTTAAAGTTTCTAATAGTGTGTATACATCTTTATTTCACCTTAAGCTAAATCTTATTAGGTGTTTTACTAAGTGGAATTTGAATAAGACAGATATGATAATAGCACGAAGATGTCAATGCCTCGTCTCCAGGAGGGTGCGGCGCGATGGCAACGTTGCAGTGCCATAGACTCTGCGGGTTTTACAACCGACATTAAGCTGCACCGGCTGGTCCTTGAGAATGGAACCCGTGATTGCTTCAACAGGCCTGGAAATGGAAGTTAGAGTGGGCAAATGGAAGTTAGAGTGAGTGAGGTGGATGAAGATGAGGATGCTAGACGGATGACGAGGGAGTAAGAGCAACAACTACGACGCATTTAAATTGGTGTCCGGGGCCTTAGAAACTTCGCTGCTTTTAAGTACCTCAAGCACCGGTCATCGTCCTCGCCGAACCCATCGCTTGCGACGAAGGGCTCGGCGAGTAAATTAACCAACAGACACAGCCCACTGAGTTTTTCGCCGGATCTTCTCAATGGGTCGCGTTTGCGATCCGGTGGTAGATTCTGCGAAGCGCTGCTCTTGCTAGGGCCAGTGTTAGCAACACCTCTGGTTTTAGCCACATGAGCTCACCTACACGCTAGGGTAACGCTGATATAGCCTCTCAAGGCTATCAGCATAGGCAGGATTTTTTTTTAATTTTTTTAGAAATTTTCTGAACGTGAATACCACTCGAGACTTCTGGTTTAATTCTAATTTGATTATGTAACGACTATCCCGCTCTTCAAAAAGGAACAGGGCAGGACAGGACAGTGATGTCTGCGAGCGTACAATACGTCTTACCATGCGTAAACTGTCATCTAAAAAACTATTAGAATGTAAGCTCCTCGGGTCTCCAATGAAACAAAGACAGAAAATGATATCATATTATTTTGGGATCGCAGTTAGCTTTCGGAAATGTCGTCATCTTGTCTAAAGTACAACCCGCCTTGGAGTATAACTCATTTATAAAACCTGAAATCACTGCGCTCACCTAAACCGCTTACCATCCGAGTCTGGAGCAAACTCCTCGTCTCTGTCTTCTGACCGTCATGACATGTCCATCTTTGAGTGAGGTCTAAAAAGAAACGCTAGGTTGGATGTGCCCATGGCATTACTGAGATTCATGAGCAATTGCTTACAATCAAGCTTGTCCTTATATACGATATAATATTTTGACTCGGTCACATAACAGTATTTTATTATCGTCAAACAACAGAATATTCATTTCAGGAGACCACTGGAGATGTCCACTCGTATAATTAAACACGAAAAAGCTTAAAAAAAGAGCTTTTCCGAAACATTAATTCTAACACATTCGACACGTTTATTAAACAACAAAACGAAAAAATTATGTGTTTTTCAACAAACAAAAAAGAGTTGGCACAAAGCTCCTTTCCGCCGCAAAAAGTTTACGCGGGCACGCAGAAAAAAATTTTTCTTTCTCAAAAAGACCGCAGTCGGAAAAAAGAGAGACCACCGAAAATCCCCGTTTTTTTTTTTGCTGTTTTTGAACGTAATTCAAAAACATTGCCCGCGGTTCGAGTTCGTCAAATATTACAAATTTTCGGTTCAACGTTTTGTTGATAACATTTTTTTGTTTCTCGCGTTACCTCGTTTAGGGGATGTTTGGAAGTTGAAAGTTTTCGCCCGAGACGAGTTATAGACGAGAGTCTTAAAAGGAAAGTTTTGATTTTTTTTTTTCACCGTACCACTTCTCGAAATTTTAATTGCTAAAAAATTTCGCGCAAATAATTTCGATGTCGCCTCATATTGAGACACGAACATGAAAATTAAGCTACAAGATACAGACATAGAGACAGTGCAGCAAAATGGCTATCCTATCGAAAACTACAAGATAAACAAAACGAAATTAGTGCCTAATTTATGTAACTCTGACCACCAATAGTACGCTAAAATGCACCCACAGACAAACTACTTTTACAGTTTACTTCCACGTTAATTATTTGACATCATTGACAATTTTTTAGGAAGCTTAGTGTCGCGCGAGCTATGATGAGAGCTATGCTTGGTATTTCTCTATGAAACCGACTCAAAAATGAGGAGATCCGTAGAAGAACCGAAGCTGCTGACATAGCCCATAGGGTTAGCAAGCTGAAGCGGCAGTGGGTAGGCCACATAGCGCGAAGATCGGACGGCTGATGGGGCAGAAAGATCCTCGAGTGGAGACCACGTACTGGCAAGCGCAGTGTGAGACAACCACCTACCAGATAGACCCACGACCTAGTGACAATCGCTGGGTCACGTTGAATACAGGTGATATTGAATCGGCCGCACTGGAGATCAGTTGGAAGAGGTGCAGCAGTGGGCAGTGGAAAGGCTGAGATGATGATGCTGATGATTGAAAATTAATTGAATGATGATTGAACTAAATATCTACAATGAAAAACCACTATTTACTGACATTAACTAAACACGTTTTAACTAAACAAGATCTGATAGAAGCATTCGAATACAAATGACAGTTTAAATAATTAGTTGCAAGTTCCCGACTTACTCTCAAGGGGGCTCCGTGTCAACCTGTAAAGTACATGTGTCTACAGCACTTACCAACAGGTGGGAAGCGACATATTTAAAGGCGTGTTTGAATGGGGCTCAGTTACTTGTTACTTGATGATTTAATTGCCCCTCTAACTAGACTTAGCTCATGGACTAAATAGTATGATGAGCACAAATCAGTCAAAAGCTCTTCAATACTAACCATTATTGCAATTTTTTAGTTCAATGATGCTGCCCAATTTATATCTACTGTGAGAAAAATCTCAATTGCTATTGTACAGAAAAGATCTTAAACTTTCAAAGAGTAACTCCCAATTTGCGGCAAGAAATTAAACTTTATATATTATGTTAGCTTACCAATCACAACTATGCTACCGTACACTTTTGCATTTCATATTTTATATCGCATAGATGCAGACATGTGCTCAACAGTGGGACGAAAGTTATAAATATGAGGTAAGAATATAGGCATATTATTTCTCAAAATTAAAACTACTTAATTCCATGTTCTAATTCTAAGTTAGTATAGCGGTTTGGGCGTGAAAATGTATTGGTCAAACTTTTATATTCACAATATTAGCATAGGTGAGCCTATAACAACTGCGAAGGGCTTAAAGTCGCCACTGTCCATGTGAAAAAAAATAATTTACAAATATCTTTGCAATTTTGAGCGATATGCTTAAGGCGACTTTGTTAGGAAAACGTTTAGAGTATAGAAAGATGGGCGTTCATTCTTAAATATCAAATAATACTATATTTTATCACAATGCTAATTTGAAGGACATTAGCAGTAAGCTCCCCCCATCGCTTTAAGCCTTTGGGTAACTAATCTATATATATATAAAAATGAATTGCTGTTCGTTAGTCTCGCTAAAACCCGAGAACGGCTGGACTAATTTGGCTAATTTTGGTCTTGAATTATATGTGGAAGTCCAGAGAAGGTTTAAAAGGTAGATAAATATGAAAATGCTCGGAATTAAATAAAAATAACAATTTTGTTTTTCCTTTGATGTGTCCCTCGTCGGACGGATTCCTTTTGTTTGTTTTAAGTTTATTTTATACAAAAGTCTTTTATTTATCGATTGAGGCACTACGAAGTCTGCCGGGTCAGTTAATATGTAATAAGAAATAATATTTTTTCCACTGTCACCTCCAGTGTTTAGTTACTCGCACACAAATGCTCAGTGGATGCAAACGGTTCGTAAATCTTAATTTAACTCACATCAGGAATAAAGTGGATTCAACATAGTTCGAAGAGAGTTCGATCTATCTTAAATTCTAAAGTTTCAGCAGTAGATTTTGATCCTTCAGGTTACAATGTGATGTTACTGTAAAACATTTTTTTTTTTTTATTGCTCAGATGGGTAGACGAGCTCACAGCCCACCTGGTGTTAAGTGGTTACTGGAGCCCATAGACATCTACAACGTAAATGCGCCACCCATCTTGAGATATAAGTTCTAAGGTCTCAGTATAGTTACATTTATTTAATCTTTTATCACTCTAGTTTGATGCGCTCAGGGTCCACTTGATGTTAAGTGGTTACCAGAATCCACAGATAGTACATGATAATTGCCGCTAATTACCTTGATTTTTTTTTTTTTAAATGGGAATTATATATTTATTAACTCTCACGGTCTTGTGGTATGATGCGTGTGTCTTAAGTCCTAGCAGTGGCAGCTTCGAAAGTTGGTAGATGAGAGTAGTATATCTGTTTAATGATTCGATTCAAACGCTATAACTCTGATAATAATAATAAATACCAAAACCAGATAGACAAAGTTTATTTTTATTTTTATTGCTTACATAGTTGGACGAGCTTACACCTGCTCCTGCAACCTGGTGTTAAGTGGTTACTGGAGTCCATAGACATCTACAACGTAAATGCGCCATCCATCTTGAGATGTAATTTCTAAGGTCTTAGTATTACAGTACCACGGCTGCCCCACCCTTCAAACCGAAACGCATTACTGCTTCTCGGCAGAAATGGGCGGGGTGGTGGTACCTACCCGTGCGGACTCAAAAGGTCCTACCACCAGTAAAAAGTTCTATTAGCATCTAAATAACAACTTTTAAACTAATAGTTAGGCATAATTTACAATAATAATCCATTCCAAAGCAACACATACTTAATCCACAATAATAAAAAACTTGTTTATTTATTTGCACCTAATGCTGTTACGTTAAGAACTATATTTCAATAACAAATAATCTGGATAATCTTAAATTATTTATAACCTCATATACGCGAGAAATAGTTCTTATCTCGTTTACGATTAAGTTGATTTTAAATTCGGTCCTTAATTTTGTTGACTAAAATACTAATGCTCATTTAATTGTAGCTTTTTTTTGTTTCCGATAAACGAAGCTTCAGATTTTGTTGCTCGAAGCGATTGCTATGAATATCGGGGTAGACTGAACTAATTACAGAGCTTTGATGCTTAATAATTAAAGATAGCCTTGTCAATTTTTATTACGACATTTTGGTGGCAAAAGCATCTTGAAACATCCGTTGCTTGGATTATGAGATGTATGTACCTTTTTTTTTGGACGGGGGGCCGAACCTCCTGCAATGTCCCCGCATCTTAAAAATATGTCGGACTGGACGGTCCCTAGACGTTGGGAGTGGACTGCGGGCCATAGGGATGGAATTTAGTGTCGTATCAACTAAACGACTCCCCCCAGCACTCTCGCCCAAGCGTCTAATTCATGTGAGGCCAGAACCTGGGCATAAAGTGTTACCGCGATCTATAGTTACTACACATGCTCAGTGCGAGAACACTTGCTAAGTTGAGCTCCGTGGGTTCATCTACCAAGCCGTGCGTAGCTGCAATAGCTTCACAAGCTGCCAGCGATTACCTAGGGAAAAAGTCAACTCTGGACAAGGCCTATATGCAAGAAGGACAACCTGAAACATACTCTATGTTTATGAGACTTAAAATGGAATTTAAAAGAAAGTTAACATTTATTCGTTTGATTTATAAACAACGATATTTTAAATTTAAACTCTGCATTCAGTTCTATGTTCTTCGAAGACGCATTACTTTAAATAAAACACAGATTTTAATCGGTTCACGTTCCGCCTGTATCCGAGAGCGTAATTTTTACCTCTCCGCTCACATCTGAAACACGAGGATTAATGATCCGACGCGTCTAGTCATACGGTTCCGCCGAATGCCGTAAAAACGCTATGCGCAATTCGGTTTCATTCCGTGATGTAAGAAAAAATAGATGCGGCATGTATTTGTCAAATCTAGACTTAACTAAGTCATAGAGATAAAGAATTAGGCACATCCAAAAGTTCACATATTATCGAAGTTACGTCAGTGTAGAATGATGTAAGCGTCAGATTGAATATTAAATAGTCTGTCGTTACAATGCTATCAAGTGTTCGACTAGTTCCGAATTTGAAGAAGACTTACCGATTATTTTGTATGGCCGTGCTTCAAAAGTTGTAATAAATCATTAAGCCCAAATAATACGTAATCGTAAGTATTTGAACGTCTGCTTAAAGAAACCTGGTAGTGGGAAATAGCCACATCTATGAGCATTCCTTTCGTGTTCCCTAAACGCCCGACCTTTAATTGCTCTCATCTTGATACGGCTGGTATATCGAGCGGCAAAATGGGTTTTTCGCTGCGGTAATCGCTGGCAACTTTGTACGCCAAACATTATCGGATTTGTCGGTCGGTACCCGCGTAGAGCCGGCGACATTACGAGCCACCGGCGACATTATGTCGAACGATTCTCATCATCGAATCCGGTTTTGTTTTACGTTTTTTGAGGCGAACATGTTGAAGGGAGATTCCTTAGACTCTACAGAAAGGGGTTCAATAGTGAAAACTTCATCTTCCTCATCGCATCATTGGTCTATAGGGTCATTACTCTGACTAGCTATTGCACTTTGAACTTCAGGTTAAACAATTCTAGATGCTCAAAATTCGGTGGATTCTTCTTTTAATTTGGTTGCAAGCAGCAGACTTGAGGTTTGATGGCTTTAGAAAAACGTAGAAAATGTAGAAACTTATAGTCTATTAGTTGATGGACCAAAAGACATTCAAAGTGCTTTGCTTTACATATTGCAACTTATTGTGTCAAAGAAGAAAATTTAGGCTAGCACATGTCAGATAGCAACCGGCTTTTAGGACAGTGATTACCAGAATCCATATACCTTATGTCTTGAATGCTTACATCGCGTATTGAGACATGCAGTCAATTCCTCAATTTCATTGTTTGTTTAAACCCAAATGCTTTCCCGCACCAGATTAAGCTATTCAGTGATAATCGATTGTTGTAAAGAATCACAAAAAAACCACAATTTTTTTTCAAATAAAAAAAAAACGTTCCAAAAAATTAGAAAACAAAATTAGCCGCAATTAAAACTGTCCTTTTTTTTTGTTTTACCGAAACATAACCAACGAAGCGTGACGCCCAAGGCACCACCACCCGATGCATGCCCAAGTAATTACACGCCGAGATCAAATAATGATTGAACGGTATCCAGGAGAGCTTTTTTTTTATTTTATAAATCGTCGACATGGAACATGAAATCTGTTCATGAATTTAACCGACAAAAAAATAAGAAGGTTCCTAGTTTCATCCGTTTCTATTCTCTTAGTTTTATTTTTGCTTAAATGGGTGGACGAGCTCACAGCCCACCTGGTGTTAAGTGGTTACCGAAGCCCGTAGACATTCACAACGTAAATGCCACCACCCACCTTGAGATATGAGTTCTAAGGTCTCAGTATAGTTAAGTGTTATGCTTAAACAACTAAGTGAGATTGTTACGCCATCTAATAGGATTGTTATTTGATTTTGCTTACAGCCGGTTTCCGAAGCCATGTACAAAATTCGGAGACATACATTCCTGCAGCAGAGCAACGGACAATATGCTCTCGATCTTAAGTCTGCCTTAAGTAAACGAATAAACCAAAAAGAATGACCTCTTTTTTTTTCATTGCTTCAATGGTTGGACGAGCTCACAGCCCACCTGGTGCCAAGTGGTTACTGGAGCCCATAGACATCTACCACGTAAATGCGCCACCCACCTTGAGATATAAGTTCTAAAGTCTCAGTATAGTTACAACGGCTGCCCCACCCTTCGAACCGAAACGCATTACTGCTTCACGGCAGAAACAGGCAGAGTTGTGGTACCTACCTGTGTGGACTCACAAGAGATCCTACCACCAGTAAGACGTCACACCGGTAGCTCGCTGGCACTAAGCACATAAAACTGTAACATTAATCTGAGACGAGATCTTTATAATTGTCACATTACGTACGTACGTATGTGGATAATGTTAGTCATTTTAACCGATTGCCACAGAAAGAGGTCAGTGTTATTTGTGGGTTTGCTTATTTTTTGGTATGCTGTCCAGAGGGATGATGGACGTTGAAAATGAGGTTTGTCATTTTTTTTAATGTGGGATCGTGGCGAAGGAATTCTGCATTCGAATGCTTGTGGCGTCCTTGAAATAGGACAACAGATCCTGAGAACAGATGAACGTGGAGCATTCAATCCTTTTAGTGTTTGTCTAATGATTTAAATTCAACCATAATCATAATATCAAATTTTAGATTGTTTTAAAACCTTTTTTTTTTTCAAAGTACTGGAGTAAGTATTGTTAACACAAAAGTTGACCATTATGTTAATGTGGAGTCTATTCAACTCCTCGACAACACAGACTTAGTATGAACACTCAAGACAACTAACCCTTTTGGGTTAGTGTAATATTAATTCAAAACAGTGTTAC
This sequence comes from Bombyx mandarina, assembly GCF_003987935.1. The sequence goes on along the minus strand of NW_021011492.1, from coordinate 362,041 downwards.
AGTGATAGTCATTTAACTAAAGAACACATGAACAAAGTTACTGAAATGAAAGCCTTAATAGAAACTAAATAAGGTCAGTGGACTTTTTTTATTGCTTAGATGGGTGGACGAGCTTACAGCTTGCCACAGCATCCGGCTTTGGAATGAGCTCCCCTCCACGGTGTTTTCCGAGCGCTATGACATGTCCTTCTTCAAACGAGGCTTGAGGAGACTACCTACTTTATGGTAGAAAGCGGCTTGGCTCTGCCCCTGGCATTGCTAACGTCCATGAGCGACGGTGACCACTTACCATCAGGTGGGCCGTATGCTCGTCTGCCTACAAAGGCAATAAAAAAAAAGCCCACCTGGTGTTAAGTGGTTACTTGGGCCCATAGATATCTACAACGTAAATGTGCCATCCACCATATTCTTAGAGATATTAGTTAAAATAGTGGTTTACGTGAAATTAAAATTACTTATTAGCTTTAATTGTAATCTAAATTTAATATTATTATTATAATCAATTTCGTTTTAATAAATTATAATATTTATAATAAATTTCGTTTAGTAAGTATCAAATGTAAATAAAGAAAATCGTTTGTCAAACTGAAGAAAAAGTTTAAGGCACTACTTTTTATAGTTCTAAACTGTTTATTGGCCAATAAACACGTAAGATTTTCTGGCTTCAAAGACAAATACGGTTTTGAGGCCTGATGAAATTAATATGGCAGATTAAAGATATCTTCGGCGAGGTAATTTGCAAGCATTACGGTGACCTTAACATTGCCATAGATCTCTGCGCTGGTTGAAATCCTAAATCTTAAACTCACCTGATTCTTACTTAAAATTCCAAAAGGCACCACGTTACTTACGATACTTCTTTTAAGTCAAACTTGACAATTTTAAATAAAATAAACGTAATTTTATTATTTTTGATAAGCGAATCGATCGGGCGTGACTCGGTCTGTCACTCTCTGACAAGACTCAACAGCCTTGTAATTTCTTGAGTTGGAAAGGGATGGATGGATGTTGGCTCCGCCTCCATCGATCTGATAGTGGAAGGCTTCGCAGGCGCAGCTGATAACGATCACACGAGATGAGCCCGTGCAGGATTCTGTAGAATTGTGATTATTTTGTACGTTCGTGGGAGATTTTAAAGCTATAATTTTTATTACTCCACTATCATACTGCCCGTGACTTAGCTTGACGAATTTTTCGGAATGTATTCTCTAAGCATGTACATTGCATCTGCGGTTAACAACGAGACACCTATCGATGTCACATTTCACGTCGTCGCCACGATTTAGCATTGTCAATGTCTATTACGAACAGCTACCACTTACCAATGGTTCGTGGGTTTATCTCTCCATGGATTTTTAGGTCTAAATCCAACCGATGTTGCCTAATATCAATATTATTAACGTCTACGTAACTTTTACATGTACTACCATCATTCATTATAGTGTTACAATATTAGTTGAAAATCTCTGGCTGTAAGGTTGGCCTAAGTTCAAAATGACATCTTCAGTCTAAAATGAAAAAATATTTATCCAATATTTTGGCCTTAAATACCATTATATTGTCATTATCACCTATAAAGGACGCGAAAAGTTCCTTCACTTCATGTGAAAATGATGAAAAATTGCAATTATTATAAGCGTTACAAACATAACAATATTAATAATTAAACTCGTGAATGCCAAAAGCTACACTTACACTTGAACAATGTTTTTTTCCTACCTATGCTGATAGATAGCCTTGAGAGGCTATTTCAGCTTCACCCTAACGTGTAGGTGAGCTCACGGGGCTAAAACCGGGAGTGTTGCTAACACTGACCCTAGTAAGAGCGGTGCTTCGCAGAATCTACCACCGGATCGGAAACGCGACCCACTGAGAAGATCCGGCGAGAAACTCGGTGGACTGTGTCTGTGGGTTCATTCGCTCATCGAGCCTTTCGTCGCAAGCGATGGATTCGACGAGGACGGTGACCGGTGCTTGTGGTACCTAAAAGCACCGTTAATGGATCGGGAGGATCCGTGATGACGAGTTTTGGGCGACGTCGACTTGAACAATAAGCCGTGCTATTTAACACAATGACACGTCGACATATATTGAATTCTAGCTATAGCTTAGTAACTGCCCGTGCACCTCTAAATAAACACTGGTGGTAGGACCTCTTGTGAGTCTGCATGGGTAGGTACCACCGCCCTGCCTATTTCTGCCGTGAAGCAGTAATGCGAGCTCACAGCCCACCTGGTGTTAAGTGGTTACTGGAGCCCATCGACATCTTAAGTGCGCCACCCACCTTGAGATATGAGATCTAAGGTCTCAAGTATAGTTACAACGGCTGCCCCACCCTTCAAATCGAAACGTATAACTGCTTCACGGCAGAAATAGGCAGGGTGGTGGTACCTACCCGCGCGGACTCTCAAGAGGTCCTACCACCAGTATCCTGGGACACTGGTAACGACTTGGAACAAACCAACACACATTTCGTTTTCCTTATAAATATTTGTGAATCATTTTTAACTGATGTCAAAACGTTTGTATGTGATTGCACGTCTCGTTTCCACTTTAGATGCTAGATAGGGAGGTCAATGTTGGAGTTCTTTGACATTCAAGTTACACAATAATACTTCACATCTTTGTATTTTGATGATCCAAGTGTTTTTTTTTATTATTATTATTACTGGAAACGAAACGAGCGTAAGGCTCATCTGCTGTTAAACCGGTTTGCAAGCTCGCGGCTTAGGGAAAGACTGTAGTTATCCTTGTGTTTTTTACTATGCAATATATACATGAGGGGTACACTGAGAAATTGTGGAAGAAGATTTGTTAATGACAGCGCTCGGGGGAAGATTACAGCTGCTGTGGTTATCCAACGTTCTTTCAGAGACTTAGCTTTGCTCCAACCGCCCCTATTATTATCTTTGCAACCACCCTTCACCGGGAAAGATTTTTGAAATTCTTCAACGCTGGGCAGCTGTGTAGATATACCAATAATATAGTTGTTCTAATAGAATGATGGTGACTGCTCACCTTAAAATTAAATATACAATAAATTGAGATAAAAGACATGAGAACACCAATTAATTGAACCGGGTCAAGGCTGTGGGCCAGTTTTATTTCTCTTTTGAAGCCCCAAATTAAAGTTTTGTCCTGTGGTACGGCGACAACTACAAGACAACCAAAACGTACCACCCAGGTTGCGAATAACAAATTTTGACTGTGTGGTGTTGCCCAAAACACAACCTCACCTCTGCCCGTTAGGAGGTTACGTGTCGTAAAAGGCGTCTCACAACGCGTGATGCCGTGTGGCACCTGATGTCTCAAGGTGGACGATGGCCCTTAGACTGACCTCTGTGGGCTGTAATAACCATTGGAAAGCATCCAGGCTGTAAGCCCGATTACCGATCTATGCAATTTACGGAACAGAAAAAATGATTATCTTTAAATACTCTGACTATTTCAAATTCGAATACCGGGGTATTGTAGTCAAAGTCACTGACTGGCATCTGAGGCATTGAAGCGATTAAAATGGTGAAAAAATACAAAAACAAAAATTAAGTTTCATCTACTCTTCAATAGATGGCGCTAGTATACATGTTTTACTATACGAAACTCTTGCGCGTGCGCTACTAATGCCATCTGCTATCCAGCGTACTAACTAAGGCAACGCAATAACTACTCGCCTAACGAAATTTTTTACTATTAAATAGAGAAAAGGGTTAAACAGGCATATGTACTAACAAGGAGAGCTTAAAGTCTTACTGTGATAACATTGACACATGAAGTCGAAGTCTAAATCGGTCAAGAGTTATCCTACCAAATCGCAGACAATGATTAAAATAAGCAGTGTCGTGGTAATCACCCGTGGCTGCCTACTGAATCGTACCGCGAGTATACATATGAAAACCATTGTTAGTAATTTGCTGTAACAACAAAAATCATCTCATAAGATTCTAAGAAGAAATTATCTTGTGACCCAGCCACACTCTTATACAATCTAAGAATAAGAGCCAGTTACATATGAATACTATACTCAAAGATACGTTTTTTCAGAAGTGCTTGGGGAAATCAGCAGCCGTATGTTTTCGCTAGGCGATCGGAGTTCGGGTTTTTTATTTATTTATTGCTTAGATGGGTGGACGAGCTCACGGCCCACCTGATGTTAAGTGGTTACCGGAGCCCATAGACATATGCCACGTAAATGCCGCCACCCACCTTGAGATATGAGTTCTAAGGTCTCAGTATAGTTACAACGGCTGCCACACCATTCAAACCGAAACGCATTACTGCCTCACGGCAGAAATAGGCAGAGTGGTACCTACCCGTACGGACTCACAAGAGATCCTACCACCATTAAAAAAGTGTTTTTCAAAATTTGCTTAACATTTATTTGCAAGGTTATCTTGTAAGTGTCTGTAAATATCTTGTAAATCTTCTATAATAGCTAACGTTACAAAAGTGTCAAAGTATTGTAATGTCTAAATATTAAATACTCCGTTCATAATTCTTTACATTATATAAAAACGTGTTAATTCTTTAACTAGTTAATGATGGTGAATTTTTTTCAATAAGCAAACAATATTTCTTGAAATATTATTCACATTAAGAATTTCTAATGAAGCGCTAATGTTATTTATACAATAGCAATTAATTTAGGAACCTTCGTCACAATATACGTTGAGTAAAGATAATAATGCGCTTAGTTTCTGTTTTTTTTTTCAGAATAAGCAGCGAAATTGGATTCTGAGTTGGCACTAGAGCTAGGACGGTCATGTCCTCGCCGAACCCGTCGAAGGACTCGACGAGTAAATTAACCCATAGACACAGCCCACTGAGTTTTTGTCGGATCTTCTCAGTGGGTCGCGTTTCCGATCCGGTGGTAGATTCTGCGAAGCACTGCTCTTGCTAAGGCCAGTGCTAGCAAAACTCCCGGTTTGAGACCAGTGAGCTCACCTACACGTCAAGGAGAAGCTGAAATAGCCTCTCAAGGCTATCAAGGTAGAAAAAAGGGACGATTAGAAGCGTTTATACTTACACTTGTGTTTGAATTTCATCATGTTATCGCCGTCTCTTAATATATCGGGATTCTTTTGGAATAATCATACGTTCCACATAAGAGATGTAATCATGATATCGATTCCCTCAAGCATGTAAACTTAGTTTTTATAAATGAACTATTGAAGCAACTCGAGAGGAATTATTCCCGCTTGATATTATAAAACAGAGGTGCTTATTAAAATCGAATCATTGGGTCGGGATGCAAACAGCATCGTTTATTTATCTCCATTAATTCGATGCTGCTCTCGAATGCCGCGTCATTATCGTTAACATTAATTGGCTCAGTAATTTGTTTTGTGTTCACGAGTGCTCAATGGCTTGTTTGATCGTTACGCTGGTTCCGATCTGTGACTATCGGGACGGTAAGCAAGTTCGAGATTGTAAATGCATGTGTGAAGGTTGCATAGTACGGTTTTGCGCATCCGTTAAGATAATCTGTGTCTTTCTAACGCAAAAGTTGAAAGAAAGGGAAAGGCCTCTCAACACTGTATAATGTGAAATTAAATAATTGACACAGCAGTGGTACCGACTCGTACTAATTCTTAGTTTCTTAGCGATATTTTCGCTGTATCCTTTTCAATTATTAATTAAAAGTAATTCATAGAATAACTTATACCTAATACATTTTCAATTAGTGTTTGAGTTCGTGAATAAAACTGTAAAATATTATTTGACTAATATATATAAATATAAAATTATAAAATAAAATTAAAATTGACTATAAAATTCTTAATTGGTAACTTTTATTGGAACGGGTTTATTCAAGACTAAGCGTATGTCTTTCATTAGATTAGTGTCGATTATCAAATCTGTCTAATGTTTTTAATAACCCTTAAACTACAAAGTCAAAGCTGTCCCAATAGAATTGGTTCATTAAATCACCGAAAAACAGACAAAAGTCCGTTAAGTATTTTTGTAGCAAACAGAATATGAGTTTGAAAGATCCTCCATAACGGACATTTATAGATGACAAGCGGCCGGCTCCGACTCTGCTCGGGTCTTTAACAAAAATTTCAACGATATTTGACATTGTTTTATTTTTGAAGTGAAACTTCTTTAGGCGCATGAGGGTAAAATTTTTACAGAACGTCACGCAGGTATGCAACGGAAGTGACGTCAAACTACTATTGAAATTAAGTACTTGTCAAATGTCAGTAGTAGTAGTTGTTGTATTTTTCCAACTGGAAAGGCAGATGTATCATAACCATACAGCCTAATATTTTATAATTTTTTTGTAAAAATTTTTAATAGGAAATGAAAAGAATTTGGAACATTAATCAAATAGCATGAAATTAAGTTAGTCAATTCAATTGGCACAATATTAGTCATTTACAATTTAGAAATCTAAACATAATGTGACTGTCAACACTGAGGTCTGAGATTGACATTTGACGGACTTTTGGCGGGAACATATCTTCCTTTTTCCCTTCCTCTAAGTCTCGGAAATCTAAAGTTTTAGATTTGTATAAATATAAGCAAGACTTATAAATTAGTTCGCCAAAAAAGTTTCACTTCTGACGTGTGTACTTTGTACGCACGCATTTTTTTTTTAAATAAAAGAACACTTATTGCGGCATAACTACAATAGTTGGACATATGCTGTTGCGACACTTTTTGTAAATAATAATGTGTTCTACAATGTCGTAGTACATTATTTTGTTCTATCATCAATAGTTATCGCAGGGCACACGATGTAAAGAAAATTTTAAGTATTTTTTTTACACCTTAGGTTACATTATTGGAGGTTTAGTATGGATCCCTAATTTTTTTCAAAAAGATTATAGCCTATGCTACTCTGAAATACTGTAGCTTCCAAACAGTGAAAGAATTTTTTAAATACGTTCAGTAGTTTCGGAGCCTATTCAATAGATAACCCTCATAAGCCCAGCCCCATCATTGAAGGATCGAGTGATATCTTCATACCTCTATCACGGTATGTGATGATATGGTCATCTAGCCCAATTCACGAACACATTGTATGCTAACACGACATCATTAAGGTGACAATGGCGTTACAAGCGCAAGGAAATTGGTCTCAGACAACCCCTTCTGTCGAGCGTTGTCCGTTAAGAGACTCACTTTGCATATAGAGAACTTTTAAATGTTTTTTTTTTTTTGGAATACTATAGTGGAAAAGACAAATGTTGTAAGTGCAAAATAATTGATTTTGAAGGTTTTTTTATGGAAAGAGCATTTGCACTCGGGTAACGATTTTAGCTCTTCGGTGAAGGGGGAGTTTATTTTTTTAATTAATACCTCCATCGTACTAGCGAGATTTAATAGAACTAGAGGTCCCGCAGTAGTCGAAATTCGACTATAATTAATTGGAATTGTAAGTTTGTACACTATTGTGATTGTATTTTATACTTCTATAATCACAAATTTCGCCAAGACTACACTATAAAAAATACTAACAAAGACAAACAATATTTAATATATTCTCAATTTGACCACAGACGATAAGAACAAAAGTTTGACAATAAATAATATGCATGCATGTGTGCGTCAAATACATGGTATGTAGTGTGTGTAATGTTTTCTTTATTGATTTACTGTATCTGTTATGAATTATTTAAAAAAAATATTAGCATTGTGCACTTCTTCTCTATATTCTCTATAAGTGTGGAAAATTTCATACTCCTCCGTCCGCGCAATTTTCGTAAAAAGGCATACAAAGTTTTTGCTTCACGTATTAATATACTGTGTTTTATTTTGCTACCGGAGCCCACAGATAACAAAATCTGTATATATGCATTTTCAAATGAAGCAAAATGGTAACCAGTGCAAGTTGTACTCAATATACCAGCAAGCCTTCATTCGCGATAAGATGCAACGGTGTGCCCAACGCCAGAGATGGCGCCGAAATAATTCGTAAACCAAAACATCCTCCATCGAAGCAGACACGGCGGACTTCCGTCAGCGTGGGATTAAATTAACAAGATTAGATTGTTCTTAATGGGTGTGAGACGAGCCAGGCGTCGGACCGATAATTAATGAGTCACATTTCATCAGGTCACGGGTAGCTCTGTTTTGCATTTGATCATATCATCTATGTGATACATTTATTACTGGTGGTAGGACCTCTTGTGAGTCCGCGCGGGTAGGTACCACCACCCTTATTCGATTATGGTTGAATTTAAATCATTAGACAAACACTAGGAGGATTGAATGCTCCACCTTCAACTGTTCTCAGGATCTGTTGTCCTATTTCAAGGACGCCACAAGCATTCGAATGCGGAATTCCTTCGCCACGATCCCACATTAAAAAAAATGACAAACCTCATTTTCAACGTCCATCATCCCTCTGCACAGCGTACAAAAAAAATAAACAAACCCACAAATAACACTGACCTCTTTCTGTGGCAATCGGTTAAAATGACTAACATTATCCACATACGTACGTACGTAATGTGACAATTAGAAAAAAACTCGTCTCAGATTAATGTCACAGTTTTATGTGCTTAGTGCCAGCGAGCTACCGTTGTGACGCCTTGCTGGTGGTAGGACCTCTTGTGAGTCCGCGCGGATAGGTACCACCACCCTGCCTATTTCTGCCGTGAAGCGTTTCGGTTTGAAGGGTGGGGCAGCCGTTGTAACTATACTTGAGACCTTAGAACTTATATCTCAAGGTGAGTGGCGCATTTACGTTGTAGATGTCTATGGGCTCCAGTAACCACTTAACACCAGGTGGGCTGTGAGCTCGTCCACCCATCTAAGCAATAAAAACATTGGGAATATGTGTGAGCTAAAAGCACAAACACGGAATGAGCTCTCTAGTATTGCCAGAGTCTACTGTGGTCAAATCTCACTGTTAGCCAATACTTCAACTGACGTTTGAGTTTTAAGGCTTTCGACGAACTTGGTGCTAGTTGCTCGTATCGAGAAATGCGACTGGACTGGGAATAAAATTCTGATGGCGTTACCAATATATTAGAAAATACACACATACACATATAGCACGTGTTCATAAACGACTTCCGTGATGAAGGAAGCAATTAGAAAATTTATAAATTTACCTAATTACTAAAGGGCTTATAAAAGTAATTACAGATAGCTACCACCGTCATACCTATTACTTACGATATTCACTTTGTGATATCTATAGGCCAAATACCTAACACCAGATGGGTCACGGGCTCGTCTATACGAATAGAATTTAAACAAACAAACATAACATTTCATTCTCTTGTGCCGTATGTGACAACGCGTTAAGCTCACCATAGCTTGCACGTGCCTCAAAATACTAAATGCATAGACAGCCAGATTCTAATCGCTGTTATGGGAGTAGGTTGTTCGAGAATCCAAAAGACCCCCTTCTGCATGAGGTGCGATTTGGGCAAGCAATAAAAGCAGCAATCCACACAAGCGCGCCCCAATGCTTAGATACCATACCAACAGCATTGACCCAACCTTTGACCAGAATGAAGGCCTTATTTGTAAAATTTATCATTGAGAACCTAGCAACATCAATTTTATAAGATGATGAATTTTTTCAACCTCTGTTTGAAATTTATTCAACCAAGCCATCAAGCTTGGCTGGTATTGAGACGAACTTTTGGGCCACTTTATGTTAAGCGATTAGTGGGGTCCATAGACACGATATGCCACTGCTCACTTTGAAGGATCCACAAACGCTGTGCGACGGAAATATAGAGGACGATATCCATCAGGGCGGGCTTGTAACACCACGCCATGCCCTGTCTATTCTATCAAAAGATTTAAAGTCGAACCTGACGTGTTAAGTTTCGACACAAAGAATATCAAACAAGGGAACATTCAAACAGAAACTCGACCACAAAAGTCGTCCACAATCAAAATTCTAATTAATAGTTTTAATAAAAAATCAACTATAAATCATCGCGACACAAAAAGCCATTCAAAACTCGATACAATAGGTGTTTCTTTAAACGTAAATATTTTTATGATTACCACGAGTTCTCGATGGTAGTCCGTTATGTATGTTGGGACTTCCTTTTCCTTATTCCTTCCTCAATCCCCTATCCACGCCATCTGCTGACAATACAAGAAAAACTACGCGCGTATGAAAATGGCGCGTAGTGTGTAAAAAAAAACTAAAACATGGTGCCGGTGCAAAAACAATAAAATAGTGATTTGTTGATCAATCAGCACATAGAAATCTCGTCAGTGAGAAAATTGAATAGTGCATCAACGAAATACAGAGTGAGTCCTAAACCTTATCCTTTTCTCAGTCCCAAACATATCTAAATTCAAAACAATGTAAATCATGAAACTCGACTTCTATAATCTATACACTATTTGCATTATACTGCCCTCTTATATTTTTCTGTCACGAATTTAGAATGATTGCTACATCCAGATACATCATAGTATCATCATGCGATTTGTGTTTTTAATTTGGAAAAGCCAGTACATGGTTATTTATTAGCGAAGATAAGGAGCAGAAATACAGATATAAATAACAAGTACACTATCTTCCCGATGTTCAGCGGTGTAATGTTACAGCGAAACTCATAAATTTAGTTTTTAGATTCTGTGTCTGACTGCTTTACTATCGAGTAACTGTAGTACCTACTTATTATGCGGTCGTCCTTGTTTATTTATATAGAAACAAACAAAGACAGTATACAATGATACCTTACTTAATGAATAACGTGTGATAGATTACACTACTTTTAAGGTTCGAGTAGCTAGGTTTAAGTTAGTCTTATTGTTTATTAGCGTCGAAAATATACTCTAAATGAATATAGTGAAAGTTTAAGCTATGAGGATGCAAGATTAAAGCCCTTTGACGTCATTGAACCCTGACTGTCAAAGCTGTGGAATTGAAAACTGCAGTATTTTTTGAACTAGATGATGACCGAGCTTTGCTAGTTTTTTTTTTTATTACGCCATCTTGTTTTGTCTTTAAAGCGGTTAGTTGCCCTCAATTAAGAAAAATAGTATTATTATTCGCCAATAGATTTCGGGAAGAGTTGATTATTGAAAACACGTATAAAACAACATTTTCTGAAAATAAATCGTAGCTAGATCGATTTATCGCCCCCGAAATCCCCTGTATACTAAATTTTATGAAAATCGTTGGAGCCGTTTCCGAGATTCAGATTATATACACATATATTAATATACAAGAATTGCTGGTTTAAAGGTATAAGATATACTAGTGGCACCCCGCGGCTGCAGCTGCAATTGGAATCCGTAATAAAATATGGTTGTTGTGGTATATCATATTATTTCACATTTAAGAAAGCAATTATTGGACTATTTAAACCGAATGCGTCTAAATTTTATAATTCATATAGATTTAATTAGCATCATATAATTAAGTACATTTTCTGTAATTTACAACCTCAACACTATTATGCCGTGTTGTTTTTTCGGTTTTTTATTTACACTAGATGAGCTAGCTTACGGTCTATCTGGTGCTAAGTGGTTACAGGAGTCTATAGATACCTCAACTTGAATGCCGCGGGCTAACTTGTGTTCTATAATGAATTTTCCACCACTCTGACCAGAACGTACACTTCACGTCAGAAAAATGAAATAGATTGTAGTTTGCTGATATAACTCACAGAGAATATGGCTGTTCAGTGCCTTGTAAACACTACGGTCACCGTTCTCGTCGAACCCGTCGCTTGTGACGAAGGGCTCGACGAGTAAATTAACCCTCAGACACAGCCCACTGAGTTTCTCGCCGAATCTTCTCAGTGGGTCGCGTTTCCGAGCCGGCGGTAGATTCTGCGAAGCGCGGCTCTTGCTAGGGTTCGTGTTAGCAACTTCGTCAGGTTTGAGCCCCGTGAGATCATCTACTAGTACCAAATTCATGAGAAGGGATGCGGTTCTGATGTGACGTCCCACAACCAAAGATACAATACAAGTATGTGATTTTTTTATTTATTTCATTAGCTTGCCTGACGAAGTTGCATTGTTATCGGTAATGTATTTAATTTCAATTGTCAGAACCCAATCACAGCAAACTCGATCTTTTAAGCTAACGTTCTGGTCAGTCTTGTGTGTCATCATACTTGTCTGTTAAGTCCTCTCATTATGTCCTGCCTGATCGTACTAATCTTGAAACAATCTTTAATACATAAGAGACGTTGGATCCAGTAGTGATACAGTAAGAATGTCCATAATATTTCACGTCGAACTCAATCAAAAAGTTATATTTAAACTGCATTGGTTTTTAGTTTATATTATTCTTATTAGTTGGTTGGTTTTATACGGAGTGCGCCATTCAGGTGACGCAGGACGCGTTCGCGCCTACGCAACAATACATAGGGGTGCCGGATAAATTCACAAATAATAAATATTGGCATTATTTTTGGCAGAAAAAGAGCTTTTTTTATCCCAATATATGGATTTATTATCAGTATTAGTAGGTAGTAAAATGTTGGTATATTGTTTTTTTTTTTATTTGCTTAGATGGGTGGACGAGCTCACAGCCCAGCTGGTGTTAAGTAGTCACTGGAGCCCATAGACATCTACAACGTAAATGCACCACCCACCTTGAGAATTTTAAGGTCTCAGTATAGTTACAACGGCTGCCCCACCCTTCAAACTGAAACACATTGCTGCTTCACGTTAGAAATACGTGGGGCGGTAGTACCTACCTATGCAGAGTCACAAGAGGTTTCACCACCAGTAATTAAGCAAATTATAATTTTGCGGATTTGATTTTTGTTACATGGTAGATAGATATATCAACATTTTATTAGTAAACCAAGTAGATGGGACTTCGATGGTAAAGAAAGTAATGTCCTATGCATGTAGACATCAACAATACCAGTTATAACCAAGCCTCTACTTAATGTCTAGCATATATACATATTAAATTTGAAATTGAATTTGATTTTTTTTTATTTATTCTTTATTAGAGCCATACTCCTATTAGGTTAAGTCGGCTGAATTAGAATTTAAAATAAAAAATATATTATCGCTTAAAATCGTTTCAAACAGATATGGCAGTGTATATAGGTTTGACAGTTTATTTAGTTAATTTTTTTTGGTTTAGGCAGATTCTTAGAAATATATATTATTATAAAAATTATATATAAATGTCCCTGACAGCCCTACCACCGGTGACCGCATATATCACCCGCGTATCCATTTTATTTTTACTCCCAACTATACGCTTTGATTCAAAACCCTATTGTGATGTTCAACAATACTAATGCACCCACCTTCGCAAATGAATTTATGGCTTGTTTCTGTCATATGTTTTAAAGGGAACTGATGATTTTTAAACGACCTCAAAATACGTTGTAAATATAACTACCAATGATTAGTTTACATTGTATCTTTTTCTGTCAGGAGAGCTCTCTTTGTATGACTGAGCTTGATCATCATTTTTAAATTCTGGACTCAAGTTTGAGCGGCTACTGGACCCAGCCGCCTATCTGGATAGATTAGTTTGATTTTTTTGTTGTATTAGAAAAACTGCCAATACGATTGTTTCACTAAAGAACTTTTAATTTTTTTTTTATTGCATATATATTATGGTTTCTCGTCACAGCCCACTTGGCGTTAAGTGGTTACCGAATCCCATAGACATATATAACGTAAATGTCGCCACCCATCTTGAAATATGAGTTCTAAGTATAGTTACAGCGGCTGCCCCACCCTTCAAGCCGAAACGCATTACTGCTTCACGGTTGAAACAAGCAGAGCGGTGGTACCTACCCGTGCGAACTCACAAGAGGTCCTACCACCAGTACCACCAGTAAAACTAAAATAATTATGCCAAATTGTTGTATACCTTAAGCTCTAGCGTCAAAGTTTTTCTTCCTTAGAAATAACAGCTATCAATAGAGATAAAGTGTGGATATTTTAGGTAACTGGTACCGGCTTGCGAGATTTGAACACCGGTACAATCGCCTCACTCGATAAGAGCAGAACGCTGCTCTGATACTTAGCGCCACGACAACTTCAATACTTTTTACCTAATATAATAAAGCAAACCTTGTGAACACTCATGAACCCCATTAACCCCAAAAGTGTAAACCTTGTGAACACTCATGAATACACTTTATTCGTACATTACGTAGGTAATTTCGAATTATGAAAACGCTAAATTTAAAGAAAATACAGAAAATCCGTCACTCAAAAATCAGAAAAATTAGCAAAGCAACTGATGTACTAGTTCAAGCCTTAAATTTAAAATGGCAATGGGCTGGACATTTTGCACGCCTTCAGGACCAGAGATGGACAAAAAAGGTAACAATATGGATGGGTCCACTAGGAAAAAGAAAGAGAGATATACTAGATGGGGAGATAATATAAAAAAGTAGCAACTACAAATTGGATTAAAATTGCGCAATCCAGAGAAGATAGGCTATCCTTGGAGGAGGCTTTTACCCGAGGAGGGGTTCTTGCAAGTGGGAAATAATACCTAATATTATTCAACAGATACATTATTTATTAGTTAAGAATTTCATTAATTTTTGTTTTTATGTCACTTTTTATGTCACTTCTACGAAATAAAAGGCTTTTTCTTTTAGTTTATTTATTATTTTATAAATTGTGATGAGTTCCGTTTAGGATCAACCATTAAAATTGTCTTGACCAAAACACATTGTGAATAAACGGATGATTTAATACATAATCTGTTGAAGTTTTCAACAGGCTTGGTTCTTTTCTACATAAATACATTGAATAACATAAAGACGCTCTCATTTACTCCCATACATTCTCGATGGCTTTATTCGCTTCAAAACCATAAATCAATGGGTATTTAAGCTCCGTGCTTTTATTGTGGAAACATAATCTGTCGCCATCGTCTAATCCTTTATGAATCTTCATATAAATATTACATATTAAACAGTATACAAATAAAATGCAGATAAAACATCACCACTTTGTAAAATTACTAGCGCCATTTTAAAAATTAAATCTTCTACCTTTTAACCTCCTTCTTAGGTAGTTTTAATTTTATTACTTAGATGGGTGGACGATCTCACAGCCCACCTGGTGTTAAGTGGTTACGGAGCCCATAGACATCTACAAGGTAAATGCGCCACCCACCTTTAGATATAAGTTCTAAGGTCACAGTATAGTTACAACGGCTACCCCACCCTTCAAACCGAAACGCATGACTGCTTCACGACAGAAATAGGCGGGGTGGTGGTACCTACCCGTGCGGACTCCCAAGGGGTCCTTCCACCAGTGAGAGTGCTATCGGAGAAGAAACTTCATTGGTCCGTGGCTGTGGCTTAGCTGTACCTTTTGTACTGTTGCGGTCTATAAGCGACACGTGTCACTTTCTTCACTCAGCCTTCAGTGAACTTAACGTAGGTCTGCATTTGAATTAACAGTTACAACGATTTTGTAACGCAAGTTTTTGTGTAAATGCAGATTATTGCCATAACACGTCCCGTTATGAAAAACGACAAATTTTCAAAGCGAACGGTTATTCCTTGTTTGCTTTCAAATCCGTGTCATTAAATTTCCACTACTATATTTTTAATTACTGTCCATTTATTAGCAACTTCAAACTAGTTGTTTATTATTACTCCCAAAATCCATACACAACCATCCTTATGATGAGCGTTTACAGCCGTCATAGACTTCAGCAATGCCAAAGATACAGGCCAAATCTTGGCTTCAGCTAGTCTCATCGTTTCTCACAGGTTTGAAAAATGACACATCTTAGCGCTTAGGTAAAGCAGAGGAAGCTCCCAGGAAGAAGCCAGATTGTGCAATACATGGCAAATATTTTCTCTGGAACCAAGCTTTCTCTGTAATTAAACGCATAGCCAACGAGGGTGTGATATTCAAATAGGGATAACAGGGTCATAGTCAACATTCTTCAGAACACAATTCTGTTAACAAAGAGATAAAGTATTTGATTTTTTTAAGTATACTACAAAACTTGACGTGCAAGCAACAATAACTCAGAACTTTCGACGTTAGAACTTTACAATGGAAGCTTTTTGTTATCTAATTAATTCTATTAAATTTATTTTTTATTTGATCTATACGACGTTTTATAATTGAATTAATTTCTTTGTAGCGTTCTAATGGATTCGGATGTCAACTCTTGGCTTATTATATTTGTAATGAGAGTAAGCATTATTAATATTCTGTTTTAGCCAAGCTAGTATAGTTTGCTTTAAAGGAAAGTTTTCTTAAACTAAGTGATTACTATCCCGATCCTAAGTGATGACTGTTACTCGTGAACATCAGCAATGCTTAGGATATCCTGATCTTAATTTAGCACTAGCTTTAGGCCTAGAGTTACCTTAGAGGTAGAGTGCCAACTCTAATTCTTATTTGCGAATTTGTAAGGGTTGTAAGTATGGGTTGTGAGCCCACTCGGTGTGGTCTAATCGACTTATTGCTGAATTATATCTTTCACGCATTAATGTAAAATTTCAGTGTACATGCCGGGAGATAACAAAAAACTATCTTTCCATTATATCTACCTTGTACAGTAAAAAGTTAACTATAGCAAAAGTCATCGTGGCTTAAGGGATAAGATGTCCGATGCATTCACATCTAGCGATGCAACCGAGTTCGAATCTCGCAGGCAGGTACCGCTTTTTCTAGTGAAATACGCACTTAACAAATGTTCACGATTGACTTCCACGGTGAAGGAATAAAATCGTGTAATAAAAATCAAACTCGCAAAATTATAATTTGCGCAATTACTGGTGGTAGGACATCTTGTGAGTCCGCACGGCTAGGTACCACCACCCTGCCCATTTCTGCCGTGAAGCAGTAATGCATTTCGGTTTGAAGGGAGGAACAGTCGTATGCTGAGACCTTAGAACTCATATCTCAAGATGGGTGGCGGCATTTACGTTGTAGATGTCTAAGGGCTCCGGTAACCAATTAACACAAGGTGGGCCGTGAGCTCGTTCACCCATCCAAGCAATAAATAAAACAAGTAATGGATTATTATATTGCAATAAACTATTGGCGATATGCTGAGTGATTCCTAGGCTCTTACTATAAAACACTATACAAGTGTAGTCAACATTTGGATGTAATATATAGTTGTTTTTTTTTACTTTAGTTAGCATATACAAAATTTCAAGATACGTTTGCTTGAAAAAAAAACAAAAACCAATAAAAAACGATTCTAAATTCAAATACAGACCGCACTAACCTATAATGTCATTGACACGATATGGCGCGAACGGATGTCAAACGTATTTAATAATTAACCGCTTGTGTCCAAACTGCTTCACTCAAATTTAAAAGATTATAACCAATCACATTGCACAGGAATTTAGACTTAAACACGTTTTGTTATAAGAATGAAATTTGCTTTTTGTTAATTGTTCGTTGTTTCGTTTCGTTGTGTTTAATTAGAACATTAATCCACTGATCATATTCTTTTGAATTTTCGTCTCTATGACGTTAGGCTGAAGTTTAAAACGGCTTGCATTCATTTGATAGTTACGCCGTTTTTATAAACAGTATTGATGATATTCGAATATACTGGGGACTCAATTAGTATAACACGCGATGATCCTGCGATTAATATTAATAATAATTGACTATTTTATCGGTCGTTTCAATTGATTTCAATTAAAACAAGTATTGTCATTATTGCCATGTATTTACCCATGTACCTACATCAATCCTAAGGCAGGTACGATTAGTTGTGGGATTGAGTATACATTTACGATATAATAAGCAAAACTTAATATTTACAATTCGTCGCGTTTTTGTACGATAGTAATAACTTTGTGAAGCACGGAGCTAAGTATGTTTTTAATTAGATAAATTAGTTATATAGTAATAAAAATATTAGAATAATATATCTGCTGACAAAATAATAAGGCGTGGGAGGAATACAAGGTCAAAACTTTATTAATACTACAAGCAAAGGATTACAAATCATTCAGCCTTGATATAAATTAACAAAAAATTATCAAAATACAATTACGATTTTGGCAGATGGCAAGTCAGTTGCACCTGCTGATAACTTAATCTTAATCGATTCTTTTTTGTCTCATTCAGATTCATATACATTTGTTGCAGTGCGTCCCGCTCTGACGGCACCCTGAACTGTCAAAACGTCAAATAAAATTAAGTTAACGAATATCATAGATTAAAGCTGAGATGAGCCAAGCAATTGTTTTACGAATCAGTGGTACATAGCTGATGGTACTAATAAATATTAAGAAAAAACTCTAATCGCTTATTTCATTGTCTTAAGTTGGAGTGTGTTCATCGTCTTAAGTTGGAGATGACCTTGAATTCCGACGATACTACTTAACTCTCTCAATCAACGATCCTAGAAATGGCCATGGACCCTATTACAGATTCTGTTGTTATGTTAACGTTCTAAATATTATAACGGGATCATCTCAAACAACATTCAATGCTGTGCGTGGCTTTACGTGAGTGATCTTTATTGGCTAACTGTTTTACTGTGAGTCTATCGGTTATTTTACTTCCATACGTAGGGTCAAGACTGGAGATTTTCGATCGACAGACCGTGTATTGAAGATAATACTTTAAAGGCACAATTATCAATGTTGCACCGATCACTGTCCTCGTCGAACTCTTCGTCGGAGTCGACGTGCAAACTAACTCATAGACACAGCCCACCGAGTTTCTCGCCGGATCTTCTCAGTGGGTCACGATTCCGATCCGGTAGTAGATTCAGCGAAGCACTGCTCTAGCTAAGGCTAGTGTTAACAATTCTCCCAGGTTGAGCCCGTGAGCTCACCTACCGGTCCGCGCGAAGATGAAATAATCCCTTAGGCTTCCAACGATTAGGTAGGGGACAAAAATCAACGTTACTTGGGAAAGAGCAAGAAGCATACCAAAATGGAAATTCCTTGAAAATACTTGTTGTAGATCTTGATAGTAGGAAGGAGAAGCACGAGGCATAATCAAGAGTATTAGAAGCTAAGAGCATTACAGTCAGATGTTGCCGCCATCTAAAACTGATAGAGCTTCCAACGGATTATAGTGAAAATCGAACCTCGAGAAGCACTCTGGTAGTAGGTAGGTAAGTAGTAGGTAATTAGCGCTTTATTTATTTAAGTTCATGCACAAAGGTACAATGGCGGACTTAATGCCTGAGCATTCTCTACCAGTCAACCAACGGCACACCACCCTTGGAGTCCTGTGGTAGGTGCATTACTTGTTGAGAAATTAAGAAAATTAACAATAATATTGTACACCTAAACAAACACATACACGATATATATAAATATATACAACGTAATATACAACAACTTACACAATAATATGATCATGATAATAATATAAAATTTACACATTACGCTTTAGTAGATCTGGTGATGTTGACAGTGCGTGGAAGGCACGTCTATATCTAGAAAATCTATGTGTGATCGAAGAATCGACCGGTTAATGAATGCAGAGTCAAGTGTACGATGACAAACTTGATATTTTCGCCGATAATTAAACGCTCAATTAATTTTAACTTGATGGCTGAGCTATTGGGAGTTTTGAGATTCGAATGAGATTTAGATACGGTATTTTGATGTTCATATTTCTGTGGCTCTTGGCCCAATGATTTTATGGTTACTGTAAAAGCAGATGTGCCTATAGGGTATCTGGTGTTTACTGGTACTTGGAGGCCATAGACAGCTCGTGTGCCATAGACAGCTTGTTCGCTTTTGAATATTATCAGGGTTTTTTTTGTGATCCCGTATAGATAGCTACAAATTTGAGATCATTGTTATCACAGCATCAGGACACTACCCTACGGTAGTACATTTCAAACTTACTGTATGCTTAGGTTTTTCACAGAGCACTCCCAGGGATTACTTTTGTCATAGATATTTCCTCCGATATTACTTCTAACTTAATTGTGGCGAACTTCGGGCATTTTGACGTCATTGTGGCGAACTTTGGGTAGGCCTATCTCCAGCGCTGGACGTCTGTGATGATGATGATGGTCAGATGAGTTGTAAGCACAGTTTTCTTTTCATAAATTATGATCATAAAGAATGTTGAAGGGTCATCAACCAGGATTCAAATTTACATTTACTCTCTTACCATAAATTTATTCAGACCATCAATAAAAAGGACAAACACTTCTTTATGGAAATCTTTCCCAAACTCTACCGAAACTTTCATATGCAAGAGCTTTCTTCATAGGTTTAATCAAATCAAGCTTAGTTTTGAAAGTTGTATTTTTACGACAGATCTGTCTCAGCTAGACACGATTCGATGGTAGCCAATCTAACTTTATCCAGACATTGTATATTTATAGCTTTATTTTGTATGTCGCAGGACAGTGCGAAAAATTGTACATTTAAATATATTTTTTAAATGTTCTATAAAATAATAAATAATGTACTTACGCGTTTCTAAAGAATTAGGTATCACGGACTGTGTTCACGAATGCTCATAGTTCAAAATCTTGCGTTTTCCTGTTTGAGTTTAGCGATAATTGCTGTATGAGCTTAAGTATTGGTGATGGATACCAGGGCGTGAATATTATGAAGATGTAGGACTTAAGGGTGTACGATCTGACGGCCCATTTAGAATTAAGTGGTTACCAGAGCTCATAGATATTCCAAGGTAAATGCTGTCGTCGCCCTCAGCAGGACGGTCGTATGAACTTATGCGAATTTAGAAATCGGCCTACCCCCAAAAATAACGCACAGTCTTTTTATTTTTCAGTTAAGGCGTTCGTGAACGTATTTTTTAGAAAAATTAATACCTCCCTGCGGGATTAGAACTCGGGTATAGTCGCCTCACTCTATACAAATACACCGGACACCTTATCCTTTAGGCCACTACCACCCTTGTAGCTAAATTTCTTAAAATTTCTTTCCAGTCGAGAGTGTTGTGTGTTTTTAGAAAAAATATATCATTTTACGAAAAGAGTAGATGGCCCATATTAGTACTGTTGAGCTTAGAGATGTAGACGAAGCCTCAATAGCACTATATAACGGCTTCCCTACTCTTGAAACTGAAAGACATGATTGATTCACAACAAACGGACAGTAACTTGTATTAAATGACAAATCGCCCTACTGGTAATTATCCAAAAAAACTATATTTTAATACGTGAAGCAAAAACTTTGTACCCCTTTTTACGAAAATTACACGGACAGAGTAGTATGAAATTTCCCACA
This sequence comes from Bombyx mandarina, assembly GCF_003987935.1. Next base: position 340,943 of record NW_021011492.1, on the reverse strand, counting down.
CTTATAGAGAATATAGAGAAAAGAGTGTAAAATGCTTTTTTTTTTTAATTATGCATGGAACAGTACTTTAAATCAATAAAAAAAACAATACACAGCCTACCAAGTGATTGAACACATACACGCATTTATACACTTTTGCTTATTATTTATCAATCTGTGGTCGCATTGAGAATATATTTTAATAGATTAAGAAGAGAATAGATTAATATTGTTTATCTTTAATATTATTTGTCTATAGATGATTAATAGAGAACTGCTATTATAAGAACAATGAGTTTTAAAAATGACGATTATAGAAATGTGACAATAGAACTATAATGATGTTCAAATTTATAATTTAAAATAATTATGGTCGAATTTTGATCACTGGACGACCAATAGTAATTAATTACTCGTGATATATAAAAAAAGCTTCCATTGAGAATTTTTTAATAACTTTGTCAACGGGTTGTTTTAAAGTTAACCTACTTAAAATTATCAACTGCGACGCGAACACCGATACAACTTGTTCTAAGTTTTTAATGAAATACCCTTTGGCTAAGTTGATCTCACGAGAAAAGTATTATTTGATAAAATTATTTTGAAAGAATACGACTGTTAAATATAGCCATACATAGAATACATATTTAACAGAAGCTTTTATTGACAAAAACTAGATGTAAAAATTATTGCCGTGTAGGTTGCTTAGGTTATTCCTTCTTCTTCTTGCGTCGGTTTCCTCATTACTGAGGGTCGTGGTCATGGCCTTGAAACAGTTTAAATGTTTCTCTGTCCATGACTCTCTTGGGATGTAATTGTGGTTATAGGCCCATTAAAAATACCCATTTACTCATGTGTATAGCAAAGTATATTATCTCAAGACTCGTTTGAAGTAAGACGAGTCGTAGTACTCAAGGTATACCACAGTATCATTTTAGACATTGATGACAAGGGAAATAAATGGGATCAGGAAAAGCACTCTTCCTTTCATGAAGGTTCTAAAGAGCACAGAAGAACTCCACAATAATGACGTAGGGGTAGCTATGACAGAATAGAAGATCGTCGACAAAATTCTGAATCGCGTTAAAGACGTTTTCAAGATAAGTGAGTACCCACACAAATTACTAACCTACCAGCACTACCTGAGTTTACCCTGAGCAATGTCACCTGATCAAGGGAAAAATTTCTTTATGTTCCGTTCTCCCAGAGAATATTACTCTTATATATCTAAGCATTATACATTACGACACATCTCCACAGTCTTCTGTCATTTGCAAACAAGCTCAGGGCCTTTCTGGTATTAAGTCGTTACCACTGCCCATAGAAATTACAACGTGAATATGGGGTTCAAGTTTTTTTATACCCTATATACTAATAAACACGACTGCTATCAGTGCGGATCATATGCTTTACTAATAATAATTCATCTAAGGTTTTTCCATACCCGATCCTGTGGACCGAATGATAAGCAGTCCACGTCGCCCTAAGCACGTCATTACGGATCCTGCCGATCCATTAACGGTGCTTTTAGGTACCACAAGCACCGGTCACCGTCCTCGTCAAACCCGTCGCTTGCGACAAAGGGCTTGACGAGTGAATTAACCCATAGACACAGCCCACTGAGTTTCTCGACCGAAATTCTCAGTGGGTCGCGTTTGCAATCCGGTGGTAGATTCCGCGAAGCACTGCTCTTGCTAGGGCCAGTGTTAGCAACACTTCCGATTTTAACCCCGTTAGCTGGACTTTTTGGCGGGAACGCGAGGAGTAAAGTTGTGTGATTTGTTTTATTTTGTCTATTTAGTGTTTCTTCAGGTTTAAATGTGTAATAATGGTGGTTTATTAACTGTTTAATATCTGTGAAAGTGCACAAATGTGGGAAAATGAAACAAAGCTGCTGGACGTACCTTCTCGGGTTCCTCCAAAAAGTCCACTGAAAAAATCTCAGTAAATGACCACCATTTTACTGCGATTATATTTCATCCCATATCATCTCATTTCATTAAATTTCATCCCAGTTGATTAATGTCTCAAATTAATCATCTTCATTTCATTTCACTCCATATTATAATTTTTCATAAAATCAAGAATATAAAGTAAAATAAGACATGACTTAAAGGTCTTAGTTACCAGGTCATAAAATCTCTTAAAAAAAAAAAAAGTAACCCCGTTAGTTCACCTACACGTCAAAGAGAAGCTGAAATAGCCTCTCAATGCTATCTGCATAGGTAGGAGAAAAAAAGGTTTTTAAATTTTCCTAGACCATATCAATTTATTTAAACAAAGTCACCTTCAATAGGGTTGTCGCAAATACTTTACAGTTGAGCCTTAAACTCGTTCGCTCCAACATTATTGGACATATCATGTTGTTTGGTCCAAAATTATGATGTTTTCGTTCTGTATCTTCGAGATACAATCAAAAGTTGTAGCGTTCTCAATCAAACTTTTTTGAATGTCTCGTCGTTTCTCTCCTACCCTTAGATGTCATATTTCTTATTCTCCCATTTTCTGATTACATAGGTGCATTCAGGTTTCGGTTTGGGGGTCAACGGATGACTTATTGCAGTAGTTTCAGTTAATGCATTCATGGGAGTTCAGTATTAGTGTTTTGATAAATTAAACTAATCAAACCATCGGTGTAAGTAAAGAAATACAATTTCATAATTTTCTTTAGTCAAAAGCATAAACAGAGTAGCCTCTTATTAACTGATTTTCTGCCAATAGTTTCTTGGATATGTTGTATGTACAGGTAGGTAGTCATAATGCCTATTTTTACCATGATCACTCACATGTTCCATGGGACTGTCGTTATTTCAAACAATCAGATGTCGACCTAATGTCGATGGAGAGTACCTCGATGGAGAGTGCCTTTACGGTAGGCAGCGGCTTGACTATGCCCCTGGCATTGTAAAGTCCATGGGCGACGGTAACCACTCACTATCAGGTGAGCCGTATGCTCGTCTGCCTACAAGGGCAATAATGAAAAATAAAAAGGCTATGTCTCAAGATGGATGTTAGTACTATCGCAATATTATTATTTTATTTGTTTAAAAGCAGTATTTTAAGTATCGGTGCCTATAAAAATGAATTGTAAAAGCTGTTATAATGTTTTAACATCACTAACCGACAGAGGTTGGGGGGTGATTTCTTGAGAATCGTAATTCCTTCGGTTCCTAAGTCCGCCTCTGTATACTGGCGATAATTTCGTTTTGCGTTATCGCCTTTTTATTTTGCTATATAATACTTTTATTTGACGGTCGATTGTGAAAAAGTTTGATGAGATATTTGTTTCAGAGGTTTTTTATGGCTCCGTTTATTTTTCTAATTATTTGAGAAATTAGAGTTCGCGTAATATTATTAGGATTTTTGTTAATGATTCGATTTGAATATTTTATTACTTACAGTTTGCTGTGGTGGAAATTCGATCTGATGGCTGAAGGTGAGAACTAGTATTCAGACTGTGATGTCTATCAACCACATAACAGCATGTACCTTCGTGTGTAATATATTTAATTTAAAAATTTCAGCCATTATATAGCTTATTAATCAATTTCACTTTCGATTGTGACAAATACAAGTGTTGCATTTAGTGCTCCAACTTGTTTACATGCAAACAACAAAGAGTAGTTATTTAAATTTTATTAAAAAAATTTTAATAGCCATTTTTCTGTTCTGCGTGTATCACAAATTTATTTAGTTTTACAAATGAATAAATCGCGATTAACAAATTATTCGAATACAAAATCGATATTGCATTCGAGTAATAATCGTCAGTGTGTAGCACAAACGAGTAAGCGGTGTTTGGTATAAGTTATGAGAGTTGCGGTAACTCGCGATGTAGCATGTATCGCGAAGTGAGAGGTTATTTACTATTTGTAACTTTACAGGAGAGCCATTTCAAGTTTTAAATTTGGAAAAAATATCATAGCAAAAAAACTCCTTCAACTATCTCAATGGAGTAAACTTAATTTAAGCTTAATTAAATACATTGAACTGTTGAGACTAATACCGAATAAAATGCACTTTTAATCTATATATAAAAATGAATTGCTGTTCGTTAGTCTCGCTAAAACTCGAGAACGGCTGGACCGATTTGGCTAATTTTGGTCTTCAATTATTTGTGTTAGTCCAGAGAAGATTTAAAAGGTAGATAAATATGAAAATGCTCGGAATTAAACAAATAAAAATAACAATTTTGTTTTACCTTTGATGTGTCCCCCGTCGGACGGATTCCTTTTGTTTGTTTTAAGTTTATCTTATACAAAAGTTTAGGTGTTTTATTTATCGATTGAGGCATTACGAAGTCTGCCGGGTCAGCTAGTACCGAATAAGATGCACTTTTAATTCTAATACAAAGATAAATAAGGGGTATTAAGCGAAATGTCGTTTAAACAAAATATTTTTTCACCCCTTGATATGTTTGTGACATACTTGACGACAACCTGTGAGAGATATTTAGTTCTTTTAGGATCGAGGCGTTGGTTTACAAGTAAAACAATTTCTTCTGACAGACTCATTCATATCGAACACAATATGTAGTAATAGCGGGCATAGTGTGTGTTCGCACGCGAATATATGGTTTCCTACTCATCATATAGATTTAAAGGATGAAACAGTCAACATTGGGACAACGACTATGGCTCAAGGCAGGGCGTCATCCACATGATATTGGTCAATTAAAGTAACCACTTCATTACAGGTATGCCGTGATCTCATCTAACTAACTATATTAGAAAAAAACCAGCCAAACACTGGTTCAGTATTTATAAATTTAAGAAATCGTTATATGTTGTGCTTTAGGCCATACGTAAAAACAGTAATGTCCACTTTGAGTTATAATTATTGCATGTTTAAGTCATGTCTTATTCTGTTAAAGGACCCTATCTCTCTTAGAGTACCCGCTGCGTTTGTATCGAAAAAAAAAAGTATACATTTTATTGTAACTGCGTTTTTAATGGCCACCAATACGTTTCCGATTTCGGACCGATTATTCAAATCGATTTTTAGGCTTCTGTCGATTTTTATTTTTTTGAATTATTTCGTTTTCGCCTTGAAATAAGTCTGCTGTTTGTCGGACTTGTTTGTGAATCTATAATGTGAATAGTTTCCATGAGTCGAATTTCGTGCAATCTCAAATCAACATATTAACAAAAGTATAGATCATACCTATTAGCTGTAGTTCATATTACATACTCGTATAGTAGTTAATTAGTAAGTTTAGAAGTTATCGTGGCCTAAATGATAAGATGTCCGGTGCATTCGTATGTAGCGATGCACCGGTGTTCGAATCCCGCAGGCGGATACCAGTTTTTCTAATGAAATACGTACTCAACAAATGTTCACGATTAACTTCCACGGTGAAGGAATAACATCGTGTAATAAAAACCAAACCCGCAAAATTATAATTTGCGTAATCACTGGTGGTAGGATCTCTTGGGAGTCCGCACGGGTAGGTACCACCACCCCGCCTATTTCCGCGGTGAAGCAGTAATGCGTTTCGGTTCGAAGGGTGGTGTAGCCGTTGTAACTATACTGAGAACTTATATCTCGAGGTAGGTGGCGCATTTACCTAGTAGATGTCTATGGGCTCCAGTAACCACTTAACACCAGGTGGGCTGTGAGCTCGTCCATCCATCCAAGCAATAAAAAAACAAAAAAAAAGCACAGACATCTTTCACGGAAAGTATGTATGACTTTCAACGTTATTAAGCCAAAATTTGTGAATACTGTAATGATAATAATAATACATAAAATAAAATACATAAAATTCGATTACTCATTGTGCAACGATCTCAAAGAATATTTTTCGCAAACTTTATTTCTATCTCAACACATTCAGTGCTATTCCGCTGCATATTCCTAAAGATTAATTTAAAATATCCGTTTGAACATGGTTTGATTTGATCAAATTATACATACAAGTGACTAGTAAAACAATTTCTTCTGACAGACTCATTCATATCGAACACAATTTATTACGATACAAAGTAATCTAATTGATAATATTTGTTTATATAATAATATGTATATGTATTTATTTAAGTACGAGTATTTGTATCTATAAATATTATGTATGTTATATATACACATATGTTTAAGTAATATCACCTTCACACTACACCTACCAAGGTTCATCTCTGCACTCCCCTAAGTTAGATTGTTAGAGAATGCTTAAGGCATTAAGTTCGCCTTTATACTTTCTAGTATATGAAGTTATAAATATAGAAATAAATAAATAACTAATCCTCTTGAAGTGTTTATTTGAACGACCTTTTTAATATCGGTTAGAATAAAATCTAAAAAGAAGCGTTCCATTTTCAAACAACGTTGTCGTGTTCGTGTTCGAGAATGGAATTGACACATTCGAATATTTTGAATTTCGAAGACCGATCCGATCACGGCCGAACGGCTTACAACGCGTCCGACCGAGAAAAATATTCAATTACAAGTTTGATTTTACTCCGGTTTTGCTTAATAAAGACTCTTATTGGGATAAGAATAAGTTCTATATTTTGTAATTTACAGGAAGCATTAATTTGGTTGTATAGGTACTTTTTTTTAAGCGCTATTACTAATAACTGCAATGTACACTCTATTTCTTTAATGTTAATGTTCATAATATTAGTGTTAACTGCAAATATTAGTTGGTTTTATTAGTATGCGGCCCCGGTAGCAATGTGCGATCGATGGAAAAGATGGAATCGACAAAAAATATTCCGATTAAAACAAATGTGGTGTTTTTTATAATAAATGTCAAACGAGTGTCGTTATGTTAATGACGTCTTTGATTTTCTGGTTCTTTTTTTCGTTTATATCCGACTCCAAAGCAGGAGATGAGACTCAGTTCAGGTTTTCAAATAGTCTAGGTTTTTATCGAAGCTCTTACGGAATTTGAAAAATAACGAGCAAACAGTTCATTAACCTCTCTTAAACGACCAAGCAAACTCTTTGGAAACCTTAAGCCAGAACACAGAAATCGAAATGCAAAATAAATATTATCGCCAAGTTATAATCAATTCTCATTGTGCAATAAGCGGATAGAGTAATAGCTAACAATATAGGATAGACAAAGAAAAAGGACCATGGTGGACCATAAGACGGGACCACATGGTAAGTTACACGGAGCAGCGTCGTATGGATGTGGTATTAATTTTGTACTTTAAAATAACTAAATTGACCGAACGTAAATCTTGGCTGTCGTCTATTTTATAAACACAATTAGCCCCGAATCATCGAGAACTCATCAAAACTAGACTAGATGGCTGTCATCAAAGTTCGTTACATATTATTATGTATATGGTCGTAGGACGTCTTGTGAGTCCGCACGGGTAGGTACCACATCCATGTCAATTTCTGCCGTGAAGCAGTAATGCGTTTCGGTTTGAAGGGTGGGGCAGCCGTTGTAACTTTACTGAGACCTTAGAACTTATATCTCAAGGTGGCGCATTTACGTTGTAAATATCTATGGGCTCCAGTAACCACTTAACTTAATACAAGGTGGGCTGTGAGCTCGTCCACCCATTCAAGCAATATATATATTGTATGTGATGAGTGTACGACTCAGCTAGTTCCCAAAGCCAGCCTTCAGAAATCCGCCATCCAACAGATAAGGTGATATGCTTAAATAACACACGTATGTCATTTCCACAAATCTGTGTTTTGTATTTAGCGAGACCGGCCGAACTTTGACCGGGTTCGTTGCGTTAAATGACACATCCATTAGACCTACATCCAGGGCAGCATTAATATGTAATCTCCCTACATCCCTTTGCAGAGCGTAGGCTGTTCTTGGAAGCGACGCTGGCCGACCGTAAGTTATACCTTGTCACGAGCCTCTCGGGCTCATCTATTGATCCGCTTCTGTTTGAAGTGGAAATAATATTTATGCAGTTTTCTTATTTTATGTAGGTAGATACTTAGTGGAAATTAGTATACAAAAAAATTAATTTGATTACCGAACCAACGTCCTAAGCAGGCTCAGAACATTCATTGTTTCACAGCCATTATACTTATAATTGAGACTTCGACCTCACGTCTCAAGGTTTGAGGCGGAGTGACTGTCTATGGGCTCCGGTCTACTAACATATTACAATAATAAATAACAATATAATGCTTAATTCAGCAGAAATAGGCAGTGCGGTGTTGCCGGTTGAGAAGGATCCCAAACCACAGAACCAACATAAAATGTCTTTCAAATCTTGATAACGCAAACAAATTACTACACAGATCGAACTATCTTAAACTTATGGCTTAAATAAAGCTATAAATATTAGAAAAAAAGTTTGTAAATGTCGATTAACACCATTAAACAGAGGCTGATACTATAAAATCCCATAAATTGATACAAAATTTACAACTTCAAACATAATAACAAATTAACAACGAAAAATCACCCTTGAATCTATGAAGGCAAGGTTTAAAGCTATCTAAGTATAGAAAAAAATACATCATTATGATCCAGGATTACTGTTCTTATGTCTTAAACGTTAAAGGTTATAATAGTTTTAGTTTATTCACGAAATCCCAGGTATTTTATTACCGCGGTGGGTCCGTAATAAATAAATATCCACGCGGTTTGACAAATGAGTGAACACTACCTTTATGGAGGCGGCGAGGGCACAGTCCAATAAACCTTCAGTAAGTCGACGTGTCGTTAAACTTCTTCCTGAAAATATGTAGTTAACTGTCCATCTAGCAATAAACACAAATTTTCGCAAACTGACCCTACTCACTTTAAGCACTTTATTTCTTAAAGTTTATTGTTTAACTTTATCTTTTAGATTGATTTTATTTTGAGTGAGTCATATATGTCGGCTTTACGCCAGGGTTTTCACACATAAGATTTATTACAATGAAAATACAATACATAAAACATTAACGTTACTTGTTTATTACAAAAAGATACGTCTTAATTTTTACACAATTGGCCATTTAGTGATGGTTATAGCAACGACAACTTCTTTTATACAAACAAATGTAATTACTGCGAAACAATTCACAAAATACAGCTTAATATTCTCATATATTTTTTTTTTATTTTTATTGCTTAGATGGTTGGACGAGCTCACAGCCCACCTGGTGTTAAGTGGTTACTGGAGCCCATAAACATCTACAACGTAAATGCGCCACCCACCTTGAGATATAAGTTGTAAGGTCTCAGTATAGTTACAACGGCTGCCCCACCCTTCAAACCGAAACGCATTACTGCTTCACGGCAGAAATAGGCAGGGCGGTGGTACCTACCCGCGCGGACTCACAACATGTCCTACCACCAGTAATTACGCAAATTATAATTTTGCGGGTTTCACTTTTATTACACGATGTTATTCCTTCACCGTGGAAGTCAATCATGAACATTTGTTGAGTACGTATTTCATTAGAAAAATTGGTACCCGCCTGCGGGATTCGAACACCGGTGCATCGCTTCAACACGAATGCTCCGGACGTCTTATCTTTTAGGCCACGACGACTTCAAAATACTTCACAATACATATTTTAGTGATTTTTACATGACTGACATTAATTTATTTTACATAAATTACTTTTAACTTATATAAACTGTCATTGTTATTATTCAGCCTAATAATATATGACGCCAACATCATTTGCATAAAAATTACAATACTTAATTATTTACTGTTAATTATAATATAAATTATTATTAATATTTATGCTTTATTAATATTTTATTATTTATACAGTCATTAGTGTTTTTAAACAATAATATAAACATTAATCATATTCTGAACATTTTCATCCAAACACATCCAAACAGTGTCTGCTAAATATTAAATATGGTAGAATAACAGTTTCATCTTGCTAATAATAAATGAATAGAATAAACTAAGCTATATATTATTATGTTAATTATTGCCAGTGGTGGCGTTTGCGCCCATATATACATACGCTTTAAGTACTTGATTTTCATACGACAGGTGTGTTAGTCTACAGGTCTACGTAGTATAATATCAGTAATTCATGGTCATGAATACTAACCAAAGGAAAACTGCGAAGCTGCTGCTACAGACGCAAATTCTTGCATCACTACCAAAATTCTGCACTGTGTCTCAAAAGTGTTTATCCCACGCATCGTTTTAAGTATTTTTTTAAAACTTCAAAGAGAAAAAGAAAACTCGCAAAATAAACTTAAGCCCAAAAAAACAAAAACATTTAATTAAATATTATTGTTTTAAGATACATTTTGGTTTGCTTAAGAATTTGATGTGAATACGTTCTGGTCACCTCGTTGGTCGACTGCTTAGTGACATTGATTGTTTTCATTGTTAAAGATATTTGGTAATCGTGTTCTGGGTGTATTAGTCTGCCGTGAAGCAGTAATGCGTTTCGGCTTGAAGGGTAGAGCAGCCGTTGTAACTATATTGAGACCTTAGAACTTATATCTCAAGGTGGGCGGCGGCATTTGCGTTGTAGATGTCTATGGGCTCCAGTAACCACTTAACATCAGGTGGGCTGTGAGCTCGTCCACTCACCTAAATATAAAAAAAAAAATCGTCGTACCTACGTATTTCCGGTAACACATAGGGCCAATCCTATCTTGCCATCATTTCTGTTACTGCCCTCACCCATGTTGCGTCTCCAAACATCAAATATTTTTTTTCCCTACCTATGCTGATAGCCTTGAGAGGTTATTTCAGATTCGCCTTGACGTGTAGGTGAGCTCACGGGGCTCAAGCCGGAGTATTGCTAACACTGGCCCTAGCAAGAGCAGTGCTTCGAGAATCTACCACCGAATCGGAAACGCGACCCACTGAGAAGATCCGGCGAGAAACTCAGTAGGTTGTGACTATGGGTAAAAAAAAATCATGACTTCTTGTGTGCTTAGAGTTCATTAACTTCTCGATCGCGTCAAAATGAACTCAAATTTGTGTGAAGTTGGAACAGCGCCCCTAGTGGCATGCGTAAGGATACTGAGCGCTGTGACATGTCCCTTGTCCCTTATTCGCACAATTATAATACTAAGCAATTTCTAAAGTCCAGGCGCAACTTCATACCAGGAGGGCCGTGGGCTCGTCTGCTAATGTAGACTCGAGTGGAGATAGATATATAGAGATAAAATCTAGAACAATCCTCTCCTATATGTTTCCAGCTGGTCTTGGCGTAAAAAGAGGGAGTCAAATGGTAAATATTCACTGTCTGGTTGATAGTAAGGGTAAAAAAACTAGTTTTTCCAAGACATACGTGCCATAATCCAAAACCGAATTCATATGACTTCCCGAGAACTCTAAAAACAAAAATATCATTAAACATTCACCGTGAAGGCTATTTATCAGGATCGTTCGATCTTAAGTGGCCTCGTGCTTGGTATTGTCTTAGATGAATAGATTGGGAAGCTTCGTGCAACTGAAGTCATAAATTTTTTTGGTGCTTCGTGTAAGCCACGGAAGGGAGTTAAGTCGTGATGTCATTTTGATTAGTGTAGTTTCAATTTTTAATTTTCGTATTAATTTTAATGGATCTCTGAATTTACTGTGAATTTTATTAATAGATATAAATTGAGTACTTGTTTTCTAACAAGGATTGGTACCTGCCTGTGAGATTTGAGGCCCCGTCGAGTACTCCGAAGATCTTATACACTAAGCTAGGTTCAGTTTTTCACCTATTTAAATTTTTAGGATAATTAATTATCTTGAAAGTTTTTAAGCTTTAACGTTTATAAAAATACTAAGAACTAACTTTCTCGAAAATAACTAGACATATGCGTAAAAAATGTCTTTTTAGACAGGGTTGCTCATTTGGCCGCTCTGCTGCTGATAAGTGATCACAGTCGACCAAGAACTTAAGCAATTCCATGGATACAGCTAAGCCAGTGCCTACTAATGAATGTTCGTAACAATCAGACTAAGATTTTTAGTGATAATTTTCTTGAATAATCGGAAAATCGATAAAATAACAAAACGAATAAATTTATTGAAATCTGCACAGGAGTCTGTCGGCCTGATGAGATGGATTTCAATAAATAAAAAACTTATTAAAATTTTCGCAACGCAAAAACAATTCATAGAACAGTAACTAATTAAACAAAACTCAATCGAACCACAAAGCAACACAGCCGAATTTCAAAACAAATTCCCCAGAGCGTACACTCTTTTGGAATCAGCAATGAAAATACAATTTAGAACGAGACGAAAATAGCGTTCGACACGAGTCAGAGGGAGACAGCTGTGGCGCCGTCTGCTGCCGTGTAAGACCAGAAGCAGATTATAGTTATTCAAGATCCTATGTAATTTCCTCTGAAGATTTCCATTGCAGCTAATTAGGAGAGTTTAGTAATCAAACCGGCGGCTACGAGATGGCTCTGTCATTATTTTGATTATCTCCGCCGAGATAATAGGGATACTGATCGAATATTGTTGCAGATTTAGATGGAGTGAGTTTGCAGTTTGCTAGATGAGCTCGCGGTGTGATGTGTCGTAAGCTTCCGTGACCTGATGATTAAGTAAGGTTCACTAAACGAAGGTTCAAATATTAGTTCACGAATGAATACCTCAATAAAAGAACAACATCTGGTAGCACTCTAAGTAATCAGGGAAAGATTGCTGGGGAAAACAACGTGCCACGCTTATCTAAAAATCTTGAAGAAGCGTATACGATCTTCGGACCTTATAGAGTCGATACTTGAACTATCCAATGTCAATCAATTTCTTCACCAATAAAAGTAGTGGAAGTGGCCATTGACGACAGTCCCTAGCGGTTCATACTACAAATTAAAGAGTACGCAGCCACAGCTGTCATGGCGCCGTGGTGGTCAATCCTAAAGACCATCTTCATTTATCTCGCATTAGCGGTCGTATATCCTGAGAATCACTGCATATCGTCCAGCCGGTCTACTGTCTACCATCAAGGGGCCACTTACTAGACCACTCCGGATTATCAGATCAGAATATCAAATATACATTGAATCCTTGGTCTATTAGGTCTGTTTTACAGGATTTCAAAGTTGAGTATTAACGTAAATAGTTTTCAAACATGTCTCAGTTGTCACTAGGCAAAAGTAGAATTGTGTATTTATATTAATTTAAGAAAATATTGACTATACGACACCATATTGAAACTGGTTGCGATTTTTTTTTTATTGCCCTTGTAGGCAGACGAGCATACGGCCCACCTGACAGTGAGTGATTACTGTCGCCCATGGACTTCAGCAATGCCAGAGGCAGCGCCAAGCCGCTGCCTACCGCTGGTTGCGAATAACTCGCTTGTTCGACATCGAATATTGACATTGTCGAGATGAAATGTCTACCGGTATCACTAATAAGTGTACTTCATTCGAGATTTTATTTTTATTATCTACTACTGTATCATTATAGTAAATTACACGCAATATTGATTTAAACTTCTTTCTTTTATCGTTTCCAATGAAAATAATAAATAAAATTTTAATGCACTTTCATGGGATTTTATTTGTTTTCAACCGACTTCGAACACGGGAAGCCTTTTTAAGTTTTTTTTATTGCTTAGATGGGTGGACGAGCTCACAGCCCACCTGATGTTATGAGGTCACTGGAGCCCATAGACATCTACAACTTAAATGCGCCACCCACCTTGAGATATAAGTTCTAAGATCTCAGTATACTTACACTGCCCCACCCTTCTAACCGAAACGCATTACTGCTTCACGGCAGAAATAGGCAGGGTGGTGGCACCTACCGGCGCGAACTTACAAGAGGTCCTACCACCAGTATTACGCTCGAATGGCGAAGTAGAAGCAATTCGATAACCACTTACCCTAATTAATACCTCACACTTCTTCGTATCTTGAGTATCGGTGGTAGATAATGCTTCTCGCACTGATCCGTGCTACCTTTCTGTCTTTTCACGAAGCAAACTCCAGTTTCAATTTGAAGATTCCAGTTTTTTAAGACAGTTGATTTTCGCTACACAATCTTTGGTAGCCTAAGGGCTATTCCAACTTTGCATTGACTAGTAGGTGAGCTCACGGGCTCAACCTGCGATAATTGCCAACAATGGCCCTAGCAAGGGCAAGTTTTTGCTGAATCTACTACCGGGTCGGAATTGCGACCCTCTTAGAAGATTCCATGAGAGACTCAGTGGATTATACAACTGAACGGAACGTCCCTGCTCGGTCGGCAATCAGGATATGTTGTCAATGGACTCATGCGTATCTAAACAAATAAAAATGAATCTTACATCAACGTCACTAAATTCAATAAATCGTTACTCAGAAATCGAAATGCATGTTTGTTTGCGCGTCCATCAACAATATGGCAGGTCTTTGAAGGATTCCGGTAAATTCGTTTGATGTTCAAAAAACAGATACGATACAGTGGTCTGATGTATTTTTTTTTTATATTGAATTTATGTTTTAGGTAAGGAGCTCTAGCATAGGAGTCAGTGGTCCTAAAGCGCAATTTAATATCGACCACAGAAAAAATATATACTCTTAAATAATACATAACTTAAGGCAGCTTAATATAGACATGAGCGACTACTATTAAATCATCGACATATTACTAAAAATCATAAAAATCGGCTACTATACATGTTACCATCTTTTTTTTCCTACCTTTGCTGATATAGCCTTGAGAGGCTATGTCGACTTCTCCTTGACGTACAGGTGAGCTCACGGGGCTCAAACCAGAAGTGTTGCTAACACTGGCTCTAGCAAGAGCAGTGCTTCACTGAATCTACCACCAGATCGGAAACGCGACCCACTGAGAAGATCCGGCAAGAAACTCAGTGGGCTGTGTCTATGGGTTGATTCGCACGTCGAGCCCTTCATCGCGACGGGTAATGTTCCCATCGAAGAAAGACCGCGGTTCATGTACCAGTCACCACCAAGACACTACCAACACGTCTATATGCTTTTGTTACTGGTGGTTGGACCTCTTGTGAGTCCGCACGGGTAGGTGCCACCACCCAGCCTATTTCAGCCGTGAAGCAGTAATACGTTTCGGTTTGAAGGGTGGGAGCAGCCGTTGTAACTATACTTGAGACCTTAGAACTTATATCTCGAGGTGGGTGGCGCATTTACTTTGTAGATGTCTATGGGCTCCAGTAACCACTTAACACCAGGTGGGCTGTGAGCTCGTCCATCCATCTAAGTAATAAATAAATAAATAAGCCTACCTTCGACGTTGCACAGTCATGAAATGTTCAATAAAACAAATCCACTCCATTCATCTACAAAGACCATCTTTGATACATAATTCATGTGACTAATCCTGTCATCTGGCCTAGCCGGGAATCGAACCTGCCCTATTGTTTCGCGTGACGTATCTCTCAATACGATGTTTTATGGGAGTCGATCAGTATTGTCAGCTTAACTGCGCCTTCGTCTAAGATCCGACCTTTGAATGCATAGGGTGAGAGGCCTTTTTATGGACAGCTTATATTTATATTAAATTTATAATTTTCTTACATACATAAATTATTGGACTAATGCGTTTTCTCTTTTCAAGATAATTTGTATTTTTTACTTGCGCATCTGATAATGAAATTAAATAATAACACTTGTTATTTAAGACGCAAAAATTTAATTATTTATAAATCGGATACCTTGATTTCTAACTCAAAGAATAAGGAACAAGAAGGAGGATTTAATATATTTCAATATTTATACATATAAAGAAACAAAAATAAAAACAACAGTGACAATAATTGGTATCGTAACCCGACTCAAAGCTATCCACCTACTTACAAACGCTTCAAGATCACAATGCAAGCGATATTTTATTGTCAATGTTAAATAAAGTCATTATTTTGATTGAGTGATGTTTCGTGTCTATATATTTTTTTGGTAACGGAACAGCGTTCGAGACAAATCGATTGTAATGGACGCCTAACCTTATTGAGTTGTAGCTTAAAATAAACTTTTAAAATCTGCTTCGATTTAAGTTTTTTTTTGTCTCATAAAATATTGCTGTTTTTATCCGAGATTTTTTTTGTCGATTTGCTATTTTAGATGTATGGATCAATAGCCGTGAAAAGTTAATAAAAAATATTACTTTAAGCTTGGAATTTTGGTAAGCGTTCTCATTGTTCATCCAAATTGATTACAGGTTATTTTGTATCTGTCAGTGTTTTTAATTAGATTTTTTAAAATATTAATTGGTAAGCAATCTGTTTCATTTTAGGTTGCACATAAACATCCAGGCATTATGTAGTTTTTGGTGTCCATAGACGTCAATATCATCCTCTACCTTGAGAATAAAGTTTGTGCCGACGTTTTCGTCGATATTCAACTAAAGCAACGGAATTATTATGAACGGAATTATTACATGAATTAATAATCTAAAATATGTACAATATTTTTCAATTAACAGACTGTGAGAAGTGCATTTTTATATGTATTAGTTTTTGCCAGTTTTTTGCCTGAAAATTACGAACTATAATAATGTGGGTAAAGAGCACTGCCAGTGGCTGTATATAAATCTAAAATCTGCCACATATTATTTGATACTAGCGCCTTTGCAAATAAACGTATCTACCACACTACTAGTTCCTACATCGAAGTACTCAAGTGGTCCTTACAGTTGGCATCGACATGTATCGACACCATCTCCGTCATTCAAAGAACACCATGCAGGTCGAGGCATCATCATCCCATCACCGGGATCAAATTCTCAACCACCTTCGAATAATGGTTATTTTGTGTTTATTTTTATTTTCCCGTTGATACAAGTTTTAAGTCCAATGGCGTCCATCTTATAAATTAATGCGAAGCTAAGTGTAATGGACGTCCATCGAACGCTGTTCGATTCCAAAGATTATCTATCACATAGACAGTATCGCGCCGCACTCATCTACCTTGAGCAGTAAGCTACATACAGGATGATGCGAAATAAAAACTTTATACTTCAAATACTTATTGATTTCTTGATCAATGTTTTCTATTCGCGTATCTAACGATCTCTGTGCATTTGAAACTATGTAAACATGCTATTTAATAATACAATGATACCTATAAATTTCATTCCCACCAACTTTTAGTTGCAATATCTCTTAACAATAATTCACTTTAGATGATGAAACAATAACATGGAACCAGCAATTTGGTCTGATGAGTCTGGAAGGTGGATAATTTAATTCGGGAATGTCCAATGTTAACGGTATTATGTTTATTAAAATCGTCTTCAAATTTCCTATTTACAAAGCGTACAGTTAAATGTTTTTTCTCATTAAATATGTCAATTATTTACGAACGCTAGTACAATGAACATACAAACATAAGCGATCGTTTCCTGGGATTAATAGGTAGCAAGACATTACAGCATTTTTTTATTGTTTAGATAGGTGGACTAGCTCACAGCCCACCTGATGTTAAGTGGTTACTGGAGCCCATAAACATCTAACAACGTAAATGTACCACCCACCTTGAGATATAAGTTCTAAGGTCTCATTATAGTTACAACGGCTGCCCCACCCTTCAAACTGAAACGCATTACTGCTTCACGGCCGAAATAGGCGGGGTGGTGGTACCTACCCGTGCGGACTCACAAGAGGTCCTACCACCAGTAGTCACAGCAGAAATAGGTATCAGACCATGCCTTCTAAGGCGCACGTCTAAATTGATTCCATCCAGTAATTTTTGAAAAAATTGAGAGTGCCACTTGCCCGTTGTCTGGCCCCGTATATGTGTCGATTTGACAACACGCTGTAACACTCAAGTCAGTGGCGATCGGCTTTGAACAGATAATCTCGATCGGGCAGCCGATTCTAATCATTATTATCTACATTGAAGCACAGTAACGTTGATAGATCGTTATTGGTATCGAATTATTTGTCATCCCATCGTGTTCGGTTTTGGTAATTGGTCGCCACGGATTTTAATATGGTGTTAGGTCAAGAACCTTTCGAAATTGCTGGTAAATCCAGATCTCATTTGACGTTTAGTAAACAAATGCTACCAACCTCTGAGATCCAAGTTTCAATGACTTGAAATACTGAATTTAGTGTAAAGTAATAATCGAAATCTATACTCGTTCAACTTGTATAACAGATGTCCCCATCATGATCACTGCTTCGTTGTAGATACATTTATACAGGATGCTGTTCCCACTAGAGATAGGAATAAAATTATTTGTTTTTCTCTGTGATGCGTAGAAAGATTTGCAAATCAATAAATACCTTGAGATTCTTGCCGATTATTCTCAGTGGTGAAGCTGTATTCCGATTCGGTGATAAAGTCATGACCACTTAAAAGTGCCTATAAAGACTTGTTTGAATATGTATTTTGCCTTCGAATTAGACCAGAACACAGCTGTAACTTGAAGCACATTTGGTTATGAATATGATGATAATAAACAAGTGTTCAAAGTTTCTGATAGGGATGTGTTTGACGTGAAAAATCTTTCCACCCTATTGAAAGACTAGCTTTATTACCCAAAGTGGGCGACGGTATTCACGTTACGATGTCCCTCTGAAAACCATTTACGGACAGGTGAGCCGTGAGCTTGTTCGTCCATCCGCGTTCAAAATAAAAATAACTCTTCATAGCCACAAAAAAGTGTTAGAAGAAAAAAAGTAAAAGTTATCACGTCAATATTTAAGATAAAAAAATATGATTAATCGAGCGGAGCTTTCGGTAGCAGAAGCCTTTTTTTCAACATCCGGTCACCGATTCATAATATTGTATTCGATTCATTAATCAACATTCGTTATGTTACGATCGAATCCAATAAATTTTTATATCGATTTTATTCATTCGATGTGGAGATTTCAGGTTGTTTTGTGTTGCTACTGACTTTTTGTGAGCTTCGGAATGTGGGATTAATATTTATGTTAGTGTAGACAGACTTTTTTCTGTCATAGGTACAGATACAGGGAACAACGCGTCTGGTATGGATGATAGAAATATGTCAACTTTGGGAAAAAAGTTCTTCCGAGAATATACGAACCAAAAGTTGATTATAAGTGGTTACCGGGTTAAAAGTATAATAAACTAGCTGACCCGGTAGACTTCGTAGGGCCTCAATCGATAAATAAAAGACCTAAACTTTTGTATGAAATAAACCTAAAACAAACAAAAGGAATCCGTCCGACGGGGGACACATCAAAGGAAAAACAATTTTTTTTTATATTTAATTCCGAACATTTTCATATTTATCTACCTTTTAAACCTTTTCTGGAGTTCCACAAATAATTCAAGACCAAAATTAGCCAAATCAGTCCAGCCGTTCTCGAGTTTTAGCGAGACTAACGAACAGCAATTCTTTTTTATATATATGGAAGATAGATACATAATATTAAACAACTATACTCCACAAAGATGGCCAGAATTTTGTTATAATTATTTATTTATTACATAGATAGGCGGACAAGCTAACAGCCCCTGTGATGCTATGTAGTTTCCAGAGGTTATGGACATTACAATGTGAATGCTTCATCTACGTACCTTCATGAGGTCGGAGTTTCAACTATATTGTACAAAAGCTGTTCCACCCTTCAGACTGGAATGCACGACTGCTTCACGACAGGGTTGTTGTACCTATGTGCCCTTAAATTAGATTAAATTATTTTTACTGGTGGTAGGACCTCTTGTGAGTCCGCACGGGTAGGTACCACCACCGCGCCTATTTCTGCCGTGAAGCAATAATGCGTTTCGGTTTGAAGGGTGGGGCAGCCGTTGTAACTATACTGAGACTTTAGAACTTATATCTCAAGGTGGGTGGCGCATTTACATTGTAGATGTCTATGGGCTCCAGTAACCACTTAACACCAGGTGGGCTGTGAGCTCGTCCACCCATCTAAGCAATAAATAAAAAAAATATGCTTCTTGGTGACCGTAGCACCCTGCTAAAATCAGGTAGCATTGCTATACGTACAACGCTACTTTTCATTATATTAAAAAAAGGAATATGGTTAATTTTTTCCCTTCTTATTAAGCAACCACATTGATGTTAATGCCCAAAGCAGCAGTTCGTGGATATTTCTAAAATCGCTATAAAATATTCATGCGGAAACTCCATATATTTTATTGCTTAGATAGGTAGATGATCACGGCCGACCTGGCGTTAAGTGGTTATAGGAATTACCTAAAATACAACCTAAATGCCGTCATCTGTCCTGAGACATGAAGTCTAAGTCTCAGTTTTACAGTATAACGGTTACCTCAACCTTCAAACAGAAACGCATTGCTAGTTCACGACAGAAATAAGCAGGGGGGTGGTATCTATCCATGCAGGCTCACAAGAGGTCCTATCCACCAGAAGAATCTACACATGTTATTATTCTAGATCTTCTGAAGTATTTTCTTATTAACATAGCTGTTAACTCAATAGTTTGATGTTCTTCGCTGGTAGCCTTCAAGCACCGGTCACTGTTCTCGTCGAACCCGTCGCTTGCGACGAAGGGCTCGACGAGTAAATTAATTCTCAGACACAGCCCACTGAGTTTCTCGCCGGATCTTCTCAGTGGGTCGCGTTTCCGATCCGGTGGTAGATTCTGCGAAGCACGGCTCTTGCTAGGGTTCGTGTTAGCAACGTCAGTAGTCATCAGGTTTGAGCCCCGTGAGCTCACCTACTAAAGTTAGGGTTACGCTGAAATAGCCCCTAGGGCTATCAGCTTAGGTAGGAAAAAAAAAAAAAAAAAAAAGCTGGTAGAATACAAAAGAGGGACTGTTATGTAACTTATAATACGTTTTCTTAAACAGTATTTTTATTCCTACCTATGCTGATAGCCTTGAGAGGCTATTTCAACTTCTCCTTGACGTGTAGGTGAGTTCACGTGTCTCAAGCCGGGAGTGTTGCTAACACTGGCCCTAGCAAAAGCAGTGCTTCGCAGAATCTAAAACCGGATCGGAAACGCGACCCCCTCGGAAGATCCGGCGAGAAACTCAGTGGGCTAAAATAATTCATTACAAGCAAACATATTCAAAGCAAAAAATTATAAAAAAGGACTGTTTCCGCCCGGGATCGAACCGGGGACCTTGTGCGTGTGAAGCACACGTGATAACCGCTACACTACGGAAACACGACGATAAGTTGTAAATATACTTGTATTATTACTCAATATAAAATAAAACAATATCTTTTAGATGAATTTAACTACGCGACACCTCCGTGCGCAATTATTATTTTTTTATATTCATCTTATCTATATCTTTTTATATTCATTAATAAAAAATACATACAATATCTAGGAAAGAAGATCAGTTTTTAAAATTGCCAGAGAAAAAAGTCGAACCCTTGCCTATTTATATTTAACAAACCGGACAATAGGCAAACTAATAAGGATTTTGTTTTGTAATACAGGGGATGATAAATAGATTAAACGACCCTTCAATCACTGTTGTTTCAAATATTTATGATTTATGCTTTAAACGCTAAATTAATTCTAAGGGCTATCAAAAATGTTATTAAAATTATTGGTATAACGATTCTAACTAAGAAACATTCTACCTTTCTTTTGAGGCTAGCTGCTTCGAGCGTAATCTATACTAATATATAAATCTACAGTGGTTTTTACGGATGTTCCGTTATAACTACTGAACCGTGCATCCGATTGGCTTGAAACTTGGTATCCATGTAGAAAATACATGTAAGGATAGGCTAATATTTATATGAGTGTTGTACTCCCTACACCAGTTACGGGGGCGTTAATGATGAGAATCTTTGTGGGGATGAGAAATAATGATGTTAATTTTAAATGCCCAGCGAAGCGGACGGGTACAGCTAGTTTTGTATAGAAGTGCAGTAACATTTTGCTGTGGCCAAGGCCAAGAGGTCGCTCATTCTGCAAATTATTGAAAAAAGTCATTTGCGTCATGGCGATGACATGTTAGTAGCAGCGTTATGAATCAAATTAAGCGTCTACATGACGTCCTAGACACATGATTACCGGGATGTATTCTAAATGGCGACATTGACTGTAAATTAATAAAGAATTTACTTTAACACCTAGAAAATATTAAAGGATTTCGTATTACTGCGATTAAATTAGGTATTAATACATTTATTTAAGTACTGACGTTTTAGATGGCTGATACCATACTATACCAATATTATAAAGAGAAAAGATTTGTTTGTTTGTTTGTATAGAATAGGCTCCGAAACTACTCAACTGATTTGAAAAATTCTTTCACTGTTTGAAAGCTACACTATTCCCGAGTGACAAAGGCTATAATCTTTTTTTTGAAAAAATACGCTTCCTTACTAAAACTCCAATAATGTAACCCAAGGTGTAAAAAAATTACCTAAAATATTCGATACATCGCGTGCCCTGCGAAAACTATTGATGATAGAATAAAATAATGTACTACGACTTTGTAGAACAAATTATTATTTACAAAAAGTGTCGCGACAGCATATGTCTAACTATTGTAGTTATGCCGCAATAATTGTTATTTTATTTAAAAAAATAAAACAACGTCAAATATCGTTGAAATTTTTGTTAAAGACCCGAGTCGAGCCGGAGCGGGCCGCTAGTAAATGATAATTATTGCAACCAAATTGTCCATAAGCTCTAAGCGCTGTTGCGATATTCATTGGGACAGCTGTTTGGTATTGAACACTGAAGATGTCAGGGAAGTGATATAAATAACTTGAAAAGGTCAAATTTTCTGACCTTTTTTTTAATTTTTAATTTTATTGCCGGGATAATTGATTGGATTGGATTGGACTGGATGGACGAGCTCACAGCCCACCTGGTGTCAAGCAGTTACTGGAGCCCATAGACATCTACAACGCAAATGTGCCACCCACCTTGAGGTATAAGTTGAAAGTCGTCGTGGCCTAAAAGATAAGACGTCCGGTGCATTCGTATCTAGCGTTGCACCGATGTTCGAATCCCGCAGGCGGGTACCAATTTTTCTAATGAAATACGTACTTAACAATTGTTCACGATTGACTTCCACGGTGAAGGAATAACATCGTGTAATAAAAATCAAACCCGCAAAATTATAATTTGCGTAATTACTGGTGGTAGGATATCTTGTGAGTCCGCGCGGGTGGGTACCACCGCCCTGCCTATTTCTGCCGTGAAGCAGTAATGCGTTTCGGTTTGAAGGGTGGGGCAGCCGTTGTAACTTACTTGAGACCTTAGAACTTATATCTCAAGGTGGGTGGCGCATTTACGTTGTGGATGTCTATGGGCTCAAGTAACCACTTAACATCAGGTGGGCTGTGAGCTCGTCCACCCATCTAAGCAATAAAAAAATATAAAAAAATCTTATCCTATGTTGGACCGATCTGTTGGATCGATTACAATGCACCGGACGTCTTATCCTTTAGGCCACGACGACTTCAAATTACTACTCATTTACTCTATTTATTTACCATAAAATATTCCACCACCGGGACAGAATCCTTCTATATTATCTGGAATAGCTGCATTCATCGATAGTGCTCTAGAAAGCTTTTCTGCTTCAAACCATCTTGTTCTGATTGGAATGAAGAATGAAATCCTCACCGCGGTGTTTCCGAGCGCTATGACATGTTCTTCAAACCGGGTTTGGCGGGGAGTAGTGGGGGCAGCGACTTGGCTATCATTACTGATGTCCATAAGCGATGTCAAGCACAAATCATCAGGTAAGCCATATGCTAGTCTGACTTCAAAGGCCATAAGTTTTGTTTTGCAAAAATGTCTCTTTTATTCTGAACTATAATTATTTGATTCATTATTAAAAGAAATATTATTTTTAAAGTGATCGCATAGATGTCTGTAGTAATATTACAAACAATAAAAATCTAAACTGGATAAATAAAACCCAGCCTTTTGATAGTAATTGATAGTCATGTTTGCAACATTAATGTAACACTAATAAACAGAGACTTTTTGGCGGGAACGCGATGAGTGAAGTTGTGTGATTTGTTTTATTTTGTCTATTTAGTGTTTCTTCGGGTTTAAATGTGTAATAATGGTGGTTTATTAACCGTTTAATATCTGTGAAAGTGCCCAAATGTGGGAAAATGAAACAAAGCCGCTGGACGTAACTTCTCGTGATCCTCCAAAAAGTCCACTGAAAAAATCTTAGTAAATGACCACCATTTTACTGAGATTAGATTTCATCTCATATCATCTCATTTAATTTCATCCCAGTTGATTCATGTCTCAAATTAATCATTTTCATTTCATTTCACTCCATAATATCATTTTTCATAAANCGCTGGACGTAACTTCTCGTGATCCTCCAAAAAGTCCACTGAAAAAATCTTAGTAAATGACCACCATTTTACTGAGATTAGATTTCATCTCATATCATCTCATTTAATTTCATCCCAGTTGATTCATGTCTCAAATTAATCATTTTCATTTCATTTCACTCCATAATATCATTTTTCATAAAATTAAGAATATCCATTAAATAAGACATGACTTAAAGGTCTCAGTTACCAGGTCATAAAATCTATTATAAAAAATATATATATATACTAATAAACAGAACAATGAATGCAAATTGTGTTTTGATCGCAAGTGTGCGCCAAGCTTTAATCTAATTAAACTACGCACTGACCTACAATGAGGCGAGAACAATTTATTCGCAATAATAACGGAATAAAATAGAATCATTTCGAAATGCATTCTATTGAGATTGGCATTCACAAGTATTTAGATCAATCTTATATCTGATTCTCTTGAATTACAAATACGTACATATTTTACATAATTACGATATAATTTATGTTTTATATGATCTGAATCACCTGACATTAAGTGGTTACCGGAGTTAATTTACCGCAAAATGAATGCCATCCTAATCTTAGGGCGTAAGGTCCAAGTCTATTAAACGTCTTCGTCGAAGACGATAAGACGGAATATGGGCTATGATCGGGCTTATACACCTTACAACCAGTAAATTAATAACACAGTTATTGAACATAATATGTCTGTCTCTGTTTGCAGCAAAGCAATGACAACCTTCAACAGTGCGATTTTATAGATATCATTTCTTCGTGGCAAAAACAAACAAAGCACCTACTCGTACGTGCTTACAGTACACTTTATTACCGGTAACAGTAGTTAACAGTAGTTTTGAAGTCGCCGTGGCCTAAAAGATAAGACGTCCGGTGCATTCGTGTTGAAGCGATGCACCGGTGTTCGAATCCCGCAGGCGGGTACCAATTTTTCTAATGAAATACGTACTCAACAAATGTTCACGATTGACTTCCACGGTGAAGGAATAACATCGTGTAATAAAAGTGAAACCCGCAAAATTATAATTTGCGTAATTACTGGTGGTCGGACCTGTTGTGAGTCCGCGCGGGTGGGTACCACCGCCCCGCCTATTTCTGCCGTGCAGCAGTAATGCGTTTCGGTATGAAGGGTGGGGCAGCGTTGTAACTATACTGAGACGTTACAACTTATATCTCAAGGTGGGTGGCGCATTTACGTTGTAGATGTCTATGGACTCCAGTAACCGCTTAACACCAGGTGGGCTGTGAGCTCGTCCACCCATCTAAGCAATAAAAAATAAAATAAAAAATATGACAGTAATAAACAAACAATACACTTGATACCAAACAACGAAATGAGGTTAAGACTTTAAATATCTTCCCCAAAATACCGAATCGGACCAAAGTAAATAGTTGAAAATCATCAAAACACTCACAAAACAAATTAATCTCTATATTAACGACGTTACAGACGTTATTTAAGTGTCAAAGCGATCGTTATCCTACTTTCGAGTTTATTCTCGTAGCTCGAACGCATTGTGATCTGTTTAATAGTGAATTAATACGATTTTGGCTTAGCATGAATTGGTCTTATCAACAAAATGAACACCTGTACGGGCTTTTATATCTGGAATTTATCACCAATACGGAATAAATGTTCACTACTGAGCAACATTATCGGGAAACACGGGATTTTCTTTTTTCGAATGAATGTACATCCATGTTTTAAATCCATTGGTACAGCACAGCATTTATCAGAGGCGTCTGTCAATAGTCCTCTGCAGTGACACTGCTCACGTCCATGACGACAGTAACCACTCAACCTCAGCGACCATAGGCTCCCCTACCCTCGCAGGCAATAAATCAAATATGGTCTTATTCCGTGTGACGTTATAGACTGGCAATTCAAATTCTGACCGTGGTACTTTGCAAAGAGACCCTTAATTTACAGAGTCATCATTATCCTGCCCTTCTCCCAGTCACCTGGGGTCGACGCAACATGTTTTCTCCTTCCATAGTCTTCTATGATATACTATTTCTGTGCTCACTCCCCTCTTACACATATTGTCTTTCACGAAATCCATCCAATTCTTCTTAGGTCTACCTCTTCCATATCCTTCCACATTCATAGTTAATAAACAAATGTTAACACTACCACCTCATTAGAGTATCAGTTGGAATAATCGGAATAGTTAATTAATACACAGTATCAGTCGGAATATTAGTCCAGACAGCAACAAGAGAGCTAAGGTCTTTAAGTCCAGCATAAGCTCTAAGCACAGCAATAACTTTACTCTTCATTTTTCCATGAGGACTTTCCTCGTTGATAAAAGTTATATCTGTATCATCAAAGCAGCTGAACGGTTTCGCGTATTTAAGCAAATGAAAATTAAACAACCACATGCGACTGGTCCAAGCTCGGATTCTCTCCCGCAGACCGATAATCGACCAACCGAGCAACGAATTAAGGTATATTTTAAGTAACACCTGCTATTTAGCAATATCGGTTGAGGTATCAATTTCAAAGAAAGTTCATCCTGCAGCCTTAATTCAAAGCTTACTGCATAATATGAATACCAATAAGTTTTCCAAAGGGATATGCGTTGTATGTTATGACAGGACCGATGCCGCACGAGATAACACGGGAGAGATTTGTGAATCGAAGGCGTAATGCGACCGTAGTGCGGTCTCACGTACCAGTGATGACGCGACCATGAGCTAGAGAAAGAATCATTGTTTATCTAAGCTTACGTGCTACAAAAGCTGGCTTACGTTCGTATCTGAATGGGCAAGATCGGTCTATTGCTATCGAGCGGTGCCACTGTGGTAGATATCGACGCTTGAAAGGCAAACGTGACTAAGCGACAATAACTGCTTTGTACATAAATTATAGGCGATAACCATATTCGATGCGCAAAAAAAATATATTTCTAGGTCTATTAAAATCATTTCAATCCTACAGCTAATTTCGTTAAAATAAATTTTGTTTTCAGGTATTTCAACTTTAAATTAGTCTACTGTAAAGTTCACGCATTGTCGCTTAGTCACGTTTGTCTTTCAAGCGTCGATATCAGATTATTTGGCTAGTACCAATTTCTCTCACCGACTATTTTAATGAAGAAAAAATAACAGAGTTTGATAAAAATTTAAAGTGCATATTTTAAACTTACGTTTACAAAAAGGGGGTTTTTGAAAAGCCCATCCGCACAATAGGCAAGTACATTCCTAAAACCGGCACGCATTGATTCTTCCCGGCAGAAATAGGATGATAAAAACAGTTGAAGTCGTCGTGGCATAAAGGATAAGACGTCCGGTGCATTCGTATCTGGCGATGCAACGGTGTTCAAATCCCGCAGGCGGGTACCAATTTTTCTAATGAAATACGTACTTAACAAGTGTTCACGATTGACTTCCACGGTGAAGGAATAGCATCGTATTTTAAAAAATCAAACCCGCAAAGCTATAATTTGCGTAATTACTGCTTGTAGGACCTCTTGTGAGTCCGCACGGGAAGGTACCACCACCCCGCCTATTTCTGCCGTGAAGCAGTAATGCGTTTCGGTTTGAAAGGTGGGGTAGCCGTTGTAACTATACTGAGACCTTAGAACTTATATCTCAAGGTGGGTGGCGCATTTACGTTGTAGATGTCTATGGGCTCCAGTAAGCACTTAACACCAGGTGAGCTGTGAACTCGTCCACTCATCTAGGTAACAAAAAAAAAAACATCAATTTCAAACAATCTATAAGAGGCTGTAAGCTTCTCTAACAATCAGATAAAGTAACTTATAAATTAACCCGCGAATATTGATTCGACACGTGCGAAAGAGATAGTAGATTTTGTATTAACATTCAAGAGGCAATCGCAATCCGATACCGCGGTCGTCCCGTGGTTTATGACGTTAGATTTTTGCTGTTAACCGTCAAAGTCGCCGCTGCATGCGTAAATATAGAGCTAGGAAATTACAGACACGGCAAAATATAATTGTATTTTTTTTTTTCAAGTTAATTATGGCTAATCAAGACTTTACTATTCTCCTTTCTGCTACTTATTTTTACAGCGAATTTCTCTAAAGTAGAGTATATGAACACAATAAGCTAGCTGCCACCTCTAATTTGAAGTATAAATCTTTAAGTTACTTTATTAATTTAAATGTTGATTGCTTTCACTTCCAACCGGAATAAATTCCTTTGTAACAGAAAGAGAAGTTTGCCAATATATTTAACTACAATTATTCTTTGGCCATTTCTAGACTCTCTATATGCTCGATAAAGCTCACACAATACAGTTGTCGTGGTCATGAGTATTCATTGTTTTTATATTATTTATTATGTTGGTACAACTACAGTACAAATTAAGACATGAGATAGGGAGCTTCGTGCTGTGAAAGCAAGCTTTACGACGACCGAGCTTGCAAGTTTATGAGAAAGCTCTCTGGTGTTGTGCCTCTTTGATCTTCGTTTTGTTGTTTTTTAATGTGTTTGGAATGTTCTGCAATATAATGCTTATTTTATTGCTTTTTATTAGGCATTGCTGATAATTGAGTTTCGATTATTTTTGATGTGGTAACTATTATATAAATAATAATTTAATTAATTATTGAAGCAAGTGACCTGTCAAAAACAATATTGACATAAAAACTAATTAATAAATTTAATTGTTCGCTCAATGAACGAACCTAGACCATAATCACTAGATTTATATTTCGATTAATCTGATGTATTGCATTTTCCAATTAATTTCGCAATTGAAAAAAAAAATAAAAAATAAAAATTGCTGATACCTAATTTTTTTCTAATTTGAATGTGGCTTGCGGTATGAGATAAAAAAAAAACCGTCACGTAACAAAATAACGAAAAAGCCTTAACTTGAAAATAAACAAATAACACATTTAAATACAACCGGGTAGAGGTTAAGCTCTAAAACAGCATAAACTTGTATAAAACTCGCTTTTACAGCTTGTGAGCGAGACTTTATAATGGTATGAGTCCGCACGGGTAGGTACCACCACCCCGCCTATTTCTGCCGTGAACCAGTAATGCGTTTCGGTTTGAAGGGTAGAGCAGCCGTTGTAACTAGTTGTAGATGTCTATGGGCTCCAGTACCACTTAATACCAGGTGAGCTGTGAGCTCGTCCACCCATCTAAGCAATAAAAAATAAAAATAAAAACTTTATTACTGACTGGGGGTTTATTTATTGATAATATTAAAAGTCATCAAAACTATACTACTGTACAAAAAAGAGAATAAGTTGAAAAATAGAGGAAAAAGCTGTACTTAACTTTTTTGATATTGCCTACTTACACATAGATAGTCTCTCACATAGTTAAAATATAAGCATTTTTAGAAAGTCACTTTACACCTTTCGTAATATAATTATTAACACTGTTATTAGCACGTAGCATTCCCCCGATCTAAGATTGTATTCTATGTGATATCGGACGAACGTAAGCAGAAATACAGAGCAGCCAAACAATTGATACTCAAATAAAATAAAGACTTGTAAGATAGCAAAATTTACTAACCATAATTTTACACGTATATTTTTTATCTGAATTATTCATTTGCACGGCACACGTCCAGGGTTCCACGATGCCTTCCACGCAGCCGAGGATAGACTGAGCTGATTGAAGAAAGTCCACGAGAAAGTCATTCAGATAATCTAAGACTTTCAGCATTGAGAATCGACTCAAGGAAAAACAGACACATCACATAAAAGCTTCTAATCTATGAAAATTATAATTAGATTAAACATTTTTTACTGGTGGTAGGACCTTTTGTGAGTCCGCGCGGGTAGGTACCACCGCTCTGCCTATTTCTGCCGTGAAGCAGTAATGCGTTTCGGTCTGAAGGGTAGGGCAGCCGTTGTAACTATACTGAGACCTTAGAACTTATATCTCAAGGTGGGTGGCGCATTTACCTAGTAGATGCCTATTAGTATGGGCTCCAGTAACCACTTAACATCAGATGGGCTGTGAGCTCGTCCACACATCTAAGCAATAATAATAATTAAAAAAATATATTTAATTGATTATTAATGTATTTTATTCATATGAAAATATTATAAATGGACCTGAGTCTCGTGTTTACCGCAATTACACTGAATTTTTTATTTTTTATTTTTTTTTTATTGCTTAGATGGGTGGACGAGCTCACAGCCCACCCGGTGTTAAGTGGTTACTGGAGCCCATAGACATCTAGAACGTAAATGCGCCACCCACCTTGAGATATAAGTTCTAAGGTCTCAAGCATAGTTACAACGGCTGCCCCGCCCTTCAAACCGAAACGCATTACTGCTTCACGGCAGAAATAGGCAGGGTGGTGGTACCCACCCGTGCGGACTCACAAGAGGTCCTACCACCAGTAATTACGCAAATTATAATTTTGCGGGTTTGATTTTTATTACACGATGTTATTCCTTCACCGTGGAAGTCAATCGTGAACATTTGTTGAGTACGTATTTCATTAGAAAAATTGGTACCCGCCTGCGGGATTCGAACACCGGTGCATCGCTTCAACACGAATGCACCGGACGTCTTATCCTTAAGGCCACGACGACTTCATTTCGACGAATTTCAGACTTATACTCTTTGGCACCGTACTATAGATATTATCACATTACACATTTGTATTCACATGTATGTGGACGTTATTTAGTAACACGTTCTTCTATATTCCCAACAGCAGACCACATCGAGTGATGTCTATCTCAAAGATGAAGGCTTACTGTAGAAGGGGTATGCAGTGAATATTAATTTAAATTTCATGTTTATTTGCACCTGATTGTTGTATTTTGTTTAGATAAGTGAGTGGAATTATTGTGTGCAGGAGAATTGCAAACATGAAAAGCTTTAAGTGAAATACCCTATTGACTTTTACTATTGTCGTAATATTAGAAGTTTTACTGGTAGGACGTGTTGTGAGTCCTCACCAATATGTACCACCACCCTGCCTATTTCTGCCGTGAAGCAGTAATGCGTTTCGGTTTGAAGGGTGGGGCAGCCGTTGTAACTATACTGAGACCTTAGGACTCATATTTCAAGGTGAGTGGCGGTATTTACGTTGTAGATGTCTATGGGCTCCGGTAACCACTTAGCACCAGGTGGGATCGTCCACCATTTAACCAATAAAAAAAAATACATATCGTAGTAGGGATAACGTTGGTATCCTCACATCAAATATAATACTCTGGCTGCCTACAAGTACCATCGCTGTTCTCGCAGGATTATGGTATACCTTTTGGACCACGAAGTTCAAGTTCTAGTGAAATGCTCTATACGTCATGTTTCTTTCATAATCCATAAGAAATCAAAACAATAACGCATCCGAAATAAAGTCAGTAAAAAGCACATAAAATCTGTCCAAACGTAGCAACGCGAGAGCTTTTAATATCAACTTACAAACAAACAGTCCTTTAATTCGTGACCAACGAATTTCGTTTACAACAAAGTTAAAAATAGAAATTGATTTCGAGATCGCAACCAAAATAAGCTTTATTACTGAAACGATAAAGCCAATATTGGAACGCTGTCCAACATATAAAACAACAAATAAAATTTTGTAAATTAATATGATAATATCAAGCACGTAAGTTAAAAGTGATGAAAGATAAAATGTACAAGCTTTTATAGGGATTTTTCGGAAACGCCGCTCCCATCCCATAATTGGTCCAAACATTATGTTTTCATGGAAAAAATGATCGTTTATGGTGACCATATCGTCTCGGTAGCCGGGAGACGGAGCGGCTGAACATTAATATGTAATTCCGTGGTCGAAATACATGTGTTATGAGAATTTTAAGCGATTCGAATGATTTATTAATGCTTTTTATAGTTTATGAGCGTTTGTTATTAATTGTGGACGTCATTCTCGAATATGTTGACTAAAAAACAAAAGAAATGAGAACTCCATGATAGTGGCTCCGGATATTGTACCTTTTTTTTTTAACGCTGGGGAATCCATTTACGGATACCCGGTCGAGAGGGGTAATAGACCGGGTTATGTCGGACTCCGGCGCCTCCAGAGAAGAAGAGGGAGAAGAGGAAGACCAAAGTCCTCCTCTTCTTCCAATTCCTACCGGGATACTACGCCTTGAGAAAGGCGTGCGAGGCGCTGCGCGGCGTCTACCACGCAGGACCCGCCCCGCAAAACCGACTACCGACTAAACCCGATCGAGCTCCACCACTCCGACTCCACGAAACCTACGGTACCGCACAATGCGCTCCGCAGGCTCGCCGTCACCTGTACCCGTCCTGACAATAGGACCGGATCCCATCCCCGGGAAGATCCCGTAGGACGTCGTCTCGGGAGACACACCGTGAGTGGCGCATAGGAACCACCTTGCGCCGCCTCACCACGGAACCGACAGCAGAGCACCGGGCGCCCCCGCACCCAGTATCCAACAGTCCCTACGGGAGATTAACGGGAGCATCGTGCCCGCGTCGCCCACCCCACCTTCTTCGCTGAGGATCCAGATATTGTACCTGGATAGACTTAATTACAGTTTCTAATTTCTGGAACAGAGAAGACGGATGCCTAAGTCGAAGAGTGATCAGACTGCAAGATTTTGCTACAAGTGTATTAGAAAGTAGTTATGTAGTTGCCTTCTATCAAAAAGCGCAAGATAGAATATCTCGGCCATGTGCTCAGGAACGACAGATACATGCTGCTGCAGTTGATAATGATGGACAAAGTGGACGGAAAGAGACGTGCTGGGCGAAGAAAGAAGTCATGGCTCCGGAATATCCGGGAGTGGACCGGTATTGCGTCCGTCGAACAGCTGTTCCGGCTGGCTGCTGATAGAAATGAATACAGGAAGCTATCGGCCAACCTTCAGGATTGAAGAGGCACTAGAAGAAGAAGAAGAAGTATTAGAAAGTAATGATTAATATTGGCATACATTTTTGCCTAATTGTGGGTATCCGTTAATTTTAAAACTACAAAGCATACCAAAAGTTACAAACCCCAAAATGAGAGAAAAATAGGTAATAAATCCACATAAAAAACTTCGATAATCGTGTAACAATACACAGAACAAAATGAAATACACAAATCATCTCAAAATAATTTAAAATAACCAAACGTCTCAATGCCAATATCGACGGGCGATCACAAAAAAACAAAAGCCATCGATATAAATACCATAAACTTTGAGAAACTTAATACAGAAGACAGGAGCTCGCGCCGAATAAGTCATATATCAACGAGTTATGACTCTTGGAAGTCAGATGGGGCTGACTCACTGTTCACACTGATTCTAGATAAGACATCAAATTTATTCAGAGCCCCGACTTTAATTCTGGCTAAAGATTTTGAAGGTCGCGCTTATTTTGTTGTAATTTGTGATAGTTCTCGTGAGACAGGCAGTCTCGCTGCTTCAGGCTTAGGTCATCCGTTCGGTATTTTTATACCTAAGCTTCTGGAATATTTAAGTAATTAATTCAACTATTATGATGCCGAAAAGCAGATCGTGGTGACGTTGCGAGAGATGAGAGGAGGATAAGAATTAAATGTGAACCATGATATTAAAGTCATTGTGATAGTGAACACCACATAAGTACTTCAGACACTCTGGAATAAGGAGTTGTTAAACATAAAATCTAATGAGAAAGCCCATAATTTGAATTGTCCGAATTGAAGATGTAAAATATCTCTCTACGATCTTTGCCGTGCAATTATTTTATATAGACATTTTTTCTTTGGATCAATAAATTCTTATGTATATCTGAACATAAAAACTCTGTCATTGATACACTATAATGTTCTGTGATTCTGCACAGATAAAGCAATCTGCTATAGCACTATGAATCTCAAGATCTCTGCAGCACCAAACAGCGCTGTCCAGTATCGAAACATCTACTGGATAGTAGCCGAAAACTAAGATGGTACCTGACAAGACAAGGCTTAGTGTATATGTACTGAAAAAAATGACATTTGAAGGCTTATACAAACTCTCGCTTATCAAATCTCTGGCGTTGACTAGCGAACTTAGAAACGAACGGTTAGTACCCAAATATGAGAACAAAATTTGACATGAATAAATAAAATACTTCAAAGAATAACTCTTGCTTCGATCAAAGGGAAACAATTATGAAAACATTTGAATGTAAAATAATAAAAAAAAAATGGCGGCCGAAACCTGCGCATTCTTTTCCGTTCGGGTTTTTTCTTGAGGGTGGGTTTCGCAACCCTTTATGTTTAAAGGGGAAATGTAAAGGAACAATACGTTTGTTTCATTTTTACAAACTTCACTTTTTCTCCAAGAGCTAGATCATTTTAACTGAACGTCATCTATAAATAACCCACTTAAAGACTCAGGGAAAAACTTACGAACACTGTTTTTTTATGTCCCCTCGAGCTACCAATACTACTTCTCCGTTGTCAGCATTCGTTCTAATTTTATTTTCCTATCTTACCCAAACTCCCCATTTCCCACTCCTCACCCCCATATATTGGCACTTCAGACTGAGGAGCGGGATATTAATTTACTACAAGAATGGTGTCTCAAGGTTGCATTCCCGTTGGGGTTTCAAATTAAAATTTAAAGGAGGCTACATGCTAAGCCAGATGGGGCGGAACGGGGTCGCCATTCCTTACAAACAGCAAGACGAGATCAACACTAACATCGCCAGCTCCGACCCCACAAAGCCTCAGCACCAAGTCGTGTGTTAATTGTTTGTT
This sequence comes from Bombyx mandarina, assembly GCF_003987935.1. Next base: position 306,197 of record NW_021011492.1, on the reverse strand, counting down.
TTCCATTATTTTCGCCTTCAATTGCCCTTTTGTTTCGTCATTTTCGAAAACAAAAAAATTCGCATTATTTCGAGAGTTTTCCTTCCAACGAACGATTCCATTCATATTCCACTGCTTTCAATGGCCGATGTTTTTCCTGTCTCATCATTAACTTTCTGAAAATTTGGAGCTTTTTGTTGAGCTTCCGTTTCAGTGAATGCGAATTTTTTTTGCCTGTTATTCTTTGTTTGTTTGAATGGATTGCGGTAACTTTTTTTTTTAATTTGGGTACATAGTTTTATTAATTAATGCAATCGTGATTGGGACGGATTAGTCATAAATACATGCATATCTAACCGAAAAAAAACAATAGACAAGGATGAGGTACAACCGTATTAATGTAATATATTTATCCAAATAATGATCACAATATGAATTCGCATTATTCCTAACCTAGTTACTAAACTTATTTTAATAAATCAAGCAACACTCTCTAATATTCTGGGTAGTAGACAAGATGATCGACTGATATTTTTTTTTTATTGCTTAGATGGGTGGACGAGCTCACAGCCCACCTAGTGTCAAGTGGTTACTGGGGCCCATAGACATTCACAACGTAAACGCGCCACCCACCTTGAGATATAAGTTCTAAGGTCTCAAGTATAGTTACAACGGCTGCCCAACCCTTCAAACCGAAACGCATTACTGCTTCACGGCAGAAATAGGCATGGTGGTGGTACCCACCCGCGCGGACTGACAAGAGGTCCTACCACCAGTAAAAATGATTACTTATAAATATCAATACTGGGGGTAAAAACAATCAGCTACCTGCCGCTGGGAAATTGGTATCGTGCAGTCCAAGTCTAAAATATAGCTGCTGTCAAACTCTTCAATTCTGATTAATGAATAAAATCAAATATTAAAAAATCAAACTCGCAAAAAATATAATTTGCGCATGGTCGTCTGGGAGGATCGACAGGGCGTCTTATGAGCCCGCATGGGTAGCTACCATAACCCAGCCTATTTTCTACTGAAAATCAATAATGCGGTTTGAAGATTAAGCCAATCAGTTGTAGTATAAAACGTAGCATTTGCATTGTTTACGTATATGAGCTCCAGTAACCACTTAACAACAGATGGACCGTGAGCTCGTCCACCCATATAAGAAATAAAAAAATCCCATTTGGCAATACAGTTTAATACAAAGAAAACGCTACTGCCCGTTCTCCGGTGAATCTTTGATTCGAATAGATTATCCATCTATTATGTATAAATTACATTAGAATTCATATTATGTTGCGAAAAACGACATATGAGCTCACGAGAACGAGACAGAACCAGTTTTTTTTTGTAAAATACCGTCGTAGTTAGCCATTATATCGCATATTTAGTCGCATCTAAATTAGTGACGTGGCTTAGGAAAACCGAACAAAGAAACAGTAATATTTAGACTATGATAGTTTTTTATCTACTAGCGGTCCCGCAGTAGTCGAAATTCGACTATAATTAATTGGAATTGTAAGTTTGTACACTATTGTGATTGTATTTTATACTTCTATAATCACAAATTTCGCTAAGACTACACTATAAAAAATATTAATAAAGACAAACAATATTTACTCTATTCTCAATTTGACAACAGACGTCAAGAACAAAAGTTTGACAATAAATAGTATGCATGCGAGTGTGCGTCAAATACATGGTATGTAGTGTGTGTAATGTTTTCTTTATTGATTTAATGTATCTTTTAAGCATTATTTAAAAAAAAAATTAGCATTGTGCACTTCTTCTCTATATTCTCTATAGGTGTGGAAAATTTAATACTCCTCCGTCCGCGCAATTTTCGTAAAAAGGGATACAAAGTTTTTGCTTCACGTATCTAGATAGATCACATTTGAGTAAGTTCACCTTTTATTTGTGTTTTGAAAAGTTAATTTTTCCTTGCCATTATTATCTCTGTGAATTAATAAGAAATTGTCCGTAAAACATGGCAACATCACTTCGTATTATTACACGAACAAACAAACTGACATTTGTCGAAAAAACCATTAAAATTAAAAGTGATTTTGAAGAAATGATTCGACGGTATTACCGTTGTCTGGTCCCCGGAGACACCGCGTTTGGCATTTGATAAAAATTGCGAAAACGTAATGGGAGGTGGGGATAAACTAAATTAGTACGATTTGCAGAACGATAACTTTTAAATTTATTTATTTTCGTAATGGGTGATCGTATGCTAGTTTACCCGTCCACGGAAGTAAAAGTTATCTACCTATCCTCTTTTCTGTCAGCGGATATGCCAATACAAAAATCCTTAAGCAACTACTTACATGTGTCCTGTAAAACTCCCGATCCATTAACGGTGTTTTTAGGTACCTCAAGCACCGGTCACAGTCCTTGCCGAACCCGTCGCTTGCGACGAAGGACTCGACGAGTAAATTAATCCATAGACACACCCTACTGAGTTTCTTGTCGGATTTTCTCAGTGGGTCGCGTTTCCGATTCGGTGGTAGATTCTGCAAAGCACTGCTCTTGCTAGGGCCAGTGTTAGCAACACTTCCTGTTTGAGCTCCAAAAGCTCACCTACACGCTAGGGTAAAGCTAAAATATTTTTTTTATTTTTTTTTATTGCTTAGGTGGGTGGACGAGCTCACAGCCCACCTGGTGTTAAGTGGTTACTGGAGTCCATAGACATCCACAGCGTAAATGCGCCACCTACCTTGATATACAAGTTCTAAGGTCTCAAGTATAGTGACAACGGCTACCCCACCCTTCAAACCGAAACGCATTACTGTTTCACGGCAGAAATAGGCAGGGAAGTGGTACCTACCCGCGCGGACTTACAAGAGGTCTTACCACCAGTAAATATATATAAATATAGGTGTAATATAATAGTTATATTCACCTGACTCACAGTGTCAGTTTTTGTCAGTGTCAGTTGACAGTTTTTGTGTTTTTTTTGGAACACCTGCAGAGCTGCCTTATCTGCCTTTTACAGTCCGGCAAATTGTGCCTCAGCTGAGAAGTTTCATACTTGACTGTATATAAACGAGATTGCTCCACTAGACTCCAGATCGGTTTTGATTACGGTATATTGATATTTGAGAAACTATCCCAAGCAAAACAAAATAAATTCAAATTCATATATAAAACACGTTTTCTCTTCTAACGCTACACTAATCGGAACCAATATTAACTGTCGTATATTTTTATTCAGTAATTAGTATTAGAATAACAAGTCCATTAAGATTAAGGGTTTTTTTTTGAAGCAAGAGGGGAATTTTACCCTGAATGGATCTACAGTCCAATTTTTTTCGCGTTTTTTAGAATGGTTAGTGTTTAGTGTAATTTTTTGAAGGTATTATAATATTTTGTTTACATTGTTTACAACAATCAGAAGGGCGGTCAATTGACAAGAGGCCCTTATATGATAAATTTGATTATAACTGTCCCACCCTTTAAATCGCAACGCGTTGGTACTTCTCTACAGACATTGCTTATGGTGATACTGCGGCAGCGGCTAGGCTCTCCTGGCATTGCTGACATCCATGGGCAATGATAACCACTCACCATCAGATGGGCCGTATACTCGACTGCTACAAGGGAAAAAAGTGCCTGGTCGCCCTACCACTGCCCCTCAACAATAAACACCAAAACAACTCGATTGTCGATCGCAATACGTTGCCAACAGTGAACTATGCTGCTTACTCTCTGGCGAATTTTTTACTCCAATATCACGACACCCGTAAAAAGACAATTGTTCCATCTACCGTGCCTATGTCACCTACCTGCCTAATTATGCTGTGAACCAATCATGCTTGCAGCTTAAAAACGAAAACTATCAATTACAGTTTCATTTTAACAATAAGGTTTTATTTATCTTGCATATTTTTTTATTGCTTAGATGAGTGGACAAGCTCACAGTCCACCTAGTGTTAAATGGTTACTGAAGCCCATAGACATCTACAATGTAAATGCGCCACCCGCCTTGAAATATAAGGTCTAAGGTCTCACTCAGTATGGTTACAACTCACAAGAAGTTCTACCACCAGTAATTACGCAAATTATAATTTTGCGGGTTTGATTTTATTACACGATGTTATTCCTTCACCGTGGAAGTCAATCGTGAACATTTGTTAAGTACGTATTTCATTACAAAAATTGGTACCCGCCTGCGGGATTCGAACACCGGTGCATCGTTACATACGAATGCACCGTATCCAAGAGAAGCATACAAGAAGCATACCAGAGAAGTGCTGAAAATGTATTTAATTACTTTGTTAAGGCTTATATCGTGGACAAAGTCAATAATACAGATCAGATAAATACAAGATTATATAGTTTTGATTGATAGTCTAAAAAAAAATCGTTAATTAATTCCAAACAATAACAAGGCCCTTCTAGGTTGTCCCTACAACGGTGCTCGACAGGACAGCACCTAAGGGCCTCTGAAGGGTCCTTCGCGCGAAAGGGTTGTTACTGTTTTCTCTGTCTCGGAAATTTTCAAACAGTTGATTTGTAGATTTTCCAATTGACACTCGAGTTCGATTTATTAGTGAACGCGATAGTAATTGCTATGGCTATAAACAATATATTTGTTATTAGCTCTAACAGATACGTACACAGTTAGTTACATAATACATTTAAGTCGTCGTGGCCTAAAGGATAAGACGTCCGGTGCATTCGTATCTAGCGATGCAACGGTGTTCGAATCCCGCAGGCGGGTACCAATTTTCCTAATGAAATACGTACTTAATAAATGTTGATGATCGACTCCCACGGCGAAGGAATAGCATCGTGTAATCAAAATCAAACCCGCAAAAATTATAATTTGCGTAATTACTGGTGGTATAGTAGGTCATCTTGCGAGTCCCTACGGGTGGAGACCACCACCCTGGCTATTTCTGCGGTGATGCAGTAATGCGTTTCGGTTTGAAGGGTGGGGCAGCCGTTTTACTATAAAAACTAAAATCCCTTAGAACTCATGTCTCAAGGTTGGTTAGGGTATTTACTTTGCAGATGTCTATGGGCTCCGGTAACCACTGAACCTGGTGGGCTATCAGCTCGTCCGTTCATCTTAGAAAAACTTAGCTCCAGGTGCGTCGTAAGCTCCTATAAACTGTCTAGAGATATGAAAACAAGATGAAACTCTATGCCGACTTGTAAACAAACATCTCAATACTTGTACAATCGCTTTTGTTTTTCACTTGTCATTTTCCGACAGAATATACCCTGAAGCCTGTTCCGTCGATGGTCCTTGAAGCTCTGAGGTACACGAACCGATCGTCTCGACACAAGAGCTTTTTGATATCTGTCTCTTTGATGGAGAGCTTTCAAGTATTGATTGTAGAACGGTAGAAGCAACGCTTTAGAATTAGATTTTGATTTGTTAAAGCATGACTGTTGTAATGAGGAGGTTCAGATTTTTTTAATAAGTTCTACCATTGATATGTTTTACCATAATGAATATGTAAATTAATTATAAATATGTTCCGAGACGAAACGAGACGATTGTGAATTTTACATATTGCCTCAAAGCTGGTGTCGGAATTTATATCATGATGTCTATGGGCTTCACTGCACTTCATTTAATATTCACTGCGTGAGCCTCAAGCTCATTCACCTATCCGTGCTTCTTTTTCAAAATTCTTATAAACTAAATTTTTAACAGATCTCATATAATAAATAGCCACCCCCTTTTTTGTAGCTAGTTCTATCACATGGCTATCTCACTCTTCAAACCAAAACTCATCACTGTCTCGCGGCAGAAATAAGACGATGGCCCGAGTGTGCCTAATACCTTTCTTTCCCTATCTAATCGTTGGTAGCGTAAGGGATTATTTCAACTTCGCGCGGACTGGTAGATGAGCTCACGGGATCAACCTGAGAGAATTGTTAGCAATTGTCCTAGCAAGAGCAGTGCTTCGCTGAATCTATTCCCGCATCGCGACCCACTGAGAAGATCCAGCGAGAAACTCAGTAGGCTATGACTATGGTTGGTTCGATTATGACGAAGAGTTCGACGAGAACGATGACTGGTGCTTGAGGGACCTAAAACCACCGACAGTGGATCCGGGAGATCTAACAAGAGATGCTTCGAGTGACGGCGGTTTTGCTTTGCCCTATCCCTGATTGGGATATGGCCTAATACCTCTATCTACTATACTATCTCTCTACCTACTATCGTCAGTAAAGCCTCATTGAGATATGCGTTAAATATACAAAAATGAGACACACATAATATGTATAAACAGGTTGAAAAAACAAAAGACTTGATCAATTTAATCGAATCATAATTACATTAAAATCGGAACACGCTTCGCGAAACTAAAAACCGCAAATTCTCATTTAAATCCAATTATTACAACAACAACAAAAAAAAAAAACCGAAATCAATCGAATTCAGGAGTCAGAATGCAAAACTGCAATCCTAACCGCCGATTACAACCGAAAGCCGACTTATAAACAAACAAACCGTCCTCCAATTGCACATTTCGATCGAAACGCCAAAATCAATTAACCTTTCCCAGCTAAAACCAAGTTGTGTTTGCCGTTAGCGAATAACACAATCCTTTGAAATCTGTCGTCTAAAGGATCAACTTGCCGCAAATCAAGCTGGCATACTGTAATTGTAGGATACGAGGATTACCGAAAATTGCTCTCAAACTAACGAAACTTTTTTGTTTAGTCCAAGAAACGACAAAAAGACGTTGATTGACCGATTCCATGACCGGTAGCGGCGACTTCAAAAGGGTTATCGGCGAGATATTCTGTCTCTTTCAACCCTATTAAATCACGAAGGTGAAAAAGAGACGGGTGTATATTAAAAAAATGCCCTTTAGGTCGGCTTAAAGCGATGGATGTTTGCCACTCGATTCCGCGTATGTGCTTAAGCGCTTGCAAAACCACTAATGTGCTGTGTAGTTCAACACACTCATAGCACCTCTAGTTTTAAACGTTCACAGACGTCCATAGACACAAACTTCACACGAAAATATATTTTTGTGCTTAGATAGATGGACGAGCTCACCTGGTATTAAGTGGTTACTGGAGCCCATAGACATCTACGACGTAAATGCGCGACCCACCTTGAAATATGAGTTCTAAGGTCTTAAGTATAGTTACAACGGCTGCCCCACACTTCAAACCGAAACGCATAGCTGCTTCACGGCAGAAATAGGCAGGGTGGTGGCACCTACCTGCACAGACTCACAAGAGGTCCTAGCACCAGTAAAATTATATATATAATGTCTATCTATGACATAAATTCTGTTCAATTAGAAAAATCATATTATTAAGTTTTCAATCAGAATAACGATTACTCTGATCTTAGAAACAAAAGCGCTTATAGAAGCTCTTAACTTTGAGTACTCATGAACCCACTTAAAATGGGTGGTTAAAAGGCACAAAATCTGAAAATATTTGTTATCTAGCCAACTATCTAGTGCTTTGGTGAGTTCACTATTTTAAGTTGTATTATTTGTTAGGTGTTACTGGAATTTTTTTTTAATAAGTGTCTAATTTGCTATCAGCCCACCCATCTAAACTAAAAAATACACAAGAACTTTGATAGGTCTTACTGAAAGCCACACGTCTGGTCCACCACGGGACTTTACCAAAAAGCGGGAAACGGATAAGAAATGGAAAACCTCAAAGCTGTACAGAAAACTCGTACAAAAACTGTTAGTGCACTGCAGTAAATTCAGGCAGCGGTAAGGCAGAGCAATGACAGGGTAAGAGCGAATTCCTTCCCGACTTATCCCCTTGAATATAAAAAGGTTTTACAGGAAAACTTTTAATCAGGAGCCATCAGAATTACTAGGGTTAGTCGAACAGAAAAATATGTGACATTATATTTGGCAAAATTTTGAAAAGTATATGAGTTTTTTTTTTTATTGTCATGTATTTTGATTTGAATCGATTAGATTATAAGAGATAATTTGAGATTATAAGAAGTTGCCAGAACTATTGTTAGTCCTAATTACAAACAGAAAATCCACTGCAGAAAAACATATAAACATACAATAAAACAAAATAAGATAACATAAATATCATATAGGTCTTATAGCCTATGAAGATGCCTATTTAGAATACTGACAATAAATTCTAATTAAATTAAAATATACAATAATATAAAAAAGGTACTCTATTTTCAGATTCAATCACGAAATATGAGTAATTATGGAACAGGAGCCTCCTTTGGCAAATATGACTTCCTGCTGTTCTCGATTAAAATGCCAAATATACAATTTCTAAGTGAAAACCTTTCGAGTTAGTCCTTGGTACTACTTACGAGGCAAGGGACATCGAGCTTAAAAATGAAAGCATAAATCACGATCTTCGGTCCTAATTAATTCCTCGAAGCTTTAGTCGGGAAGGGGTTGAATTTATACGCAAAAGTTCTCTCTACCATTCTTATTATCTTTGGCCAGTCACCTGTGCTTTTTTCACGGTGTCCTCGGGCTTAATTGAGCTTTTTTTAATCAGTTTTTTTTTTCTTTCCTTTACATGGTCATTAGGAGGTTGTCAGGTGAGAGTTACATGGTAATGTATAAGGATTTTTGTCTCATTTACTGTAAAATATACCACAACTGATACCGAGAAAGTTGTTTTTAAAAATCAATAAAAGAACGCCATTATGTGTATACTTAACAAAACCTTACAGAATATTAATTTTAATTATCATTGGAGTTGTTAAAAGAGAGAAATAGGCAGGTCGCGTATTGGGACGTGAGACCTTCATATTCATGTTTACAACATGACCTACCATCAGTAATTACAAATAAATTAGTTGTTTGTCCGCGCGGGTAGGTACCACCGCCCTGTCTATTTCTGCCGTGAAGCACTAATGCGTTTCGGTTTGAAGGGTGGGGCAGCCGTTGGAACTATACTGAGACCTCAGAACTCATGTCTCAAGATGAGTGGCGGCATTTACGTTGTAAATGTCTATTCCAGTAACCATTTAACACCAGGTGGGCTGTGAGCTCGCCCAACCATCTAAGCAATAAAAAAAAATGCCAGTTTTCAATATTGTAAGTAACAATAAGTATAGCCCATCTGCGGTATTATACCACCGATATAGTCACGTCAGTCGATACGACTACACTGAGCGTCTTATCTTTCAGGCCACGGACGCATCAGATCACCGTTCTAATGACAGCCCTCCCAAAACTCCTGAAAAAGTTATGAACGTGAGTCCTGATAGAATAATATATTCCAGGTGGCTACCTAGAGCCAATCCGCTACTCAGATAGCTCATTAAAAGCTTTGTGTAATAGAACAGAACTATGTTTGTTTTAGCGGTAGGCAGCGGCTTGGCTCTGCCCCTGGCATTGCTGAAGTCCATGGGCGACGGTAACCACTCACCAACAGGTGGGCCGTATGCTCGTCTGCCTACAAGGGCAATAAAAAAAAAAAGAATAAATCGTGAAGGACAAAACTTAAAAGCCTTTTCTAAAAGTTCAATCGTTTCAAAGTCACAGTTGAATTAATGCCTATCAATATAAAGATGATTTTGTTTGACTCATCGTCGCTGCTTTGATGCGTGGCGCCATCCGAGCTTTTTACAGAACTTTTTATTATGACAATTGTACGTTTGTATTAGTGCGGTAGCAACACAATGAAAGTGGAGTAACTCGAAAATTGTAAGCTTAGAAAATAAAATTTAATTTTTGATATTTATATTTTTCTTTTTTTTTTTAAACTATCTTACGGTTCAACTGATGATAAGTTATTACCGAATAGATCGTACGTATGATGCGAGCTCGAAGTCTCACCCTTACAAGAGTATCTACTATGAAGTGACGGGCAGAAAAGTGAAAGCTTTGAAGACCTAAAGGATAAGACGCCCGATGAACTTGCATCCTACATACCATTGATTAATGACTTCCACGGTGAAGGATTAAAATCGTTACAATTGAATAAGACTGTTGTCCAACTTTCGTTCAAATCTGAAGTTACCATTCTTCTTTTAAAACATGGTCATAACAAAAATTTAATTTCTTCAAATCGATCTTGGATCATCGCATCTCGTCACAAAAACTTAATCCAAGACACTTTCAACATCGATGGGAACCCGATCGAACGATTCATACAACTTTTTTTGACAGTTGATAACCAAAAACACAAACTAAATGCCAATCTGATACAAAGAAAAATAACAAACCGTAGCTCTTATCCGTGTAGGTTTTAAAAGCAAAATCGAGAGAAATAATTTTTGAGAGTGGCAAAACCAAATTTGTATATTTTACTGTCGCAACAAAAGCTACGAAAACAGTTAAAGAATTGTGATTTCTTACGTATGGAAGATAAAGTCGATTTTAGCTTGTGAGGTTTTGACGCAATTGAAGTGTCGGACAATAGAATCAATGAGATATAAAACCCTTAGATTGATTTCAATCAAATAATCAGTAGGTGGCAACTGTAATCTCAGTTTTCCGAGAACCATTAAGTTTGGATCAAAACATTGAGCTGGCACATTGCGTACCTCACATATAGGAGGCCGTAGGTTCAACGACAAACAGCACTGGATTTAGAACTGTGTTTTAAAATGTTTTAAGATCAGTTTTGTTTCATTTGAGCTAATGACCGCACGTCTAATATTTGGCGTCCAGCTTTTCAGCAGCAGAATGCAAGCTTTTCTCCTAGATTTCATAGTGGAACTAACAGTTCTTACACGACAGTTTGGTGGACCTTACCATGCATGTTGACAAGATCAGCTATAAGCGATGTTAGTCTCAAAACTTATTTATCAGGAAGAAGCTCAGGTTCACATTAACAAATCTAGCTACGGCACACGTCTTTTTTAGATAAGCAATTACCGAAAACGATCGATATCGCAGCATGAATTACACCACCCGTCTTGAGACATGAGGTTGGAATCACAATTGTATTGTTTATCGGCCGTCCAACCCTTTAAGCCAAAACACAAGACTGCTCCACGGCAGACATGGATGAGCAGAGGAGGGGCCACACAAAACCTACCCGTACAGGGTTACAATAAATTAGGGGATTTTTGTCACACATTACGGTATTCCTTCATCGTGAAAGAGATTATTGATCATGAGCTAAGTATGTGTTTTATTACGAAAAGATATACCTTCCTGCAGGATTTGAGCACCGACACGGTCGCTTCGCTCAACGCGAGTCTACAGTCTCATCTTTTATGCCGCGGCGACATACGGAAAGTCCATCAGTTCATCAACCAGAAGACACAGGAGGCAGGTGATCGGTAACAGGATTCCAGACATAAACCAGAGGTTAATAACGACACGCGACCAAATAATTCAATTGGTAATTGTGCTTAACGTAGTCTTATTAACATGTAGAAGCGTCATTTGTAAATATCCCAACCTATTAGCGTATATGTTCAGTTTTCCAAATTATTGTCTCGGACTTATTTATGTACAGAAGCGGCAGTTAGCATGAGTTCTGCTATTAACCTACTTTGAATACTTTTTTTATTGCCTCTGTAGGCAGACGAGCATACCGCCCACCTGATGGTAAGTGGTTTCTGTCGCTCATGGACGTCAGCCATGCCAGGGACAGAGCCAAGCCGCTGCCTACCATTAAGTACTCTCCGCAAGCATCGTTTCAAGAAGGACACGTCATAGCGCTCGGGAAACACCGTGGAGCTCATGCCAAAGCCGGATGGTACGTGGCAGAAATGATATTTGGAAGCCAAGAACGCATTAACTGTGTATGTACCTAGTTAGTCAGTTTGCCATATCTATCCACATATAACTCTATTGTATCATCAACCATCGCTCAATGGCCACTGTCATTGACTAATTGGAGCACTAATTAACAGATGCCATAAAAATATATCGCCAATTCCCCGTTTCCCGGATACCATGAGCATGGTTTAAATTAATGACACTAAAATACCATAACCCAGTTTTATGGTTAATTTCGATTAATTCTATCCGTCGAAGGGTTGTACTAACAAAGAACCGAGCTTTAAATCTCGCTGCAAATGAGATATCGGCCTCATGCCTCAAGATGGGAGGCGCCATTGTGATATGTATCGAGTTACGTCATTGGCAGTTTTATTTTTGCATCATGGTAGAGCTCAAGATTCACTTGACGTCGAGTGATTAGATGAGCCCTTTATTTTCCTACCTAAGCTGATGATCTAGAGATATCAGAGACCAGAGGTTATATCAGCGTCGCCGGGCTAGTGGGTGAGCTCACGGGGCTCAAACCTGACGATGTTGCTAGCAGGAACCCTAGCAAGAGCCGTGCTACGCAAAATCTACCACCGGATCGGAAACGCTTTTTACTGGTGGTACGACCTCTTGTGGGCCCACGCGGGTAGGTACCACCACTCTGCCTATTTCTGCCGTGAAGCAGTAATGCAATTCGGTTTGAAGGGCGGGGCAGCCGTTGTAACTATCTATACATTAGACTTTAGAACTTATATCTCAAGATGGGTGGCGTGGGTGGCGCATTTACGTGTAGATGTCTATGGGCTCCAGTAACTACTTAACACCAGGTGGGCTGTGAGTTCCTCCACTCAACTAAACAATAAAAAAAAGAAAACGCGACCCACTGAGAAGAACCGGCGAGAAACTCAGTGGGCTTTGTCTGTGGGTTAATAAGAGGAGCCCGTGGACCGATCATCACCTATTTTTTTGCACTACGACTGTCCCGATTCTCGAACTGAAACGCACGTTTGCTCAGCAGCACTAACACAATGCACGACGATATTAAAGAAAAAACAAACTTGTGTAATAAATAAGGCAACGGGAAATGATTTAAGGCGCGTGCACACAGCGCATTGTAAAGGCGAGCGCACACCGCCCACAGTAGCGATCGGACGCTAGATCGGCCCGCCCGCTTCGTTGACCGACGGGCTGCCTTGTGTGGAGATAGACTTTACACATTTTAAATCATTTATGCATTATTAAAGCTAAATCGTACTGATGAAATGGCTAAATTAACTGGAGATTCATTTCGTCACGTGCAATAAAAATAGGATACAATTATTAGGCAGACGCATGTACAAACTCATGTTATTTCTTCACCGTGGAAGTCAATCGTGAACATTTGTAAAGTACGTATTTCATTAGAAAAATTGGTACCCACCTGCGGGATTCGAACACCGGTGCATCGCTACATACAAATGCACCGAACGTCTTATCCTTTAGGCCACGACGACTTCAAAATGGAATGCATGGAACCCTCTCAAGTGAAGGCCTCCTCCAAAGATTTCCATTTTGCTTTGTCTTTGGCGACATAAATTCAGTGTGGTCCGGCAACTTTTATAATGTTGTCTTCCCAAACGCTTATCTGACCTGATGTCAAATTGTAACAATAGTCCATAAAACTTATGACATATGCCACTTCCAACCATAAGTTATAATGTTGAAGTCACAGTTGCTCTTCAAATCGGAACGCATGACTGCTTTGTGGCAGAAATAGGTAGGATATTGATACCTTACGTGTCTAGCATACCCTAGTACCAGTAAATATTGATTGGCAATTGACGAAATTACTAGTACTGGAGGCTTTATATACATTCAACTTGAATACAATTAACAGCTCACGAATGCTCAGTTTAAATAACCTAATAACAACACAACATCGGGCAATTAAATACAAAAAGCCGAATCCATACTTAGATACATCGGTCATAATCCGGAGTGCCCTATTCAACCTAACACAAAACATTTATAATATGAAATATATGTAATTATAATGATATTTGTCATATGATTAATATATTTCGATAAATACCATTGTGAGCTACACAACGCCGGCCGTTCTAGACCATTCAATAAGGCACAAATAACAATTCACTGATTAACCGACGTAAAAGTAGCGTACATATTATAGATGTATGTGTGTATGTTACATATTATTACAATAGATTACATTAATGACACAGTTTTTTTGTACGTTGTATTTTTGGAGCAAGTCCTCAGTTGCTTACCGTTTCTTTTCAACGGTGAAACTGCATTCCCAATCGCTGGTGAAGTTATGATTACCGGAAGCGTCTGTGAAGAACTACTTGAATAAAAAGTTGACCGTATTAACAGTGCCTTCAAATGTAATCATGTCAACGAAAACTCTTTCTGGTGGTGGGAACTCTTAAGAGTCCGCGCGGGTAGTAGGTACCACCACCCTGCTTATTTCTGCCGTGAAGCAGTAATGCGTTTCGTTTTAAAGAGTAGGGCAGCCGTTGTAACTATACTTGAGACCTTAGAACTTATGTCTCAAGGTGGATGGCGCATTTACGTTGTAGACGTCCATGGGCTCCAGTAACCACTTAACACCAGGTGGGCTGTGAGCACGTCCAACCATGAAAGCAATAAAAAAAATCTTAGTTGTAATTGCCGTTCACATTCATACGGACCACACGATTCTCTTCAAGCACGGTAGCTTTTTTTTATTTCTTAGATGGGTGGACGAGGTCACAGCCCACCTGGTGTTAAGTGGTTACCAGAGCCAATGGATATCTACAATGTAAATGCCGCCATCCGCCTTGAGATATAAGTTCTAAGATCTCAGTATAGTTACAACGGCTGCCCCACCCTTCAAACCGAAACGCATTACTGCTTCACGGCAGAAATAGGCAGGGTGGTGGTACCTACCCTCGCGGACTCACAAGTAGTTCTTCTACCACCAGTAAAAACAATAAAACAAAAAAAAATTAAACATTGTCACAATAAACCTGACTATTTGCTGATAAGTTCAAACTACAAGTTAAAGTTGAGACTTGCAATACAGATTTTGCTTTCAGGTCACGAGGTAGCTGTATGTCTTGTTTGTAAGCAGTTTGAATGACCACTTAAAACTAGGTTGTCAGTGATCTCATCCATGTATTAGGTTTTCATTTCACTTCGTAGATGGGTGCACGAGCTTACGGTTCACGTGATGTAAAGTGGTGACCGGAGCCCATAGACATCAGCAACTTTATTGCTATCTTGAAACATGGGTTCTAGCATCTCATTTCTATAGTACAGATTTTAATACAAGTGTAGGCAGGACGCACCAGTATTTACGCATAATGATTTTAAGGTTTGACTTTTATTACGCGATTTTATTCCTTCTCCGTCGGAAGTCGTACGTGAACTCGATAAACGGATGCGAACTAAAGATTACATATTTTTGGGTTAGACAAGATCAAAAACAAGTGACAACAGAAGTTCTGTCAAACTGAATGCGAAACGCTATAAAACTATTGATTAAAAACCACTTATCACATAATAATAAATTATATGTTAATGTCTTAAACCAATAAAATAGCCTTCTTAGTTGAATATTCGAAGCAGAATGTACAGATAAATTAACCAGTTAACTATATGTCAATGTGAATGATGATAACACAAGTTAGAATTTATAACGTGGTGTTTTACGATCAGCTATATTGTAGACATAGATTATGAGTTATTTCGAACAGACGGTACAAGATTCTTTTTAAGCTGTCTGTATTAATATAATTAAATATAATAATTAAGTATAATAAAATGAAGAGCGGACGGTTAGCGTGGTGTGGACATATGATGCGTAGAGAGGAGATGCATGTGACTAGAAGATGTATGGAAATGGTAGTGCAAGGTAGAGGAGGCAGAGGTCGACCGAAGAAGACAGGGATAGAGCGTGTAAATGACGATATAAAAAAAGAGGAGTGCTGAGATGGCGACTGATAGAGGAGAATGGAATAGAGAAATTCGATGTGCCAACGCCACTTAGGGGGATAAGGTGGAGACAAAGAAGAAGTATTAGTATAATTTTCGTATCCTGCTGGCGAATAATAATTTTTTAGCTAAATATGTATATAACAGTCTTAAACGTCTTTAAGTATGACTTTCATAATGAAAGAAGGGCATTTTGTATTAAGCTGGTTTTACTGGTATGTACGGTTTTTTTACAATCTGATGTTAAGTGATCACTGGAGCCAATATACATCAAAAACTCCAATCAATAATTATGTATGGGCAACGGTAGTATCAAACGACCTCTTTTATCTACGAAATTAAATACAATATAGCTACATAATATTAATTTAATGTAGATATATAGCAATTGGGGACCTCTTGGTCTAACAATAGTGACCTTAACCTTGACTAGTAAGCCATGCTGTCCGGATTCGACTCCCGGTCGGGGTCATTATAGGGTCGTATGTGTTCTCGACGTTCATAATACAGAAGAATGTTCTAGATTGGGGTTTTATCGTATTTATCTTTGTGTGAGCGACCCGCGCCTGAGCTGACTCCTAATTTGAACCTTGGAACAGCTTTTTACATCCACACTATATTACCTGAGATCATTTTGCTCCACATTTTTACTGGTGGTAGGACCTCTTGTGAGTCCGCGCGACCGCCCCGCCTATTTCTGCTGTGAAGCAGTAATGCGTTTCGGTTTGAAGGGTGGGGCAGCCGTTGTAACTATACTTGAGACCTTAGAACTTATATCTCAAGGTGGGTGGCGCATTTACGTCGTGGACGTCTATGGACTCCAGTAGCCACTTAACACCAGGTGGGCTGTGAGCTCGTTCACCCATCTAAGCAATAAAAAAAAATTCTTCAATATCTCCCAGAAAGTTGTACTTAAATTAAAACTTGCGACAAACAGTACAGTTTGATCGTGCAACCGGAATTGCTGATGTCCTTGAGCCACGGTAACTTGCTCGTCTATATTTCAATATTCTACGCCTCGAATTGAAGCAGGTGTGTTAACTTTAAGTTAATTTGATCACATATCGATCGATAATAAGTGATACCGCATTACTCGACAGTACATAAATTGGCAGACAGCTTATCTGATGTCAAGTTTGGGTTGTAAAAACGTTTTGATTGATTTAAATGGCTCGTTTTCATTAGTGTAACGTTAACGGATTACTAATATGAGCACTTGTGAGCATTGTCAAAGCTACACGATTTTAGAACAAACTACTTATTATTACTAAAAAATAGAAATTGTACTTTTTAATTTTTTTCAGTATTATATGTCATTAATTTTGAGACTATCATCTATAAATTAATAGGTGAAGCAAAAACTTTGTATCCCTTTTTACGAAAATTGCGCGGACGGAGGAATATGATATTTCCTACACTTATAAAGAATATAGAGAAGAAGTGCAGAATGTTAATATTTTTTTAAATTATGCCTAAAAATACATTAAATCAATAAAAAAAGCATTACACACACTACCATGTATTTGACGCACACACGCATGCATATTATTTATTTATTGTCAAACTTTTGCTCTTGACGTCTGTGGTCAAATTGAGAATAGATTAAATATTGTTTGTCTTTATTAAATATTTTTCTAGAGTACAGTCTTGTCGAAATTTGTGATCATAGAAGTATTTGAAAATAGAATCATAATAGTGTACAAACTTACAGTTTGAATTAAATATACTGAGGGACCACTAGTAAAATGTATTGCTTAAATCTCTTTGTAACCAACAGACGAGCAAACTCCTTCTACCTGTGTGCTAGTAACGAAGGCATAGATATTATCAAATGTCGGACTTACACAATATAATTAATCAAATAAAAAAAACATTATGTACATTGATTAAGCGGCTACCGTTTTTGGAAAAAAAAAAATGAATTTAATTAAATTTTATTTTAATAAGAATCAAAAAGAAGCGACAGCGCATCGGTATTTCGCACCTGAGATCTTATCTTAGCATTAGGAGCCGTCCACGGTGGCCCATGACTTTTAATATTGTCAGTTTAATTCCTTGCCTTGCTCTATTTAGCTCCCCCACTGATCTAGAGTAGGAAAATGTTACTGGAAGCAGTTCTAAAGGTCATATTTTCAGGTCATTATCGAACATGCCATCCCTTATTATTGAAAAGCCATTAGAAACACCCCTATTAGTCAAGTTTAATTACGATACAACGTTTTTTTTATAGCTTAGATGGATGGACGAACTCACAGCCCACCTGGTATTAAGTGGTTACTGGAGCCCATAGACATCTACAACGTAAATATGCCACCCACCTTGAGATATAGGTCTCAGTATAGTTACAACGGCTGCTCCACCCTTCCAGCCGAAACGCATTACTGCTTCACGGCAAAAATAGGCAGGGTGGTGGTACCTACTCGTGCGGACTCACAAGAAGTCCCACACACAGGTAACCACTTAACAACAGGTGGGCTGTGAGCTCGTCAACCCATCTAAGCAATAAAAAAAAAATAGATGCGTAAGTTGTATATCAATCTCCGATTCTTGTGGTACAGATAGCCCAGTTTGAGTCCGGATAACCTCGTGTGGTTGGTCCGCGACTATTTACTATTATTATTTAATATGCGCACACCTTTATCAGCTGGCATGCTCGCCGGGGACGGCATTATTCAGTAAATCAGCTATTTCTCAGTAATTCTGCGTTCGCGATCTGATCTGATTGACGTAACACATTAATACACGACGAACTTGGAAAGCTTTCGATTAGCTTTAAGTTAAACGACATTTTATTGCTGTAGACGGACGAGTTCACGGCCCATCTGAAGCTAAGCTGTTATCGAAGCCCGTGGGCCTAATAATGTGAAAACTGTCATAGACCTTGAGTCAAAATCGAAGTCTTATAATGACAGTCTCATTCACGAACCGGGTTACATGGCCGATTTCCCATAAAATTGAACACAATTGTGGTATCCACCCGTGTGAGCTCATGGTATGTCCCACCATCAGCAGTTACGCAAATTTTGATATTTTATTAAAGGTTCATTGACTTCACTTATTTATAAACATTTAAAAGAAAAGCTCTTGTAATAAGTCAATTGCATTTAGTATAAGAATGTTGTATATTAACCATCTGCTGTTTTGTTTTAAAAGGTCCTTGACAAACTTGTGCCAATAGACGGTAAGGTTAAGACCAGATTTATTTAGGGCAGTTCTTGGATCGCACAGACCCAGCTTTTTCCTTTTTAAAGTTGAAGGCTTTCAAGATTTCAATAAAAATGTATGAATTTTGAAACTGAAGTTAAAAGGAATGATTAGTTGTACTCATTCCCGTAAGTGAAGCTTAAAAGCCTTCAAATACAATAAAATATTAAGTAAAATAATCGCACATACCCAAGCACGAACTCGAAAGCTCATAATTCACGAAGTTCACGCGACTTAATTTATCAGTTGCACGTAAATTTATGGTGAACAGTTCCACGGTCGCAATCGGACAACATTTAGCTTTTTATCGACTCTTTGATTTACTAGTGGAGCGGAAACCAATCCTTCAACGCGATATGTACTCGGCAGGAATATTCTGGGCAAAGGAGAATATTACTTGCATTTTCTTTGAAATATGCGGAGCCGAAGAGAGATTGAACTGGCGTAAGATAGTCTAAAATAAAATCATTCAGGGTGTCCACGAGGATTGAGGATTATTGACGCAAGGACGGTTTATCTTAACGGTTTATCCGGCCGCACTTTAGACTGTAACGTTTTGCCTATCAAAAACCTTGTTGTTCCCGTTAGACTTACTATAAACACAGAATAAAGTCCAAGGTGTACATGAAAGTTTTTTATTAGCTTGTATGGTTGGACGAGCTCACGGCCCACCTGGTGTTAAGTGGTAACCGGAGCCCATAGACATCTACAACGTAAATGTCGCCACCCACCTCAAGACATGAGTTGTAAGGTCTCAGTTTTAACAGTACCACGGCTGCCCACGCTTCAAACCGAAACGCATTACTGCTTCACGGCAGAAATAGATGGGGTGGTGGTACCTACCCGTGCGAACTCACAAGACGTCCTACCACCAGTAGAATGTAACTGAGATATAACATAATTTCAAGCCATGCAGTCTTTATTTGCACCGGCCCTCGCCACTTCAAGCCGTAGTGTAATGCGCATGTTACAGCCACCCTACGACGCATTGGCAAGCACATTTTAAACTGACATAGTGGTAAATTTTCCTAGTTTTTTTTTTTTTTTATTGCCTTTGTAGGCAGACGAGCATACGGCCCACCTGATGGTGAGTGGTTACCGTCGCCCATGGACTTCAGCAATGCCAGGGGCAGAGCCAAGCCGCTGCCTACCGCTTAATATCTCCACAAGCCTCGTTTGAAGAAGGACATGTCATAGCGCTCGGGAAACACCGTGGAGGGGAGCTTATTCCATAGCCGGATGGTACGTGGCAAAAAAGATCTCTGGAAACGCACTGTGGATGACCGCAGTGGCTCCAGGTAGTATGGATGAACTCTACTCCGGTGACGGGCGGCGCGATGCTAAAAACGAGACGTTGCTATCATCTCGAACAATTCCTCAGAGCACTCCCCGTGGAACATGCGGTACAAAATACAGAGGGAATACTAGTTTCAAGAAAACCATCTAACAGTATTGCGACAAGTCCAGCATTGGTAAGCAGCGGCTTGGTTCTGTATTACTGATGTCTATAATTACTATGAATACTTAATCGAGCGATAAAAAAATCCTATGTATAACTAACACTGAAAATTATTAAAGCTATATTTTCCCTATCCATAGAGTTTCTAATGTTTTATCCTTATTCTTGATAAAAACAAAGACGAGACTCAAAAACTTTTCAAAATGTTCAAATTCAAATTATTTTAAATCGTTGATTAACACAACGATTAACATAATTGTGAAAACAGAATGTTAAATACTAAAATAATGTCACACATTGAAACGCGGAAAAGTTTACATGAAATTTGGATAAATTAAATAAATAAATTGATATGAATGACCAAATTGTAATTGCCCCAAGTGCATAATAGATGCAACTATTTTTAGTCTACACACTCCGGTACCACTAAACGTTAAGTGAACCGTGAGCTAATCAATCCATCTACTGCAATAAAGGAGCAGAGAAAGGTAAAATTTAAATCTACAAATCCCTTTTTTACATATAACTAAATGTGATTTTTAAATCAACTTTATATAGAATAACACCGTGTTGGGTGTCCGTCCGTAGGTGTGCAAAACTAACTAAAATTATTGCACGTATACCCGTACGTCGTGTCGCGTGTTTGTTTGTTTGTTTGTCCGCGGTGTACCGAGTGTATTGACAATTAATCTTGTACTAGAACACGAGCGCCTTCATGTTTATGTTTATGTATGTCTTATATTTTTATGAAAACTCAGAAGTTGTCGTGGCCTAATATGTAAGACGGCTGGTGACGAGCGATGCAACAGTGTTGGGGTTCGAATCCGGAAGTTGGTTAGCAATTTGATGACATCAATGCATACTTTTCTCGTCTTTTCGAATGACAACAGAGGAATAACATCCCGCATTAATAGAATGCAACAGAAAAGTTTGTTTTTTAATTCCCAGTAAAGTGTAGTGTGAGTCGAAAAAGTGGCTGCTTGAAATATCAAGCAGCCACTTCTTCGATTTAACTTACTTACACTTTAATAAAACGACAGTTGGAACCTACAGAGATCTCAAAGGGATACCACTCTCCACCCCACCTCGAGGCACGAGACCAGTGTCAATGATAATATGTCAACCGTCTATTTCTACAGCGAAGAAGTCATGCGCTTTCGTTTAAAAAGTAAAACAGCCGGTATTGAAAATATCAGTAATTCATACGATTAGCAAACACTGCATCTTTACTCTGTTATTCTAGTGCGTATAGACACAAAAACGCGAACAAAAACGGCCATTCTACCTTCAACAGTAATGTTAATTTCTTTACTGTATTATACTTCTTTGGTGCATAACTTTTTTTTTTATTGCCCTTGTAGGCAGACGAGCATACGGCCCACCTGATGCTGAGTGGTTACCGTCGCCCATGGGCACTTCAGCAATGCCAGGGGCAGAGCCAAGCCGCTGCCTACCGTTTAATACTCTCCACAAGCCTCGTTTGAAGAAGGACATGTCATAGCGCTCGGGAAAAACCGTGGAGCGGAGCTCATTCCATAGCCGGATGGTACGTGGCAAAAAAGACCTCTGAAAACGCACTGTGGATGACCGCAGTGGCTCCAGGTAGTATGGATGAACTCTACTCCGGTGGCGGGCGGTGCGATGGTAAAAACGAGATGCCAGTATCATCTCGAACAATTCCTCAGTTACGCTGAAATAGCCTCTCAAGGCTTAGATAGGAAGAAAAAAGCCGCTGGGAGTACCCTAACCCCCTTCACACCATCTTGTCTCCTTATAGTACACACGAAATCATTTAAATTACATATCATACGTGGATACGTATGTGGACCTTTGTGCATTTTACCAGGATCTACAACCTCAATTCCACCACCTACCATAAGAATTCGATTCTGACAATAACGTCTTTCGCCAACCGTTTCGCTCTAATTTATAAGTATGATTGCGTTGATTCGTGAGCTCTCTTGAATCCTCGATTTATCCTAATAATAAAAATTACTCAATAACGAATGATTCCGTGCGGGGAGCGTGGGCGTCGCAGCCGCAGGATGCTGTGTTTGCTCGCAATCAATTTTATTGCCGACTAGTATTTGCTGCTTATCTGTACACTGGAGGCCGATGTTAATGACTAAAGATAAATTGTCAAATTCGATTATGAATTTCGATTTTTATCGTCTTCGTGGTCATGTCATCATGCCCTGGTCGGCTCATATCCAGTAGCAACTATCTTCTTCTATATCGTTCCCTCACTACTGAGGATCGCGACCACATGTGACGTACTTCCAATGTTCCAATTTACTGTTGGTAGGACCTCTTGTGAGTCCGCACGGGTAGGTACCACCACCCCGTCTATTTCTGCCGTGAAGCAGTAATGCGTTTCGGTTTGAAGGGTGGGGCAGCCGTTGTAACTATACTGAGATCTTAGACCTGATATCTCAAGTTGGGTGGCGCATTTACGTTGTAGATGTCTATGGGCCACACCAGGTGAGCTGTGAGCTCGCCCACCCATTTAAGCAATAAAAAAATAAAATAAAAATAAAGTGCTCGATCATGGGTGGCATGGACCGCATGGAACAGACTACCACCAAGTGCTTCTCTTGCTAGATCTGACCATCTGGCTGGTGTTCTGCCCACGGTGCGCTTGCCTTCTATGCGACCCGTAATTATGAGCTTCTCTAGTTCATGTCTGGGAGACCGCATGATGTATACGAAGAAGCTCATAACACGTTCCCGGCAGATGGAAGAGAGCCTTCTTAGGATGTTTAGCTGCCTTAGAATGGACTATATCAGCGCTTAAAAACTTCTGTGACGAAGAGTAAGATACCGTCTAAAAATTTATCTTCTGAGCCCGCACGGGTAAATACCACCCTACCTATTTTACTGCAAAACAATAATACGTTCCGGTTTGAAGGGTGGGGCAGGCGTTGTACTATAGAAACTGAGACTCATGTCTCAAGGTTGGTGGCGACATTTACGTTGTTGATGTCTGTGGGCACCTATAACAATTTAACACTAGGTAGGCTGTGAAGTTGTTTACTTACCGTAGCTATAAAACATTGCGAAGCCAACTGAGTATCTCGCCGGATCTTCTCAGTAGGTCGCGATTCCGATCCGATGGTAGATTCTGTGAAGCATTGCTCTTACTAGGGCCAGTGTTAGCAAATTCTCTCAGGTTGAGCCCGTGAGCTCACCTTCCCGTCCGGGCGTAGCTGGAATAGCCTCTAAGGCTACTAGCTAATAAGTGAAAAAAAAAACAATATTGCGTATTGCAAACAATATATGGATGAGCACGCGACATTGACTTTTGAGAAATACATTTCTTTTGAAAATTACCACAACTGAAAAAAAACAAATCAAATTAAAATAATATAAAGAACCGATTTTAGTGTCTCGAAGTGTAAACTATTATGTAACCTCCAAAATAGCTCGTGGATAAGTGATGATATGAATTGATAGCGGAAACACGTCGATCTGGAGTGCTCATGACACATGCATGCCTCACTTGTTACTTCAACATTATTACTCTATTGGTCATAATTCATACCAGACCCGAGGTGATCCATTGTCTTAGGTGGATAATGAACTCATCGCTATATGCTGGAGTTTAATGTATTTTCCAATTCACTTTTATATTTTTTTTTACTTAGGTAGGTGGACGAGCTCACAGCCCACCTGGTGTTAAGTGGTTACTGGAGCCCATAGACATCTACAATGTAAATGCGCCACCCACCTTGAGATATAAGTTCTAAGGTCTCAAGTATAGTTAGTTACAACGGCTGCCCCACCCTTCAAACCGAAACGCATTACTGCTTCACGGCAGAAATACACCCTATTTCTACCTACCCGCGCGGACTCACAAGAGGTCCTACCACCAGTAATTACGCAAATTATAATTTTGCGGGTTTCATTTTTATTACACGATGTTATTCCTTCACCGTGGAAGTCAACCGTGAGCATTTGTTGAGTACGTATTTCATTAGAAAAATTAGTACCCGCCAATTGAACTTGGGGATTATAAGTTGGAAAAGGAAAGACAAGAATAAATGAAACTGGAAAAATTTATTGGACCACAGCTGTAACGACTCAGATGATGATAATTTCATGATTTAATCAGTCTTTAAAAAAGATAGTGGTTTATGTTGTGAGGTCTCACGTGTAGATTTTGTCATTCTAACCATCATTGCCGCACAGCTATACCGTCCAATTTCAGGACGAATTTATCACTGGTGGTAGGACCTCTTGGGAGTCCGCACGGGTAGGTACCACCACCCCGCCTATTTCCGCCGTTCGTCCATCGATCCAAGCAATAAAAAAATAATAAAAAAACTGAGAGATCAACCTCATGTCTGACGCATCGTGAGGTCTATGGGTCTTTAGCTGGATGATCTTGTGAAACCATATTGCGCAGTAAAAATAATGTTTGTATTAAATGAATAATATTGTTAAGTCATTAATAAAGCCTAGAAACATGGGAATGTGACTGCCACCTTCCACTTTAAGACATGAGGTCTAGGTCCCAAGTTCTAATAAATGTCGATATGCCTAACTCCTGAGTTACTTTGTATAATAATTATCTTTTCGCAGTGTTTGTAGACATTTTTTTCTTGATGGGTCGGTCTTTGTTATATTATATAAACGTGTTCGCTCAATGATCGAAATACGACCATGAATGACTGAGACCTTCAGATTCATTTCTTTTTTTGTGTTAACATTTCTCCTTTCTTTCTTTCTCTCCTTTTTATATATAAAGTATTAAGGGAAAAACAAAGGGTACACAAAATCATTAAAATTTATACACAAAATCATTATTAAAAATCACAGGAAGGAGACCATCACAACAGCGGCTTCTCATCAGGTGGATTGTTTTTTTGTAAAAATAAAAATACACTTGAACCCAAAAATTCCGTACATTCAACTAATTTTTATAACACGCCGTGACGGACGAGATCTCCAAACACCTCGATGCCTGTATCAATATTCGGTTATCAGAGATCGTTGGGCACCGAAGCCCATTGATTTATTTGAGAAATCGCTCTACAACTGCACCGCTTAACCACCTTTAACCCTCTGAAATTAGCGTCCAATTTCGCGTGTATGTCTTTACGGCTTCACATGGGATTGGTCTGATTGAAAATTTGTCTTATCCCTAAAGATTCAGAGATCGATTTAGCTTGCAACGCGTGTGCTCATAAAATGCCACCAAAGAAGAAATACGCCACTTCCGAGTGATTTATACCCGATACGGCGTATTAAAAGTTTTGTTTCGTTGTTAAAAAATGTTAAAATCTTTAATTTATGTTCTCAAAATCGAAAGGTCCGATTAAATAATGCCCGATACTATTTAGATTTATTACGTGAAGGTGTTTTGTTCGAATCGATTTGTGTATGAAATATATTTCAACAAAAACAGTTATCTTGTGCTCCAGTATTTTGTTATTAATAGAATATTATTATTTTTTGGCGGAAACGGCAAAAGAACGATCTTCCACTGAGCAGGTGATATTACTCAGAAGACGACGCGATGCGACGGCTCTAATGCTATTTGTTTGGAAGTTCTATGTCCATATATTTGCTTATCACAAAAAATGGGCGTTATTTCGATTCAAGTTTTTATAATTATAATTCGTCAACTCATGTAGTGGTTAGTAATTTTGACCTTCTTATGGTCAGGGTTTGACCTTAATAACTTTATACAAAGAGTAATTGGACAATAAGCATCGTAAGTCTTGACTTTGATTTGTTTCCCTTACAAAGCCCTACAAGTAGTGCTTAAATTAAGAAAATATAAGAGTGTGTAGGTACAAGATTTTTATTCATATTTTGTTCACAGCACGTGTAAATTCAGGAGTAAGACACGTGCCGTTTGATACTAAACCACTAAAAAGTCACCGTCACCTTTCTGGGTGAGTTTTCGTCTAGAGTATTGTTTAAATGTTCAATCAGTCATCCACAACGATAAGCCTTAACGATTACCAAAATTATGTAGTGTTCGTCGTTCAATCAAAAGATGGACATACAATTTTATTGTAAGTTTGTAATGGTAACACCTAAGTCCTAACTAGGTTAGCTAATTTTAAGATTTGCTCATGGCAATCCTATCTTCCGTTCCTGCCTTTAAGCCCCGTGCATGGCACATTATAATTAAATAAAAGTAAAATCAGAATAAACGCGAATGTTTATTTTACAAGCCTGTTTTTTGTTTATAAATTCGTCGTAAGTCACAATGCGGTTTTAAAATCACTTCGATTCTTTAACTGTTAAACATCGCGAGCCAAGACTCAACTCGCACGACGTCCTGGTGATCTTTCAGATAGTGCAGCCCACGCTTGTCAAACATCCTTTCTTCGCCAATTCGACGCAATTGGGGCGATGCTCCTTTGATAGTAAAGTCTAAGAGTACTGCCGTAGATCGAGAGATTGTTTACTGGTGGTAGACCTCTTGTGAGTCCACGCGGGTGGGTACCACCACACTGCCTATTTCTGCCGTGAAGCTGTAATGGGTGGAGCAAGCGTTGTAACTTTAGAACTCATATCTCAAGTGGGTGGTGGCATTTACGTTGTAGATTTCTATGGGCTCCAGTAACTACTTAACACCAGGTGGCCTGTGAGCTCGTCCACCGATCTATGCAATAAACAATAAATAAATATAAAGAAAATTGTTCGTTTCTATGAGGTTCATCTTTCAGATCCAATTCCCGCTCTGTACGTGTCATCGATGCTCTGTACGATTTTTTCTATTGCCCTTGCAGACACGAGCATACGGCCCACATGACGGTAAGTGGTTATCGCCGGTCGTGGACATCAGCAATGCCAAGGGCAGAGCTGCCTACCGCTGAGTACCCTCCGCAAGATTGGCGCAGCACTGCTACCACAACGAACCTCGCGATTCAGAATTACTCTAATTTTTAATATCTACGTTCTTATAAAAATATTTCGATTGTGACAAAAACAAAACATCAAACTATTTACAAGAGATTAAATGTTATAATATTCCATGTTTTGATGCTAAGCTTATACGAAGTTAAAATTCTTGGTAAACCACAGATTAATTACATTTCACGTGGCCAGTTCTAAGGAACGTTTTCATAATAGCTAAATTTGTTAGACTTTGTGAGATAAATTAAGCAAACTGTATAATCTATTGTATATATTGATGGTCAATTTGATTGCAGTTGTGAATGGTACTTGAGAATTCGTTCCAAGTCAAACTGATTCGACTGTACAAGAATTAGCACAAAATATAGCAGTGTGTTTTTATTGTATTTCCGATTGGTTCACAGGTGAACAATGCAAATATTTTATACTCATCATATAGGATTAACAGCAATCAACTTGACGGTATTACCGAAGATACATTTAAGCACACCGCATACCGGCGTGAGCAAACAAAAAGCTTTCACACCACGCCCGAGGAAGTTCCCATTAAAAGTTCATAATATACATAAAAGCACAAAGCATTGGCAGCTAACTACAAAGCAAACAAGTGCGGCGGTATGACTGATTAAACACGCGTTCGGTGCTCGGTCGATGCCTTAATTAGAACTGATTGTAGTGATGTGCTTATATCGATTAACTTACCAGAGAAAAAACTACTCAATTATTTTTGAGAAGTATTACACTAAGACTAGTGGTCCCGCAGTAGTCGAACTTCGACTATAATTAATTGAAATAAGTTGGAACATTATTATGGTTCTGTTGTCAAAGACTATTATTATATTTCTATAGTGACAGATTTTGCCAAGAAAGATAAACAATTTATTCTCAATTTGACTACAGACTTTAAGCAATAACCAAAGTTTGACAATAAACAAAGACTATGTGTGTGTGTGTGTGTAATGTTTTCTTTATTGATTTAATGTATTTTTAATGCATAATTTAAAAAAGTATTAGCATTTTGCACTTCTTCTCTATATTCTCTATAAGTGTGGGAAACTTCATACTCCTCCGTCCGCGCAATTTTCGTAAAAAGGGGTACAAAGTTTTTGCTTCACCTATTAATTTATAGATTTACACAACACTGACTGTACACCACCCAAAATAATTAATAAATCTCAATTTTTGTGGTCTAAAGTTGGATTAAAGGGTAAAGATCGCATTGACTGTCCCGGGCATTGCTGAATAAGAAACAGTTACTACTTACCATCAGGTAGGTCTTTGGCTCTTCTGTCTCTAAGGGCAAAAAAAAAATTAAATTTAACAAATCTCAAATGCATTTCTTTATAATTATCATTGATCTATTTATCTGTCAGTGTGACATTTATCTATCAAATTTATTTTTTCTTTAAGCTTTAAGAATCTACATAGTTTCGAGAAATTATTGATTTCAAACAATGTTAGTGACATCAAAGCGTCTATCCCTAACACGAAGAGAATAAAACCTCCCACTAATTCCGAAGAAAACAAAGTTAAGTTATTAAGTAAATACATAATGATATCGTTTGGTCATCGACAAGAACAAAGCAATGCTTGCCCAACGAAACTTAATTCTCGCGCCTCAAGGTGTAATCGTTCTAAAATCCTTAAGGTACGTTTTGTGTCATTAATACAAGTCACTATAGACATAACTCTAGTCCCATCACTAAAGGTGTTAATAGCTGTAACACCAGAGTCATTGAATATGGTCGTAATCATAATTATTTTTAATTAATAATCAACACACAATTAGAGTCGTGCTCGTAATAAGGATGTACCAATGCCGATGTCCTAACAATTATATACGGCTTTACTTGTGCATTTCGTATCGTGAATCGCTCTGTGGATAAACAGAACGAAGACCGTGGGTTCGATTTTGTCATAATATTTTGGTACTTTTTTATTTAATTACCATTGTCCTTAATGGTGGTATCTTATTGGTGGTAGGACCTCCTGTGAGTCCGTGCGGGTAGGTACCACCACCCTGCCTATTTCTGCCGTGAAGCAGTAATGCGCTTCGGTTTGAAGGGTGGGGCAGCCGTTGTAATTATACTTGAGACCTTAGAACTTATATCTCAAGGTGGGTGGCGCATTTACGTTGTAGATGTCTATGGGATCCAGTAACCACTTAACACCAGATGGGCTGTGAGCTCATCCACCCATCCAAGCAATAAAAAAAAATGTAGATTTTCTACCTAAGTCAATATTGCCCAATGCAAAATAAAAATTACAACATGACTATTTCGGCCTTCGATGTGAACTAATTCTCGACAAAATGGATTGGTGAACTACCCACTAGATGTTACGTGGCTTGCAGAGACTAGTCACGTGTGAGTGATGTCACCGCGTGACCACCGCCTAACACTTTGGGATATGAGTTTGAAGTCTGAATATTATTGCAATACGACCACTGTACTTTTCAGGTCAGATACCACGAACGGTTTGTAGCAATAGTTAGGTTGGTGGTGGTAGGTATTGTAAATACCTACCACCTCCAACCTATACAATACAACCAATACAATCCTTCTTCCTATTCGTATACTCTTGACAGAGTGGTCGTGGTCATGCATCAGTCGGATCCTGCGATACCGATGCTCTCGCGATGCGACGCCATGTGGCACGATGTTTCGCAGTGTGAGAGCAATCGTTTCTGTTGGAGTGAGTCACAGATTTTATGAGGTCGGTCCATCGTAATGGAGATCGTCCGCGAGTCCTTTTGCCATCGACTTTCCCTTGCACCACCAACCGCTCAATGGAGTCCTCATTACGAGTGATGTGCCCGAAGAACTTGAGGATTCGTATTTGGACTGTTGACGATATGTTCTCCTTGATATTGAGCTCTTTTAGGATCGAAATTCTGAGGAGACGTCTCCAACACGACATTTTCCAGTACGTCAATCTTACAACGGTCTTGCATCCTCAGCGTCCACGTCTCAGCCCCATACAGAAAGAACGGAAAGACCAGGCATCTCATTAACCGAACTTTTGTGTTTTTGGTTATTCTGCGGTCTCTCCAAATCTTTGTTAGCCTTTCAACTGAGGATACATTATATACAGTATACAGGATATAGTATAATACCACAATATAGTATGCTGATAATACTCAAAGTCGCCTTTTTATGGTTGCACGAGCTCATAGCCCTCCTGGTATTAAACATTTAATGGCAATGTCTTAGTAGATATTACAACATGTATACCAGCACTCTAAGACACGAAGTTCCAATCGCTTGGGTTATTAAAAAAAACACAAACAGATGAGAACGAGTTATTATTGAGCCATCTACAACCTAGTATGATGGTGGCAATTTATGTAAGTCTACAATACGCTGCCTCAAAAAGGATTTGGAAACCAAAAGGTGTTTAGGTAGTTCGTCTGATAAACATCTGCACAGATTAAAATCAGGGTGACATCGGGTAATCACATAGTCAACGTGAATACTCTTCAGGAGATCTCCAATAATATCCTCTTTTTTGACCATCACCAACCTTGTCAATAAGATGGAAACGCCATCCTCAGCTGAGTATTTCTTAATAATAAAATGTATTCATATAGAGTTAAGGTAGAGTAATAAACACGATTAATGTTTATATTTCTGTCCGCTTCGTCGTTAATAACGGAATAACGGCCGATAATAACGATAACGATAAATATACGGATGTGTTATCGATACTTTTTTAGACGTCCGTATTAATGTGGATAGAACTTTAAGTAAAATAAAAATTTAAAGTTGGTAAATCAAATATTTATGTGGGTAATTTTCAAACATTTTGATTATTGTTTGGTGTTATAACCTTACAAATATTTTGTGAAGCTTGAAATAATATTATACATTAATTAATTTCACAAATAATATGCTAAGCACATTTAACAGCTCTAGCTTTAAAATTGCTTTTAGTTGACATCAATAATGTACCTAGACGCCCAAAATTTGAGTAATAACTATATGATAGATTAACAAAGATAATCACTATGAATACTAAGCTCGTACCCCAGGATCACTAAACAGCAGTGAAGATATTCAAGTAAGCAAGATTAAAACATTTTATTGATAAGCGTGAGTGAGGGAGAGTGAATGTAGGACAATAAAAAATGGAATCGCTGTAAATACTTTCTTAAAATATGTTTTTCGTATACAATGAAGCACAAAATACGGTCTTGATATACCGGTAAATAAAAACTATTCTGACATGACATGTCCATGTTAATTCCGCTGTTACCTCAAAAAAAATGTACGTACAATCCGAAGATATCCTTATAAAATCGAAGACACGATTAAAACGAGCTATAATCGTAAAACAAATCAATAAGATTCAATTTACAATAATTCAACATGAGAACACTGTGTTACCGAAACGAATTTATCGATTAAATGTTATTTTTATCGATTATATGAATACGGGACTGTTAAGTTATGTGCAAAGAGCATGGGAGCGAGTGATACCGACGTAACACTTCTGTGCATTATACACTGACTTCTAACTTATAAAAAAATTGAACCTTATTAACACGCCATTAGCATTGACTTTGCTATTTTTATGGACTCCGATTACTATTTCTAAGCAGATACCGTGAACAAGTCTGTTTATATGTCACGCGTGACCTAATGTCAAATCATCAAATCAGCTATTTGATTATGAAGATTACTGTAGTCGGGTCATGGCTATGGCTGTATGTGTATATATGAAAATAAGCTATTCTCAAATTGACAACAGACGTCAAGAACAAAAGTTTGACAATAAATAGTATGCATGCGTGTGTGCGTCAAATACATGGTATGTAGTGTGTGTAATGTTTTCTTTATTGATTTAATGTATCTTTTATGCATTATTTAAAAAAATATTAGCATTGTGCACTTCTTCTCTATATTCTCTATAAGTGTGGGAAATTTCATACTCCTCCGTCCGCGCAATTTTCGTAAAAAGCGATACAAAGTTTTTCCTTCACGTATTAACATATAGATGGTGTTAGTATGTGCTGTTTAAAAAAAAATCAACATCACTCAAAATATTCTGGTTCATAAAACCCACCACAAGGAAAATATAAAGACATTGCTATAAGTGCAGGAAATTGAAATGACTGCACCAGCCCTCGCGGCGATAAATCTCTAACCCTTACAAGGGTGCACTGTGTTTCCAAAATTGTATCGTTGAATATTCAAATATATTTTTTATAGTTCATATAATTTTTTAAGATACCTTGAGGTACTAATTAATATTGCTCGTGGGTCGCGGTCCTACGGTCAATGGTCGCAACTACGAGATCCAATGAATGACAGTTTCTTTTCAGCTTTCCAGGAAACGTTTTTGATTTATTTTTATTGCTTAGATGGGTGGACGAGCTCACAGCCCACCTGGTGTTAAGTAGTTACTGGAGCCCATGGACATCTACAACGTAAATGCGCCAACCACCTTGAGATATAAGTTCTAAGCTCTCAGTATAGTTACAACGGCTGCCCCACCCTTCAAACCAAAACGCATTACTGCTTTACGGCAGAAATAGGCAGGGCAGTGGTACCTACCTGCGCAGAATCACAAGAGGTCCTACCACCAGTAAACACACCTTATTGTTAAGAGAGTATGAAGTAGAATAGTACGACATACAGAGCACACGATCGATCATACGGAGAAAAAGAAACATTCCTAATTGGATGTGACAAAAGTAAAGTATATTGTACAGTCGGGCACCTGTTGAGACCACGGTGCATTGGAAAAGTGAATTTAATGCGCTCAACGCAACCGGGCTGTGAAATGCCAGGACAAGCCAAACTCTGTGTTGATTTGAGATTCAATGAGGAGTGTCTATCTCTGTGGT
Source organism: Bombyx mandarina (assembly GCF_003987935.1). The sequence continues at coordinate 273,193 of NW_021011492.1, read as the reverse complement.
GCAAGACATGCTTTTGGCTTTGGATGGGTGTTTTTTTTTAAATTTCGTACCTAAGCTCAGAAGCTGGTCTCCTTAGAGGATAATGCTAGAGTAAGCGAGCGAGTAGGTGAGCTCACGAAGCTCTAGCCTTAGGAACCCGAATGGGTGATTGACTCACTCGCACCCTTCGGTGTTTATCAAATCCCGTTGAGACATGAAGCCTCAATTCTATTATATAACGACTGTTTTGCTCCTTAAACTAGTACGCTTTGCTACTTCGCGATAGAAGTAAACGGAACAGACCGCCTTTCGTACGAGTTCACAATACTTTCCGTGTCCAGTATTCACGCAGGTTCCAATTACACGATTTTGTAAAATTCCTCCGAATGTTATTAGGATAAGGATTCCTGTATTGTTAAAGTAATTGGTGAGTGCGCTTATGGTTTAAATTTAAAGTGCGTTTAGGTTAAATAACTAGTCAGGCCATAAGTATTGTCAAACAGTAAAAACTTTTCTTTTAGAATGCTGGCCACAAAAAAGTTTATTGAATTCGAATTTCGAATTGTTAATGAAAATAAAAATGTATAGTTTTAGAATTTTACTCATTTTTAGGTATGGAGTGGACGCTTAAAGAAGACCGTGTTGCAGTTATTGCGTTGCATAGTTGCGGTTACGCGCCAATTGAAATTTTTAACATACTGAAAAATTTGAATATAACCAAAAGATTCGTTTATCGTACCATCAAACGATACAATGAAGACTCTAGTGTAGATGACAGGTCAAGAAGTGGTCGCCCTCGGTCTGTTAGGACTCCAGCAGTGATAAAAGCTGTGAAGGCGCGAATTCAAAGAAATCCCAAACGTAAGAAGAAACTGTTGGCCCTTCAGATGGGGTTAAGCAGAACCACGGTGAAAAGGGTGTTAAATGAAGACTTAGGGCTTCGGGCATATAGAAGAAAAACAGGACATCGTTTGAATGCTCGTCTAATGGAATTGCTGTTCGTTAGTCTCGCTAAAACTCGAGAACGGCTAGACCGATTTGGCTAATTTTGGTCTTGAATTATTTGTGGAAGTCCAGAGAAGGTTTAAAAGGTAGATAAATATGGAAATGCTCGGATGTAATAAAAATAACAATTTTGTTTTTCCTTTGATGTGTTCCCCGTCGGACGGATTCCTTTTGTTAGTTTTAAGTTTATTTTATACAAAAGTTTAGGTCTTTTACTTATCGATTGAGGCATTACGAAGTCTGTTGGGTCAGCTAGATTAAGTATAAATTTTGGAAAACGCCAATCTCCTTGGAAAACGTCTATCAGAACATCAGTAAAATAACACTTCTATGCCGTGCTTTAACTTACGAAGACTTCAAAATGTAGACACTAAATTTTGAAAAGATTATGCAGAACTATTTCGGTTTGAGCTACTACAACAGACAGTTACGGCGGAAGAGTTAAAAAAGTATGAATTCATCACTCAACTTTTTTTTCCTTTCTATGCTGATAGCCTTGAGAGGCTATTTCAGCTTCTCCTTAACGTGTAGGTGAGTTCACGGGGTTCAAACCGGGAGTGTTGCTAACACTGGCCCTAGCAAGAGCAGTGTTTCGCAGAATCTACCACCGAATCGGAAACGCGACCCACTGAGAAGATCCGGCGAGAAGATCAGTGGGCTGTCACTTAACGAAGTTACCAAGGAACAGTAATACAGCAGCATCCGTTGATAAACACTGCAACAAAATGTAACCTCAAATAAACATGAACCTCACTAAGCATAAAGCAAATAACTCACAGATGTCCCCCACACCTAAGACTGTCGTTAATACCCAAAAACCCATTGTTTGCTATCGGTCTGAATTCCTTCGAGTAATTACACAACCCTTTCAGCACTAAATTCGCTTTCTGTCGTATTTAAGTGCAGTTTTCGGATACACACAATTTTATTGCTCGTTCACTAATCGTTGTTTTGTTTTAGATATTACGGATTCACTTTTATTGAATTAAAGTGTACAGAATCGAAGGAAGAGCCTGCGATATATATGGAAAGTGTTCAATGCAGTTCACCATGGACATCGACAAAGTCAGAGACCGCAAGGACAATAAGGCATCTTCAAACTTCAATTGGATTTTTTCTTCCTACCTAAACTGATAGCCTTGAGAGGCTATTTCAGCGTAACCTGAACTAGTAGGTGAGCTCGCGTGGTTCAAACCTGACGGAATTGGACAAGACACATATCATAGATCGAGCGTATTACAAATTATCTCTGCAAAGGTCCTATTGACTAGTGTTTCCTGACATCAAGCTGTATAAAAAGTGGCAGATCTTAGACTGGTAAACCAGAGCAGATGTGAGAGGGAAAGCTAAATTCTATCAAGGTCATAATTTATTTAATCAAGTTGCATGATGGCCTTTATCACTGATCTGGAATCCAGCTGCACCACTGAGAAGTGATGACAGATTTTGGAGACTGACATGCTCTGTTTAAAAAAATACGACACAAAATGTTATAGCAGAATGTTTGTCGATATTTTAATATGTGACTATGCGAACTTGTACCCACATATTCCACAAACCATTATGGTGTGTTCCTTTTTATTATACAAAATAGTCACTTACACATACTCACAGCTCACCTCGTGTTAACTGGTCACGGGAAAATATAGACCTGTTCTGCACTTTAGGAGGAAGGCTGCTCTTTCTCGTAACTGAGGATATAGCGGCAGTAGCTACCGCAGCTATTCGCACCTGATCATGAATAGTTGGGTTGGTTATTGGAAAGATTATTAGGGTATTGGAATCCTCCGGTCCTTATCTAATAATGATATAACCAAAACCAATATACAAGACCGATATCGAAACATATTTTTTTTTATTATCGCTCCCGATCACACGCTTTAGGATAGAGACATAAAATTTTATTGTTCTCCGAACTAGAGAGACGAGGTTTTTAATGTTTCCAACAGAAAAAAAAGGAAGACTCGAACTTCAACCAAAACCAGAATTTCGATAAAAATTCGATAAAAAAAACATCATAGCACACTGCACACGTACGACCGAGAGCTCTGTGCTTTCTCAGAAAAGACCTTTGTAGAACGACAGTGAATTTAAACATACATTAATAATGGTTGTTATAGCCTTCGTAAACGATTCGATATTCTAATGACGATATATCGTAATAAGATCGTACGGGACGTGCGATGTATCGATAACGTGAATTATGTTAATCACTATTTTTTACATGTGTTTACTTTTTTTCTTTTGCCGGTTTATTTTTATGCAGCGACTGCTGTGCTCCCAGCATTATCAAAGACGATAAGCGATTGTAAGGTTAGTTGTAAAATAACTATAGTATCATGTTAAAATTTTTAACTGGACCTCTTGTGAGTCCGCGCGGGTAGGTACCACCACCCTGCTTATTTCTGCCGTGAAGCAGTAATGCGTTTGAAGGGTGGGGCAGCCGTTGTAACTATACTTGAGACCTTAGAACTTATATCTCAAGGTGGGTGGCGCATTTGCGTTGTAAATGTCTATGGGCTCCAGTAACCACTTAACACCAGGTGGGCTGTGAGCTCGTCCACCCATCTAAGCAATAAAAAAATAGACAATTTTCGGATTGCCATATGGCAATAATGTTGGTGGAAGCAATGGTAGTAGTGGAGACGAGAGATAAGAAAAAAGGCGGTAGTCGGAAACAAAGGAAGAAGAAGGCGGTGTATTTTATAGTGAGCACATTCGAACACCGGTGCATCGCTCAACACGAATGCACCGGACGTCTTATCTTTTAAGCGACTTTTACATAGGGACCCGAGAAGGCGCAGGTGGAGAAGGCGATCATGGTGTAACTAAAGACTCCGCACCAGCGCTGTCTGCTCGTTAATGGTAGCGCCGCAATAACCTTCAATCATCAAGTAAGCAAGCCTCGTCCGATAAAGAAGAAACCGAGAAGCTTCAACCGTATCCTCGAAATAAACTACCCCCACTCCGAACAAACCCCCAGACGTTATAAATAAAGGGGTAGATATTTATCGCCTCGTGTTTATTACTACGAAAATTATGCGTCTAATGAGATACCGAATTCCCCTTTTGGAGAACAGAAAATCCTATCCGCTATTAACAGTCAGGAATTGTAAGTTATTGTCACAAGTATTCAGTGTTGCCAGACCAAGGAATTTTCATTGGCTTGCTGTTTTTGTGCTGGTTATATTAAATTAAATTTAACCTTAACTAACTTTACTGGTGGTAGGACCTCTTGTGAGTCCACGCGGGTAGGTACCACCACCCTGCTTATTTCTGCCGTGAAGCAGTAATGCGTTTCGGTTTGAAGGGTGGGGCAGCCGTTGTAACTATACTTGAGACCTTAAAACTAATATCTCAAGGTGGGTGGCGCATTTACGCTGTAGATGTCTATGGGCTCCAGTAGCCATTTAACACCAGGTGGGCTATGAGCTCGTCCACCCACCTAAGCAATAAAATAAAATAAAAAAAAACCTTGTGAATTTTACTCATAGATAATAAAATTGTACGATTTGCTTTTCAAATGTAGTTAGTAATAAACTATTTTTGAGTTCTCAGCTGCGTCACCTTACCTATTTCAGCATTGGAGCAGTCATGCGTGCAAGATGGGACAGTAATTGCGACTTAGACCATGTTGTCTCCAAGTGAGTGGCGGCTCCTATAGCCACATAATTGTAAATAGACATGCTTAAACAAAAACCGACTTCAAATAAAAAAGAAAGATATTCCGAAACAAATGAATATACACTAAAAACAATAATCATCGGATAAAACGGTTGGCGTGATATTGAGTTATTGAGTTATTCATCTATTTGTCGCGCACGTACTTAATGCAAATTTAAGACTTATACGGTTTTCTCATGGATACCATTATCAGAACTGGAGAAATGGGACTACACGGGAAGCGTCAGCTTTCTAATAATTTTTTTTTTTATCAAAATCGATTCACCCAGTCAAAAGTTATGAGGTAACAAACATAAAAAAAACATACAGTCGAATTGAGAACCTCCTCCTTTTTTGAAGCTGGTTAAAAATGAGCCGTGAGCTAAATCAAACGATAAAAGCGATACGATATCTTTTTGGTGATAGAAACTGTAATAGTCAAAATTCTGTTTACCAGGAAGTTGTGAAAAATGTTTGTGTTTTTGTTCGTAATCTTGTAACACCGAACGCCTAAAGTTTCGACCCCGCGAAGACCTGATGTTAATGCCGTATTATAGTCTTGTTTATAATGTTTCCAAGTTTTTGTTTAATTTGCGGTCTACAAGGAAGTCGGAAATTAGAAATTTGACCGTTTTTGTATAACGACAATTAAGAGTTTAAGCTCGGTACCGATTTCAAAACATATCATTAGATTATTTCAAAGGTTTTGTTATTCTTGGACGTGATCATCAAAAGAGTCATCACTTAACATAGATCATTCAATTGGTGATCAGTGGTTTGCGAATTATCAAAAGTGATTGTTTGAAATAAAGACAGAAACATCAAGTTTTAATTGCATCAAACAATTGACCATTCAGCAAGGTGTGAGATTACAGCACCTTATGGTATCAATGTATGTGAAATATGAACTCACAAAATGTCCTATTTTACGTAGACTGGATGTATAAACTATATAAAGAAGGTTGGATAGAATTGGACGAAGAAGGAAGATGAATAAACTGTGGGTCAATTTGATAAAAGTCGCATACAAAGGTCTTCGCAATTGGATAGAGATTAATATGTAACCTTCCTAGGTTCAACCTTTAGAAGTCTAAAATTTTTTACATAGGTAGGTGTACGAGCTCATGGCCCACCTGATGTTAAGGGGCTACCGGGGCCCATAGACATCTATAACGGCTGCCCCACCCTTCAAACCGAAACGCATTACTGCTTCGCGGCAGAAATAGGCAGGGTTGTGGTACCTACTCGTGCGGACTCACAAGACGTCCTACCATGAGAAATTACGCAAATTATAATTTTGTGTATTTGATTTTTATTACACGACCTCTTGTGAGTCCGCGCGGGTAGGTACCACTGCCCTACCTATTTCTGCGGTGAAGCAGTAATGCGTTTCGGATTGAAGGGTGGTTGTAACTATACTGAGATCTTAGAACTTATATCTCTAGGTGGGTGGCGCACTTACGTTGCAGATGTCCATGGGCTCCAGTAACCACTTAACACCAGGTGGGCTGTGAGCTCGTCCACCAATCTAAGCAATAAAAAAAAAACGATTTTATTCACCTTCACCGTGGAAGTCAATCGCTTAGGTCAAAGGTACGAAGAAGGTCTGTTGAAAGTGAAGCAAGGCAATGCTACCTACACCTAACACCTCAGTTGATTCAGTCATAATTGAATACAACTCAAGAGAAGTGCTCAAAACGGTAAGCGCTGCCCAATTTAACAGTAAGCAGACATTAAAGTAATAACGTTCGTATACGTACGGATATCTTGTTGTTATCTTGTTTCGGCATCTTGAAAGTGACGCGTGGAGACGTGTCAATGTGCTGTGTACCGACGCGTAGAAAAGTGTTTTGATTATTCTAACGCTTTGATTTCCTGGTTTCCTGGATAGGTGCAATATAAATATGAGGAGGGTCCAAGAAGTAGATGGATGGGGCAGTTCTGCCTCTATCGTATGCCTTCCAGTCGAAAGATAGGTTAGCCTTTATTTAAATTTCACTAAAACTATTGTTTTAAAGTGTACGACGGTATAAATTTTGCGGTCTATGTGGTAATAGACCGGCTTAGCGGTAGGCAGCGGCTTGACTCTGCCCCTGGCATTGCTGAAGTTCATGGGAGACGGTAGCCACTCACCTTTAGGTGGACCGTATGCTGGTCTGCCAACAAGGCCAATAAAAAAAAATATACATATTTTTTTTAATTTTTTTAAATAGAACTTTTTAATTGATTTGTGCTCTTCAGAAACGATTTCACAATCTCAATTTAATTGGAATAATTAGTCGTTATGCATATTACTTACACTCTAAAACCGAACAACATCAACTTGTGCTTCCGTCTGTACTTTCGTTACATCATAACATCAAAGATTCTGAGAAAAAGTAATAATTTGTATAAACTCCACAATTCTCGTATTAAATATGAATAGTTTACTGATTTATGCGCACCGGCCATAAGACGTTAAGTGTACATTTGACATTTTGACACCGACCGACTTTATATCGATCGTTAGCGTTATCTCGATAATCTAATACGACATTATGTCGTGTGAATTTTTCTCAGGTGTATATAAGCACGTGGAGCCGTTTCACTGGTTTTGTACTCGGGGAATAACCAATATGGTTTTATAATTAGTTTAATCGGGATGTATTTTAAGGCGCCCCAGACAAAATCCTCAATCGGGGCCATTGAATATTTGGAACGATTTACTTCACAAGTCGATATAATGCGCTTGGAAGATGACATCCACCAGAAAGCGATACTTACGGCTGGACGCGCAGATGGGCAGCCACCGCGGCGTCGCTTCAGTTTGATCTCTCGTAAATTCGTCGATAAATTAACATAATTTACGTTTGCTTAAAAATATTTAATCTAGATTTTTTGCTATAATAATAATGAACTAGGTGTGAATATTGTAAGCAAGCGATTATATTATCAAAATAATGTGTAAATATATTCAGGTGGAATTATTTTTAGAACTCTATATTTTCTCGTTTAATTCTATATAGTTTTGGAACGAAGTTCCTTATGGGACGATGCGGAGGGGTACCCTAACCGGGAAAAAACGTCCGTAACGTAAGATTTTTACTATTTATGTATAGTCTTAGTATGATGGCTATACATTGTCTAATGTATAGTCTACGTGATAAAAGTTATCATTATTATTCATATAAATAGCTGTTTGTTTGTATATTATTATTATTATATATTTTTTATAAATCATTGTGAAAGTTGATAACTTTGTAGGGTAGTTTTTTTTATCAACAAAAATATCATAATAAAAAATGTATACTTGAATAATGATTTTCTTTATACCTCGAATAGAACTTAAAATTAATATTTTTATAATAAGGAACTTCGTTCCTATCCGGTGTCCCACGACACCACACATCTTTTTTTAAAGTTTGACTGTCAATTGTTTAATAAACAAGAACAATGCTTTATGTCAAGCTTAAAGTATTGAAAACGTAACCTAGTCAGGGTCGCCTATCAGAGTCCGGCCTGTATCTGCTGCTAAACAATGAGTTCCATTAACACCTAAAGGCACTATGCTCAATTGCCCATAACATTAGACTTTGCGATCAAACCTTAATTAAGGTGGGGTTCCATGTTAATATTATATATGAGGCTTGGTATAGTCTACCATGCTCTTGCTGTTACCTCAGTGCTGCAACGTGAATAATTCCTTCATCTACCTTATCAGGATCATCATCTATGTACCTATTCTTATAGGACTTCACGGTTCTTCACGTCGTGTGAGGGTGTAGAAGTTAAAGAAGATGTACTAAAGGAAATACAAGTGTTTCAGTGAGACTAAATAACATCACGCACCCAGTCACGAACCCGTGACCTCATTGTCGTGACGAACGCTTCATTACCGGATAAAATGACAGATTAATTTTTAATCCAATTCAATTCCTAATCAAAGTGTAAACCGCAGAATAAGACCTTAAATGCTAAACCACAAAGTCGAAATTACGAAAATATTACTAAACGCCTATAAAACGGATACTAGTTTATTTATATATTAAAAATAATGGATCTTGTTTGTCTGTTTGTGCTAATTTCTTTGACGATTTTAAATCGAGATTTCCCACGCTTTTTTACACTAAAATAATTTTTGTTACACTATTTTTAATTCAAATTCATTAAAATATAATAATTTCTATTTTTAGTTGGATTTTTTATAAAAACGTATTTTTGTTGTTTTTATAAGTTGAATTTCAATTTTTTCTATTATTTTTTTAAATATTGAATTGTCATTGATCCTTCATAAGTATGCCAAATTGCGAGTTAATCCGACGTTTTGAAGGGGGTCAAAATCATGTTCAAAGATTCCGTTACATACGATACGTCTGAAGCCAATATAAGCGTATTAATAAAAACAGGCCGAAACTGAAAGGCTAAATATTGATATTAAATATGAGCGGACGAACCCAGACGAACAGTAGTGGTCGATGATAATTTTTATGAAATGTTGCTCCGAGGCGTAGAGCTATCTTGAGAGCTAATCGTCACTGCGGCAATCATTTTTGCTTTTCGCAATTATTTCCAGCTGCATCCAGTGACAGGATGTAGCTATCAATGGAAGAGACTTTTATTCAAGTATTGTGTTTACGAATTGACATCGTTGAACGAGGACCTTCCTGGAGTATTTATTTTATTGCTTAGATGGGTGGACGAGCTCACAGCCCACCTGGTGCTAAGTGGTTACTGGAGTCCATAGACATCTACAACGTAAATGCGCCATCCACCTTGTGATATAAGTTCTAAGGTCTCAGTATAGTTACAACGGCTGCCCCACTCTTCAAACCGAAACGCATTACTGCTTCACGGCAGAAATAGGCGGGGCGGTGGTACCTACCCGCGCGGACTCACAGGAGTTCCTACCACCAGTAATATCAACTACATAATAATATATTAAAATGAGAAAATGACATTTAATTGTTACTGGGTACGCACGGGTAGGTACCACCACCCTGCATATTTCTGCCGTGAAGCAGTAATGCGTTTCGGTTTGAAGAGTGGGGCAGCCGTTGTAACTATACTGAGATCTTAGAACTTATATCTCAAGGTGGGTGGCGGCATTTACGTTGTAGATGTCTATGGGCTCCGGTAACCACTTAACACCAGGTGGGCTGTGAGTTTACCACGCATCTAAAAAAAAAATGTAATGGACACCGCCAATGTCAGAGGTCAAACCGCTCTTTAAAAATGTGCACTCGCCCAAACATCACACCCAACAACAAAACCGATTGCTACTTCCAGTATTTAATAGTTAACGTTCATTACGCTAGCCAGTAATTGTTTACGTAACGTCAGGCAGGGCGGCGTGATTCTGTCGTGGTTATTGCTACAAGATTACTAAACTTGTGCTCGAGCCCTATAGTGTTCTGAATTCGTTTTCATAGGCTTACGAGACGAAGAAGAATCTTAAACCTAACCCCAGTAACTACTTTAAAATGAAACTGGGTCTTTCTATTATCAATGATCAATAGCATTTAATATCCCGTACATAGGAAAGCATCTATTGTCAATAATCTCTTCAAAGTGCCACTATGAGTACCATCATCATGCAAGTATTGCATTGGTATTCTCAACCTATCAGAGGTATCATTTTCTTTAAGATTTCATAGTAAACAAGATAACAAATCAAATCGGCCTAAATGATAAGACGTCCGGTGCAGATCGATGCGATTGACAACGCGTTATTCAAATCCCTCAGGTATGCACCAATTTTTTTACTTTACCTAATTAACACCCCCCCCCCCCCCCCCTAAAGCATAAAACGTAATAATTTATGGTGGGGTGTAATTTAGGCCAGTTCTGGTTCACACTAGCATCCTAAATGGTGCAATTTGGGTGGTAGATTCACGTTGTGATTTTTGTGGGCTGCGTTCCGGTAGCTACTTATCAATAGGTGAGCCGTGAACACTTTTTACTGGTGGGAGGACCTCTTGTGCGCACGGATAGGTACCACCACCCCGCCTATTTCTGCCGTGAAGCAGAAATGCCTTTCGGTTTGAAGGGGTGGGGCAGCCGTTGTAACTATTCTGACATCTTAGAACTCATATCTCAAATTGGGTGACGACATTTACGTTATAGTGACCACTTAACACCAGGTACACCTATCTAAGCAATAAAAAAATAAATAAATAAAATATTTAGTTGGCTAAAGCCTCCAAACTGAGTGCCGATGCTGTTATGAAGCTATTGTTTCTGCTAAGAAGTAGTCTTGCTTATGGTAACGTATGTCTCTAGGTAGGTGGCGGCACTGGTTAATATGTTGACTCACCTACAGTCTTATTATTTTGAAACTTCAAAACCCGTTTTGAATTTTCAATGATAATTAACAGATGGCGCTTTTAAAACTTTATTTTAATCATTCCATCCACGCATGTCCGAAGCCGGTACACAGCTAAATTTACAAACGGAGGGTAGATAGAAATCTAAACAGCCATCGAAGTACGATCAAACTTCAATACGTATGAGTAGATACCATAAAGAGTAACAAGAAAATCTTTCGCTTCGAAAAAAAAAAACTCGTCACGGAACTGATGATCGGTTTTGTTTTTAATTTATTATTAAACATAATTTAAAAATGATTTTAAATTTATTCCTCATTGATATGGTCGTCCGTGGCTACTTAACTGTAATGTATTGGAAACAAACTATAGATATCACTAATCGATCATTGAAATCATTGAGAATTTTTCAAAAGAATAAGTTAGGTTGTTTCTAGATTTTTAAGTTATATTTTTTAGGTTTTAACCAATTGCAAGGCAACAAAGAAAGAGAACTATGATCGACGCATTGCTTAAATGTAAATTATGTGATCTCGTAAACTAGTCTAGACTAGACATAACAAAAAGCTTCAGCATTTGGTAGGACTAACTACCGCATTTCATAGAGTGTTATGTCATTTAAATTTAAAATATTTTCTGTACAATCTAGGACTGTCGTACTCCAGATATTTCCTTTCTTTTATACAATTTATGTGTACATCAGTGTGTTCAGGCGAGAAGACTTTTTTTTTAAGTTAGAAATATCATTCAAAAAATGTATAAATCGTATCGAACGATCGCCGAACATCAAAAGTCGTATCGTGCGACGACTCGTCAGAGCACACTCTCTCTGTAAACATTTTCACTCGTGCGTCAACGACCACAGTAGTGATATGGTGAATAATAATTATTTTTTAGTTGCAACGCTTGGCTAGCTTTTACGACCTGACTCCAGTTTTGGTTAGTTAACATATCGAACAGCTAAAATTGGGTATTGAGATACAAATCGCTAATGACTTAGCGTTTAATGCTTAGATTTGACGTTACCAAACGTGGTTGGGTTTTTTTTATTGCTTACAAAGGTGGACGAGCTCACAGCCCATCTGGTGTTAAGCGGTTACTGGAGCTCATAGACATCTACAACGTAAATGCGCCATCCACCTTGAGATATGAGTTCTAAGGTCTCAAGTATAGTTACAACGGCTGCCCCACCCTTCAAACCGAAACGTATTACTGCTTCACGACAAAAATAGGCAGGGTGGTGGTACCTACCCGCGCGGACTCACAAGAGGTTTTACCACCAGTAATTACGCAAATTCTAATTTATCGGGTTTGGTTTTTATTACACGATGTTATTCCTTCACCGTGGAAGTCAATCGTGAACATTTGTTGAGTACATATTTCATTACAAAAATTGGGTTTTTAGAGTTCAAGTAGATATCATGACTAAATTCTGTAGTTATTAGTTAATAGTCAACGCATATAAGAGTGAACCCAAATACGTACATATATACACGTTTACCGGAGCTTAGCTAATACATAACGTGAATCTAGCGGCTACTTGATGACACAGGACTGCTTAACGACGGTAACAGTCGGGATGTGGATACCTACCCGGGTGCGATTACAACACGCCCTACCAGCCAACATTTTATATCAGATCTAAATCAGAATCTAATTGGTGTATTGGCTTCAATCTACCCACCATTCGAACTGCGTTCACCCGTACTATTGCAAAAATCGTTCAATTCAAATTGCACCGGTTTTTGGGACGTTACAAAACTACAAATAATTATTTAATGTCTTTGGACTTTGGTTGCAAAACTACTATTGTAACAATGTACAATAAGCTTACGTAGTTTTATTTGTGTCGTGGTAATACCATTGTTTGAATATTTTCTACAATAATAATAATAAGGGTAATTTGATCTGTGAATCTGTTCCGATATTGTCAGAGATTCGGGTCAAGTTTTCTAAAGTTACGCAATGACTTTGGATCGGTGATTTTGGGTTTTTAATAATTGTGTAATTGGTTTCAAATCATTGCTTAATAAAAATTAGTCGAAAAGTCTACATACAACCTGTTGATATTGGATTATTGGAGGAAATAGTAACCTTATTGGAGGAAATAGGTATCACAGCTTTTGTGACGCCTTCTAGCTTAAGGCATGATGTTGAAAGTTGTATTGCAATAACCATTGTAGCTCTAACAACTTTCTTGCCATTCGAACCAGAATTGTACGGCCTTACAACGTGAACAATCATGAACAACCCCTAAGACTCGTAAACCCTTACAAGTTGATCTGCTCGATGATAGTGATGAGTTTGGGATACTAGTGATACTTCGAATTTTCCTGGAGAACATTCTGGATTAGACTAGTAAAATGCTAGGCCTTTTTAATACTCTGGGTATATGAACGACAGCCGAAGCTCCTATATTGCAACGTGAATGCTATCAACTATTTCTGTATCTGAATGAGTTAGATGGATTATTGTAATAACATCGCATGTGTTATAACTATTGCCTCATCCAGAGTTTAAAATGTATATACTTGACAATTTTGTAAACACATGAATGCCGATTCTCGAACTTACGTCTATGTGATTTAAAGGCCACAATATCTGTACAATAAATTTAACTAAATTATTTCCCTTGAATCATCACAGGAAACCAGCAGTCATCAATCAATTCGTCGCTAACCCCATCATCACGCTCACAATACATTGAATGGAGGCTTTCAGCCGTGACCAACATCGGTTAAAGAATATCAACGATTTTAGTTTTAGATTGGACAGTCCTTTATGTGATTTGGTTTCATTGCTCTCACCACAAATGGTCGGTTGAAAAAAGTCCTATCTAACAAATTCCTTAAAGTAACACTTATTTTTTTTAAACATGGATTGACCAGTTTATATTGTTCTGTTTATTTAATGTAGTGTTGTCGGTTATCTGTCAGTTATTACTGCCATTGATATTGCCGAGGTAAGCAGCTTTTGAGCTAAGTTAACTTTGACAAAATCTTTTGTTTGCTAATGAAAGATGAATTTAAACCACAGCCCAACAAAGATTATTCAACTGCGCATCGTAGAACTTCATTGATATTCGTTTTATTTTTATTTGAATTGACATATCTTCCTCGTTCCTACTCTAAGGTCATCATTGAATCCGTCTGTGGTTAGACACGGTCCGTTGGTTGCCGATAATTGCACTGATTGAAACACACGCCAGAGATCGACATGTACCGATTCACAGATTATCTCAATAATACACAGCACGTCCGTAGGTGTTTGGATAAAAACGATATTTTAGCGACTTTTAACTCACTTTTAGTTGTTTTTAGCTGTGTGGTTTTTTTATAATTATCTTTGGATTAAAACGTCCTCCACACGCAAATTTAAATATATATTATAACTGTTCCTTGATTAGACAATGTTTATTAAAAACAGGAACAAAGCCTGCCTCGTAAAAGTCAAACTCATTAACATTCTATAAGGCCATCGAAATCTCCAATATTGTGATTACTATTCACAATACATTCCTTCGAACGTGTTTACACATTGGCTTCTTTTATGACCGTGTAATCATATTTTTTAATACTTTCATTTCTAACTTCGTTCTCATTTGAATGTTAATTAGTTGTGCTCGCCAGTTGAGGTAGCAGCACTATGTTTATCATCGATACATATGATAAAACAGTAGATCTCGGTATGTCTGCTAATACTACAACTAATAATAAACAGAAAAGAGGTATCTAAAGAAGAGTAATGAATTTTTTACTATTGTATTTAATAAGCCTGCCAAATTTGTAATAAATTGTTGTTGTCTGTTTGTTTGTTTTTCACACATTTCCAGAACTACTTTACGGATCTTCATACAGTTTCTATAAATAATCATAAACCATGACTACGTATATATTATTATGTTTGATAAAACCGTATGTCACAAAAAAGACATGTTGAATTCAAGATTTTTTGAAATTATTTTGATATTGTTGGTATATGGATGGATGGTGGAAGTTACTTAACCAACAATGAACATTACTACGAGAAAGCAACTCTGTCTGCATGTTACGATTACAAGCTTAATGTACTGCACCGGTTTTGATGAACCTCGATATGGAGAATCTTGGACCCTGGACAGGATAAAGCCTACCTACTCGTCATTCATCATCACCACCCACCACCACCGTTCATTCACCGTTGAAAATGGAAGACCTGTTTCCACCCACGCGATATAAGGTGTTTTCAGCGGAAGTGACGCTGCAGATGGAAAGCTAACATCAGAAGAACCCATTTCGTGAAAACAATGTCGATAGTCATTCTTTATTAAGTCGAAAACACATCTGAGGTTACGTTGAATTATTTGAGACAATCCTTTTCAGCTCCGTACCGCTGAAGATTGAGACAAAATACATTAATTCGTGTTATTGATACTAGTGCGTTTATTCTGCGTTCCATCCAACTCAAGATTGAGTCATGATCTCAGTGATTCTCCTACGACATGGTAATTTCATGTCTATATCATCGTTAATGTCATATACCAAATAATCCTAAGCTATTCTTCTTAATACATAGCATTGTACATTGAGATAATCAGTAGAACAAACTGACTGTATAATATTATTCATTACATGTATTATCTCTTCATTTCCGAAAGGCAAATTTAGAACGAGTGACACCGCGGAGCACATCTACTTATAAATATTGTTTGGAGTCATGATTTCTTTTTCTCAATAAAATTTAATAATACCGCTTTTGTCACATACCCCCTACCTTTTATAAGCGTGGCATTCTCTCACACCGTTAAAAGTGATAAAGTTTTATTTTCACTGAAATAGGAATAGTTACAAGACGAACTCCGCACCGGTCACCGTTCCAGTCGAACTGTCGAACGAAGAATTCGACGAGCAAAACATTGAGTTTCTAGACGGGGCTTCTCCGTGGGTCGCGATTCCGATCCAGTGGTAGATTCAGCGAAGCACTGCTCTAGCTAGAGCTAGTGTTAACAATTCTCTCAGGTTGAGCCCGTGTGTTCACCTACCCGTCCAGGCGTAGTTGGAATAGCTACGTAGGCTACCAACGAATAGGTAAGAAAAAAACCAACTCTTTATTAAAACTGAATTATCTGATTATTACATTTTGTGTTCCAAATCTCAATTGCAGTGAAATATCTTTATATAATATTCAACTCGGAAACGTTCGATTACTTCGTGGTAAAAATGAGCACAAACGAGGGACAGGCCAGTATATAGTTTATTAATTAGCAAAGTTGAATATTATTACTACACCAATTTCGACCTTTATGTGACTAATGCTTACACATAGTTATAGTTTTATTAAACAATTGACTGTAAATGAACCTTAGTTGCAATGTTCGCGAAATCGGCTATAGAAACAAATTCGTTCATATTGTAGATTAAGTAACGCAATGGTGTACCACACAGCCATGGCTCTTTAATAGCATTTCTATTGTGAAGTAATACAAAACGCAAATGACAGAACAGAAGCTAATTTGACATTTGACATAATTTCCGGGAAATAATAGGCACGATACGATAACAACGATCTCTTTTTTCATCAGCCTAAAGATAGGTTAATTGGCCTTTATCTGTTTGATAAGAATGAGGGCGGTCTGGTGGCCAATGGAAGGGGGTCGCTAATATGAATACCGCGTCCATTTAGGCACATCAGGGGGTGGTCTCCGAATAATTACATTTAGCATAATTAGCGAAATCGACAAACGATTTATTTATTTGAGAAACTAACAGTACAAAACAAACATTTATAATATTAAAAAAATTGATAAAACAATAACCAAACATGTATCCACTATCAAAATTACATATAAGTAGAGATTGAACAAAGAAAAAAAAAGGGAAATTTAAGTTTACACAAAAAACCCGAAATACGCACATATTATTATGTACATCAGCTTACCTACACTATAAAACTTATCAACATACTCATCGGACTAAATCACCTTATAAATATTCCAAAAATGAATTTCTATATGCTACAAGTGACAGACAAAAGTTGTCAGCATTAGAGAATTTAGTGTTTTACTGGTGGTAGGACCTCTTGTGAGTCCGCGCGGGTGGGTACCACCGCCCCGCCTATTTCTGCCGTGAAGCGGTAATGCGTTTCGGTTTGAAGGGTGGGGCAGCCGTTGTAACTATACTGAGACCTAAGAACTTATATCTCAAGGTGTGTGGCGCATTTACGTTGTAGATGTCTATGGGTTCCAGTAACCACTTAACACCAGGTGGGTTGTGAGCTCGTCCACATACCTAGGCAATAAAAAATAAATAAATAAAAATCTTTACCTACAAGATCTGAGGATGGATGAGAATGGAGGATCTGAGAATGTATGAAGATGGAGGATCTGAGGAGGACCTACAAGAGGATGAAACTGATAAGCAGAAGTTGATAGCTCTTTCTTTGTACCAACTTCAAAACCTTCTTAGCATCGAACCTAGCGCATAAGAGACACGTATGACAGCCGAGAGCAATGATTACTTTAAAATTTCAACTCACGCTACGTATTTGAAGGGTTCAAATTACATTTGTCATTATTTACTTAACTCTAGGAAGTGTCTGGGACTTGTCTAAGGTTTCGGAAGAGGCAATTGACCTCGATATGTTTTAGCATTAACAGACTGACTCATTCGCATTTGAACTAGTATGTTCCAGAGGCTTTGCTCAGACCGGGACGATCGACTTCTCGATTTAAGTTTGAACACTGGAAGCACATACCGAATCTATGCACTGGCCAAATCAATTGCTCCATGATACAAACATACCATGACCCTTGAAACCCTTACAAGGTCTCCTATTCATGTGACCCTTTTTCTTGAAATCTATATCATAACTTGTTCTTTAAAAATAAACCTACTTAATTTCAAATTAAACCACTCCTCACTGTTACTAAAGATAAAAACGATCAAAGGTATGGTTTATCGAAAGTACTACGACAAATCTTCAAAGAAAACCAATGGTACAAGTCAATCAGATAAACGAAGCGCGAACAAACAAACATAACCACACAACAGTCATTTCTAAAATAGAATATTCATAGCTACTACTTAGGTGACACATTCTATTCACAAGCTAGTTCATCAAAATGACTCACGGATATTAATCCAGCTCATTAGAGCCACGCAAAAGTCGAGGTCACAAGTTGAAAACTGTTGATGGCTTATACGAAGTGCTGCATTGATAGTATTATATATATTGATATAATACGTACAAATTTATAATTTCTCAAGTCGCGTATCATGTCCCATCATTAAAACTATCGAATTATTCGTACGTCATGAGAAGACTGCTCTGATATCTTAATCTGAGTGACACATTATTGTTTACTAGATGATGACCGAGCTTTGCTCGGTTTTCCATCTTGTTGTGTCTTTAAAGCGGTTAGTTGCCCTCAATTAAGAAAAATAGTATTATTATTCGCCAATAGATGTCGGGAAGAGTTGATTATTGAAAACACGAATAAAACAAAATTTTCTGAAAATAAATCGTAGCTAGATCGATTTATCGCCCCCGAAATCCCCTGTATACTAAATTTTATGAAAATCGTTGCAGCCGTTTCCGAGATTCAGATTATATAATAATATATATTAATATACAAGAATTGCTCGTTTAAAGGTATAATAAGATAAGCATAAAATAATCAAATAGATTAGTTTATAACTAAGACACCAGCAAGCCACATTTAAAAGTTTCATAGAAATATTTTCTTTCTCCATAATTATGACCCTGGTCAGGGTTTTAGTCTACAGAAACAAGAAATTTGTAATCTCAGCGGTCCTTCTTGTGTAGACATCAGGAGCAGTAAGCGGACGTTTTGGAGTTCATCAAAATTACGTTAAAAATATCCTTAAATACATTTTTAGAGAGATCCTAGTTAACAAAAAAGGTTTCAAGAAAGTGTTTTCTTTTTTCTCCTTTTTATTGAGTCCAATTTTTACTATAATTACTTGATGTGTTTTTAAGCAAATTTTTCAGATTTATATATTATAGATCCTTATGATCTCTTCGCGTCACTGTTTATTTCACTGGGAAAACTCTGTGCATCTAACGGAGCTTTATCTCAATTGAACTATCAAACCACTCGCCACCGAACTGGGATTAACCAGTTTACTTGGAACCACTTATCTCTGGTACAAGGAATTTTCAGAAATATTGTAATCTGGTTGCTTTAAAGCCTTTGGAATGCACCTCATGTATGTTAAAAAAAAAATATAGATTATTTAGACACTAATCCTGAAACTTCACCAAAAACGTTGTGACCATCGAGGATTGAAACTGGGACGTTACGTTTAAAAACGCGAACAGACAATTTTCTGTGATCACCGTTGTTCCCACGGTACGTTCGCCACCGCAAATCTAAGGAATAAATACTCTGGACAGTACAACCACGCTTAGAGGTCACGTCGATTGAATAGTAGTAGGTACTTAGTCTGATGTGTATGTGTAAGCTTTTGCTTTAAAACTCTTGTGAGAAAAATCAGTGATTCTCCAATCATTATCTGAGGACCAGTTATTCAACAGTGAATGTACCCAAACCTAGTTACTTACTTTCGTCGATTGCAGAAGTATTATCATTTACTTTCTCCCTCCCGAATTCTTGGTCGCACAGTGACTATTCCCATTATTTCTATTTTCACCACCAAGTGTTTCTAGTATTCCTTCATACTAGGCATATTTTTTTCTGAAACTTTCAGCCCGAATCTCTAGGTAAACTAGCAGCATTCACTTTGTAATGTGTAAGGTAACAGTACCAGTAAGACCGGGAACTCACCTGAAAACGCTAACAAAAATGCTGACCTCAAAACCATGCCGATAGACTACTTATGTTTTCTCTTCACTAGCTACGTAACCTATAAAAATGGTCCAACAGAAATAATGATGGGAAGAACAAATTGTGCATACATTATGATTGAATTAACGCAATTTTAAGTGAGACGTGTTATGTTACAAGTAAATGAATAACTCATGTGCCTCGGAGAAACACTTTATTTGATCATCCTCTTCTCTTGTATGGGTTTTCATTTCCACTCCATCAAATTTTAACCAAATTTTCCCCACCCTAGTATTCTTGGATGATTGGGATTCTCTAAACCTTTCATTATTATAGTGCATTTTAAGATAGTTAATTGAGGGATTTGAGATGGTGTTATCGTATGGGTTTGGCTTGGAGCATGGAACAGCCTTTATAAAATGGATTTCAACCTCAATGTGGCTACGGTCTCTAATAGCCACTTAGCACCAGGTAGTCGTGAGCACAAACTAATGCACAAACAAAAGCATTGAATCCGTTTTTTATAGTTATAGCTGGAGTGATATGTATCCTCACAATGTGCTCAACTTAGGCCTTATAATCCCTATAGATGGTTCATCTGGTATTAAATAGTTACCGAAGCCTACAATCATCACAAACTTGAATGCCGGCACACGCCTCCAGACATGACGTCAGTGGTCTCAATCTCAATCGCTCGACCTCAAGTCCCACAATAAAGCTCGGAAGCTTTGAACATTCATGCATGAAGCAATTTCGCGGGTAAACCAACCGTGGTGAGGATGCCACACATCAGTGCTGGCTGGTTGGACGATGTAATGGCACTGAATTCGAAATAACAAGGGACTGGTATTGTTTGATTGTCTTCGGCTTGAATGGGATGACTACCAGTTTTGATAGGGCACGCAAATTGTGTAGTTTTTTAGCTCATAACGGCACGCCTGGATACATTAACATATAGCTAACTTTGAGCACTTGCACTTTGAGCACACTGATCATTTTACTTAATACTTTAACCAAAACTAAATTAAGCTGAATTCGTATCGGTCTAAGCTTAAAACTTTTAACTTGGAAAGCTGTTTCCGATATTGACAGCCAAGAAGAGGCAAAAGATCTATGGTCAAAAGTAACAACAACCTGTTTGGGTCAGTAGTACAGTCAATTTTACATCCGCCATGGTTGTGGTACCATCTCTGTGTAAATGCATGTTCTACTAGCTGTCGTGCCAAGGCAAATGAGACTTTGAGTTTACGCTGTTAATTTTCTGTGTTCTAAAATCGCTTAGCATCAGATAAAACCGTAAACTTATTGGTCGTGGTCAAACAAAATCGGTAGGAGATTGGTTATACCCAGTGAGGACCCAAAAACTTGGCTGATTCAATTATTGCGGTATATCTTGATAGCGTTCTGCTATAGCGGCTTTTAAAATAATAAAAGGGTGCAATAAAGTATGTTCAACAATGGGAATGGGCAGGAAGGAAGCGAGTCTTCGGCGTCGCGACACTCAGTATCATCACGCCGCGTACTGCGGGGGTAGCCAGCCGTGTCTCCCCGCTGTGTCGAATTGTTTTAATGTGTCTGCAGTCGTTTTCATATTTTATAACATAATTCTAAGTGGTTTTGAACCCTTCAAAATATTTACTGTCCAAATAGACAATTAAGATCTAAATTAAGTTAAGAAAATAACTTATAAGGTAATGCGTGAGTTTGGTCTATGTTTTTAATTGCTCTGGCCTTTCCATATCATAGTCAGACTAATAGTAGTAAGTTATCGGCTATAGACCATAGACATAGCAACGGGAATGCCACGACCTTACCTGAGATGATCGAATTCTCAATTGTATTCTATGATGGCGCCTTCATTCCTAAATCTGGAACATATGGGTCCTGCGCGGCAGATATATTCAGGCCGGTGATACCTACAGGATCCCTAGCATCAATAAAAATATAAGGCATTGTAATTCCGTAGCACAATACTGATGAAAAACGTAGTAATGGCATGTATCTCTTCGCTCGTGGCGAACTGCTAACAATGTACTGACGAGATCATTTTTTCCGAAACATTGATTTTAGTTCTGTCAATCTCAAAATCTCCCATTGAAAATTTCTTTTAACACTGCACCTACGTAGATTCTTATGACGAACTATTGTGCTTGCTCTTTGCCTGGGTAGCTATTATCCATATTTGTATATATTTAAACATGAATATGTAAGTATCAGTCTCTAGATCTCAAAATATTAGGAATTCTATGGGCCAGAAGACCGTGTGTGATTTATCTCCGATTTATTGCCTATTATTGGCAACGTACACGCTACGAGGACCGTTTTCAATTACTCGATTATAAAACCAAAATATATAATACATAGGTAATTAAATTGTCAGAAGCCCTTCGAATATGGTCACGGTTAGTTACCGTCGTATGGTAACTGTCCGAAATCAATAAAACGCTCACCTTCGATTGGTATTAGTGCCTGGTTAATGAGCCGTTAAGGTTTGTTCTTTGCCCCAAATAGTTTGAGGGCTAACCAAGCGTTAAACATTTGTTATTTCTGGTTAAATTGATGTTTCGATTGATTCGTTAACGATAATTTATTCTCAGGTGTAGATTTATAGCCGTTATGGCAATAAATATCCGTGGTTGATATACCCCATATCACTCTGGCAAAGGTACCATATAACATGAGTGAAATAATTATCTACCATGAGTTATGTAAATAGTTGCATTGTCGTTACAACGTGTATGCAGTCTGATATCTTAAGCTATAACCATTATATACTAGTACATTTTAAAATATATGAATAAAGATATATTTTTTAAATACTCACGCACCGTCTGCCGTGATTTAATTTTACTACATAAACTTACCTTGGCGTGTCAGCAATAACTGTGCAAAATTTCAATTGGATGAACGGTGCGGGATTATAGAAGACACGAACAAATCAAGCCACAAAAATAGGGAGGTACCACGATTCGGCTAAGTCACATGTACTAGAGTTTGCTGTGAGATAAAACCTAATAATCCACCTAAGACTATTTTCTTAGGAGGATTATTTGATCACGATATTTGACGATTACTAGGAAAAACTAAAACAATTCTAAACATAAGATGTTATCTAAGCCAAGAATATTTCAAACTCAATTGTTATTAAATAACAACGTGCAATTACGTACATATTACGTCTATTATTATCAGTAACACAATAGCATTATCTCCATCATCTGTCGCCATCGCTATCCACTCGGTTGATTTACCTAATAACTCCTCATTTCATGTCGTTTCGTGTTCTTTCGTTTGTCACGATACACGTCTGATTGTTTTGATAACAATTGTTTTATAAAATTGTCTTAAGTTTTTTTTATATTTTAATTATAAACTGAAATCGTGTTCGTGAAGTGACTTCATGAGAGATGGCCGTTTGCTGGCAATATTTTATGAAGAACATGGTTTTATGGCTCACGCTTTTAGCCGCCAATAGATCGTGAGATTTTATGGTCCTAGAATACTGAATAACAGAGAATTTTCGTCAGAAAAAATTAAAGATTTTTTAAATGCATAAAAATAGAAGAAAATTGAATTACAACAAAATGCAAAAAGATCCTGCTCAAAACTAAATGTGTTTTGGTAAAATTTTGTGTAATTTTAATAGCTCTAGAGCAGGAGTTCCCAAACCTATTTTGTCTACTGCTCACTTTGACAATATATTATTCTTTATCACCCCCATTTTTTCACCTACTTAAAAACCCTATAGTGAGAGCTCAGTCGATGTCTGAGAGTCCTCCTAGATGAAATTACAAATCGCCTCCAAGCCCAACGCCCCCATTTTTTTTGGGTATCTTACCGCCCCCCTTTAGCCCTGCAGTGCCAACAAGGGGCGTCATCGCCCACTTTGGGAAAGGCTGCTCTAGAGGAACCCTTTTTTTTTTGTCTTATCACTCTTGCCAGAGCGGTCGTGGTCGTCAGTCAGTATCATTGCTGTGGATGTTATTTGCCTCACAAGCAATCGCCACCTCTCCCGGTTTGTGGTGGGTCTGGTACACTCAGATATTAGTTTCTCAGGATCGTTTGGAACCTCTGGGTCTGCGGAGGGACTTCGGTTCTCTCTGTATTTTATACCGTATGTTCCATGGGGAGTGCTCTGAGGAATTGTTCGAGATGATACCGGCATCTCGTTTTTACCATCGCACCGCCCGCCATCGGAGTAGAGTTCATCCGTACTACCTGGAGCCACTGCGGTCATCCACAGTGCGTTTCCAGAGATCTTTTTTGCCACGTACCATCCGGCTATGGAATGAGCTCCCCTCCACGGTGTTTCCCGAGCGCTATGACATGTCCTTCTTCAAACGAGGCTTGTGGAGAGTATTAAGCGGTAGGCAGTGGCTTGGCTCTGCCCCTGGCATTGCTGAAGTCCATGGGCAACGGTAACCACTCACCATCAGGTGGGCCGTATGCTCGTCTGTCTACAAGGGCAATAAAAAAAATAAAAAAATAAATTAGTAATATACAAAAATTAAGGTAAAAATAACACACTAAAAACAAAAGAATAATACATACATAATTCGTCTTCTCGCATTAAAACTGTATAATCTCAAAACTTACTAGTTTTACGGGAGAGTGTTTTAAAGGTTTAGCATATGATATTTTTAATATTAATTATCTTTGCTAAATTTATTTTTTATTTTTTACCAGTTACATTATCTGTCTTTTAAAGTAAGATAAACTAAAAAAAAAAACTCAAATTAAACTACGCTCTTTTGACAGTATTTAAGAGAAAAATACTGGTGATACCAAAATATTCGGCATTTCAATTTCGAATATTTTTGGAAATTGTACACCTTTAATGCGAAAAGGCGAATATGTTGAATCTAAATCTTCAGGTATCATTCAGTCAGTGACTACGGTCGAATTTAGACCACTCAATGAGCACTGGTTGGAATAAAATTTCAATGAGGTGTACTCGGGTTGGCGAGATTAACGATGCGTCACAACGGAGTGTGATCTTGATATTAGTTCGATGCTCCTCACCATAGGAACTCGATTTTGACGCATCACTAAAGGGTTTGGCTTAGTGTGCCTGACGTCTGAAGACGCGACCGGCTACAATCAGGCGATTGTAATCACAATTAAGTTGCACAACGGCCGTAGAACGCAAGACTGTTTCGCGACAGAATTAGATAGGCGGTTTTTTTTTCTTGCTTAAATGGGTGGACGAGCTCACAGTACTGGTGTTAAGTGGTTACCGGAGCCCATAGACATCCACAACGTAAATGCGCCACCCACCTTGAGATATGAGTTCCAATGTCTCAAGTATAGCTACAACGGCTGTCACACCCTTCAAACCGAAACGCATTACTGATTCACGGCAGAAATAGGCAGGGCAGTGGTACCTACCCGCGCGGACTCACAACAGGTCCTATCACCAGTAGAATTTCATCGAATACCAATGGTAACAGCTTTATACGAAGGCATCTATTCCTAGCAGAGCTGTAGGTTAATCAGGAAGCGATTTTATCAGCTCTCAGTTTAATTACGAGGCTAGGATCCTCTTGGCCGGACAGCGGCTCCGCGATGCGTAACAAAACGACATTAAGCGTTCGTACCGCGGGTTGCAGGTTCGGAACTGGGCGTTTCATCGTGTTCTTTTTAGGTTCTATATACATCGCGCTCAGAACGGATTCACCATAAATAGCATGACAAATGGCGATTTGTTGTTACGTAATATTGTTAAGGGACAGATTTACCACCCTACTTATCGTAGCTAGTTTTATATAGTAGTTATTGAATAGCAATGATCTCGAATTTTCTAAGCTGTCCTTTTTTTGTGAACAACTGACGCATAGATACACCGAATTTCACACTATTAGGTCAAAAGACATAACATCCAATTCAGGGATACCTGCCCGGTCGCCGCGACTTCCTGGTCGCTCACCACCACCAGACCGGAGCATAACAACTTCATTAAATTAAATTTTACTCGAAATACGGCAGTCTATCACCACGCAGACCCGTGAATGTAAATATCGCGGATTCTTGGATGCAATACATCAGAAATGCCGGCGCACTGGATTTATAACTAGCACTTGTTATTTTAATAGAACATGTTTGTAAGGCAACTTGAGGTATTTACCCGGTTTGTTTTGGTGACGCTTATAGTTGACAGTTCTGTATTAATGGACGCCGGACTACATCTGATTCACATTAGTGAGCGGATTTAAATGGATTAGGTGCGAGATAGGAATAGGTATATTTATAACGTAGGAATAGGTATTTTCCTCACTATCGTAACGGAAGAAGCTCACGATGGTGATGGCCAATACTACCTCGGAATGTGAGATCAAACCACATTTGTATTGTAAAACGTATACTCCTATAGAAAACACGCATGATTGCTTTGCGACCGAAATGGACAAGAATAGTGGTGTGGACCCATAGTACCCAACCACCAGAAAGTAAAATTTCCTTATTTAATTTGCGGAATTATTTTTTGTTGTATGATGCTATCCATTCATGGTGTATGCTATTCGTGAACATGCGCTAAAGACATGGTGCCTGCCAGTGGGATTTTAACCATGGCATAGTCGCATTGGTCGGTATGAGTACCCTAGGCGTCTTATTCTTTAAGTTGCAGCAGCTTTGATAGAGGTAGATACAAGTCCATACAAATGAGGTTTCAATTTCATTGGAATAAGGGGTGTACCATTCTTAAATTAGAGTCCACTATTCATTTACAGTAGAAAACGTGAAGAAAATGTGTTAACTGAAGCAGACTCAGAAATTTAATTAGCAATAACAAACACCAATAGGTAACTTTTGGATATTTATATACTCTTCCAATTTTGTGTACAGCAAACAAAAAATTAATACATAAAGGTGACCATCAGCTCCTGTGTCCTTACATTCCGTCCATCTTTTGTTAAGTTAATAACGAAAACAACCAAAACTAGATTCCAAACCACCACATCTGACACCAGAGTGAGTACGAATTAATGACTTTAGGATATTCTAATTAACCAGTAAGTAAATCACAATATTCCTTGACACGGGCTCACCACCCCCTCTGTACCGGGAAATGGGCAATAACTCCTGTTGTTTTTGCGATGCCATTAATTATGCGGCGCCGTCGTCCAAGCTCTTGAGTTATTTTCGACAAGTGCAATATTTGCAACGAAGGCTATTAAGGGCCTTATTAGGTAAGCGCGGAATTTTGGGAGCTTTTACGTGAGGAGCTTATTATGATACCATAGCCGATATCTTTAATCGAAAGCTTCTGTTAGGTAGACCAGAAGAACTTAAACGACTTCTTGAACTTCCTCTGAACCACATCAAATAGTTATTTCTTAGACTACGGAATTTTATGTGCTTTAAATACTAATTTCCATTGGACGGAAACTGCAAACTCACACGCATTGTACAGGTCATATCTTAACGAGTATCTATCACACGACGCAACTATATTACCTAAGCAAAAATATATTAAACCACCAACCAGGACAGTGTTTCCCAAACTAGAAAGCTTTGACTTGCAGGGCTGTTGATTGAGGAACAATTTTTCGGAGTGATTAGATATGCAGTCTCAATGGATGCTGAAGATTTTGGGGATGCAAACAATGACGACTTTTAACGGAGAACATACAGCGTGTGCAGATTTATACTTATTAAAATATGGTATGCAATGCTTCTGTCCCCGGGATAATAATACCTTCTCATCGCACATCCGTAATCGTGGTGTTAGGAAACTAAGTTCTATGGATACCTGACCTTCATTATCAACACTCCTCCTAATTTCTATATTCGTGACTGCTAGTAGGATGGCTTGTGGACCAACTCCGGTTTGTACCACTGGGCTATTTTTTCCTGCAGCAGAACAATCATACCTACTTCCTTGTAAGATAAGGTCTCCATTACTAGAGCTCGAATTAATGGAGATACATTCATTAATGATTCTTGTGATTGTAGTAAAATTTGTTGAACCAATAAGTCTGTCTTTGGCGTTTGGCTTTATTTGGCATCAACCACACCATTCACCTTCACAGTGCTGTTAGCATTTAAATGGAATCACTGATTATTTATATAAATAACCACAGAGCTGTGATTATATAGACGACGTCGCCTAGAACAATGCACGGAAACCAACGCTTCGGTGAATACGTTACATCAATCTATTGGACGATCTGATGCTTTATCTGCTGCTCATCGGCGATGCTCAGGTCTTTGATTCTCTCGCCCAGCGGTATCGGGCGTGGCTTTGAATTTAGAACTCGCTAAATCGGAAGACGTGTGTTTATATTCTATGTTTTCTCTGGCCACATTTAAAATATTATGTTCAAGTGGTTTTTTTTTCTTCCTTGTGACTAATCCTTTGCCATTTTCAATCTAAACAGAGCCGTTGACAGTGTCGATAATATTGGTCTAGCGAAAGTCTTCGGTGTTCTTTGTATTTTACTCCGGCATTGTTGAAGATAATCTCGCCATCTTCTTTTAACATCCGCAATGCATCTCCGATGATCATCTCTGCCACACGATGTCTATTTCTGAAATTAACTCACTTCTACAACTTTCTGTAAGTTACTGCTTGACTAATAGTAGCTTATCGCCGTACCATGGCGTCCGTGATCATCCGTGACCACGCATCTTTAGGCCATCAGCTCACGATCTATGTGATTTTCTTCGATATTTGCCCACTGAGTTTCTCGCCGGATCATCTCAGTGGGTCGCGTTTCCGATCCGGTGGTAGATTCTACGAAGCACTGCTCTTGCTAGGTTCAGTGTTAGCAACACTCCGGCTTGAGCCCCGTGAGCTCTCCTACACACGTTGGGGTGAAGCTGAAATAGCCTCTCAAGGCTATCAGCATAGGTAGGAGAAAAAAAATCGATATTAAACGGTTTCCCGAACCCATATACATTGTTATTACAAGATGAACGTCGTCAGCCAACATACAAATAAGAGCACACTGTCTTTAATTCAATATTGTCTCTTCTATCCCACAAGCCAAAACGCAGTACTGCTTCTTGGGAGAAATAAACAGCGTGGTAGTATATATCAGTGTGAGGTAAATATTTTATCCAGGTACCATTTTTTTATTACACGGTGATATATTCCGTCATCACGGAAGCTGCACGTGAACACTTATTGGGTAGTTCGTTAGATCACTAGGTACCAGTCCGCAGGATTCGAATCCGAGGTATATCTAAGCCCCAGGTGTAGCACTAAGCAGACAAAGCGTTAACGAGCAATATGAACTTAATAAAAAAATTCCCTCAAGCTCTACGCGTTCTAATCAAAAGCACAACCATAACGCATAAATACCCATCAAAATTACTATGGAAATGCGATAATACCCGCGACCATACGAGGAGGAGCAGGAATCGTTTAAAAACTCATCAAAACCCATCGGTTTCACCATAAGCTACCCGAAATGAACGTAATGTCGCATTTTAAACAAACAAAAAACTGATTGTCACCTATTCAAAGCTTTCCAAAGATCACCAAACTATATCTGCCACTATTGGTTACAAATATGACATCTAAAACAATAACAATAACGGCTATGTTCCTCTGAATAACAACAAAATTCAATTTGTCAATGACTTTTGTGGTAGATGCAAATTTGACCCTTATTTAGCGTAAATATAAAGATTACTCTAAAATAATAATAAAAATATTTCATTGTTTATAAAAAGAATATAAGAGACACAAAAAGCGTTTTCAAAAATATGCCCTATCTAGTGTGAATAAAGGTGGGAAATGTAATATAGTAACAGGTAAATTTAGCGATAATAACGTCACGCTGCGTACTCGCGTATTAAAATAACATTACAGAGTGAACAGTTACGATTCGCGCTTTTGATTTTGTGAATATTATTATACAAAATCTTCGAGCTTCGGGACTCGCATGTGACACAGCGAACGCATCCGTGAGTCCAAGGTTCTAGGCTAGACATGTAGCTCTGTAGACGGTGGACCAACAATAACACATTAACCATTTTAAACTGACTTAAATTTGACTGGCGGTAGGAACTCTTGTGAGTCCGCACAGATAGGTACCACCACCTTGTCTATTTCTGCCGTGAAGCAGTAATGCGTTTCGGTTTGAAGGGCGGGGCAGGCGCTGTAACTATACTGAAACCTTAGAACTTATATCTTAGGGTGGGTGGCGCATTTACGCTGTAGATGTCTATGGGCTCCAGTAACCACTTGAGCTCGTCCACCCATCTAAACAATCTATATATATATAAATGAATTGCTGTTTGTTAGTCTCGCTAAAACTCGAGAACGGCTGGACAGATTTGGCTAATTTTGGTCTTGAATTATTTGGGGAAGTCCAGAAAAGGTTTAAAAGGTAAATGAATATGAAAATGCTCAGAATTGAATAAAAATAAAAATGTTGTTTTTCCTTTACGTGTCCCCCGTCGGACGGATTGCTTTTGTTTGTTTTAAGTTTATTTTATTTTATTTTATTTTACAAAAGCTTAGGTCTTTTACTTATCGATTGAGGCACTACGATGTCTGCCGGCCGGGTCAGTTAGTAAAAAAATAAAATTAATAAAAATGTGTTTAAAACGTTACGTATATTTTTAATTAAATTTTTTCAATACGCATCACATCCAAAATAGTACGATATCGAACTGTTAATGTTGTTTTCATTAACTTTAACATTTAGTCTCTTATTGTAATTACTAGAGGTCCCGCAGTAGTCGAAATTCGACTATAATTAATTGGAATTGTAAGTTTGTACACTATTATGATTGTATTTTATACTTCTACAATCACAAATTTTGCCAAGGCTACACTGTAAAAAAATATTAATAAAGACAAACAATATTTAATCTATTCTCCATTTGACGACAGACGTCAAGAACAAAAGTTTGACAATAAATAGTATGCATGCGTGTGTGCGTCAAAGACATGGTATGTAGTGTGTGTAATGTTTTCTTTATTGGTTTAATGTATCTTTTATGCATTATTTAAAAAATATATTAGCATCGTGCACTTCTTCTCTATATTCTCTATAAGTGTGGGAAATTTCGTACTCCTCCGTCCGCGCAATTTTCGTAAAAAGGGATACAAAGTTTTTGCTTCACGTATTAATATATAGATTACACGAGCTACGAAAACATATTTGTTTCCTATATCAACCTCGTAAAGATTCGATCTTTACGACATCTGAGAGACAGTAGGCGGTTTCCGCTGCCCTCTCATCTCGGAACATTAAAGATGATCGCAAACGGTTCTTTAAATGTCAAATAATTATTTGAATAGATTAAACGAACGACAGATTTATTTGCGACAATTTAGTTTTAATTTTATACCACCGGATCTATCATACATTTATTATTAGGCAGCGGGAGTCGATACAAACGACACAGACCTAAAAATATTTAGAAGAGGCTTTTCGGATATTAACCATGAGGCAGGTATCTCACCAACCCTCGAGTTATTTCATTATTTTTTTAATAATCTATATATTAATACGTGAAGAAAAAACTTTGTGCCCCTTTTTAGGAAAATTTCCCGCACTTAGGTATAGAGAATATAGAGAAGGAGTGACGAATGTAAATATTTTTTTAATTATGCATAAAAAACACTTTAAATCAATAAAACAATTTACACACACTACCATCTATTTGACAAACATACACTTAAATACATGTATACTTTGTTTATTGTCAAACTTTTATTATTTAGTAGTTTAAGTCTGCGGTCAGATCGAGAATAGATAAATATGTATGTATTGTTTGTCTTTAATATTGTTTGTCTATAGTGTAGTCTTGGTGAAATCTGTGAATAAAGAAGTTTATGTCTTTGACAATAGGACCATAATAATGTTCAAATTTATAATTTAAATTAATTAAAGTCGAATTTCGACTACTGCGGGACCACTAGTAATTTTAAAACCACAACCTACTATTGGTAAGAGCTGTATGCTGCTTGAGAATCATTAAGGCGCACTCATCATCTTAATACTTGCAAGATGATATTACTATTATTAGCTATATAGAAAAAAATTACAGTGTTTTTTTCTAGTAGCTTTCTGAGTTAACTTTCCCCTCTAAGCTTCGTGCTATGAGCCAAGTCATAAAGTCGAACTCTCAATTCTATTACCTAAATTGAAACAGTTAACTATATATAACGATAAGCATCACTAGTTTAATTTCCCAATACCTCTTACCATCAATAATTACGCAGAAATATAAAATTTTCAGGTTTTAAATTTATTGCTAAAAGTGATTGCTTAAATTGCGTGACCGTTGTATGAAATGATTGCTCATCTACCTTTTCTATACTAATATAATATTATAAAGAGGAAATATTTGTATGTTTGTATTGAATAGGCTCCGAAACTACTGAACCGATTTGAAAAATTCTTTCACTGTTTGGAAGCTACACTATTCCCAAGTGACATAGGCTATAATCTTTTTTGAAAAAGTTAGGGATCTTTACTAAAACTCCAATAATGTAATCCAAGGTGTAAAAAAATACATAAAATATTCTTTACATCGCGTGCCCTGCGAAAACTATTGATGATAGAATAAAATAATGTACTACGACTTTGTAGAACACATTATTAATTACCAAAAGTGTCGCGACAGCACTGCATATGTCTGACTATTGTAGTTATGCCGCAATAAGTGTTTCTTTTATTAAAAAAAAAAAAAAGACGTGTGGCACTCGGGGACTGCCGCTATTGCAAAGCATTTTTTATCAACTTATGCAATTACAATTAGACAATAATAATTTAATATTAAAACAATAATAAAAATAAGACCACGCTATATTTATAAACATTAACAAAAGCAAAACATTAACTGTCCCCTTCACACTCATAAGCTAGACCGCGAGAGAGAGAGATGGGCAGAATTTTCATGAGCAGTGCGACGTCACGCCGCGCGCTTATTCACAAACACTACACCAGCGCAACGTGTGAATGTGTTGAACGCGAGCTACATAGTAGGCGTAGTGGGGGTGTCAGGTTATTTTCGTTAGGGAATTTCTTGATTCAGTCGCCGCGCTCAAGGCCCGCGATAGAAGCTATGCAATAGCTTAATAAAACAATGTCAAATATCATCGAAATTTTTATTAAAGACCCGAGCGGAGCCGAAGCGGGCCGCTAGCCACTTAATAAAGATAAACTCTGAAATAAATTACCGACTACAAATGATTCACAAACAAAAATACGTTTTCAATTTATTAAAAAATCGTTCAAAAGTCGTGCAACAGTCGCCCGATGCGGATGATGCATCGCGAGTATAACGCTCGCAATAACGCACGCTCCACCGATGATTTGTAATGGGACAGGTGGCCAGACTGAAATAAACCGCAGTTCGGTTTCACGATCTCAATTGGCATTTTACGGCGGCTCTCAAATGTTTCTTCTTCTTATTAGATTTAACGAATTTTTCGAGAGCCGTAATAATTATTGTCTGTAATTCCTGTAATATGTTTTACACTTTATTATTTCCGTTTTACGTCTCTAATAGTTTTATAAGCTGTGTCCTCGATTTGCGAATTATCAAAAGCAATTTATTTACAATCTTACGTAAATATCTAAAACACCGAAATTATAGAATTATAAATATTTTGTAAACGAAAAATCGCCAGCGAGATTAAGTCATAAATTTGGTTTAATCAAATATATTTAACGTTTTCAAATGATTTTTCATTTTTGAATTGCCGAATACTGTACCTTTCTATATACTCATACAAGATGAGCGATGGGCGGAAACAGCCACATTAATGAGGATGGAAAATTGCTGTCCGATAAATTATTTGTAAATATATTGATTGATCTACTGGATCGAATCTAATGAAATGTTTTGAATATATTTCACGAACACGAACTATTTTTGAAGTCGTCATGGCTTAAAAGATAAGACGTCCGGTACGTTCATATCTAGCGATGCACCGGTGTTCGAATCCCGCTGGCGGGCACCAATTTTTCCAATGAAATATGTACTTATCAATTATTCACGAAATCATATCTAATTATCATGACGCATTTACGTTGTACGATGTCTATTGGCTCCGGTAACCACTTAGCACCAGGTGGGCTCTGAACTCGTCCACCCATCTATGCAATAAAAAAAAGGAACAACATTAAAATTTCAGTAATGTTTTTCTATTATACGATAATAGGTTTTTATAATGATTCAAACCTTTCATGAATTGGGCAAGACCAAAATCCAACAGTGGACGTGCGTGGCTGAAAAAAAACGATTGATGCAATTGATAAGACTATAAGCAATATATTTTTCTCTTTTTAGTAATTTTCGTATCAAATGAACTTGGAAACTTTGAGAATCGACGACTCATAAGTTTTGTCCGTCGATAAATCTATGAAAACCGACGTGACGCTAATGTCAAAGGAATGTTCTCGTGATCTGACCGACGCAGACACGAATCCAGACCGAGTCAACCTAAATATATATAGTACAGGAAATAATATAATAAACATTTAATTGACAACATAACGATTAATTGAAAATCTTATTATTATTAATAGTAGGTATTCACACTGGGACCTTACACCCTCACAGCAGAAACAGGTTGCTGAAAGGTAAAATTGCAGATTTTTTTAATAGCTTAGACGGGTGGACAAGCTCACAGCCCACCTGGTGTTAAGTGGTTACTGGAGCCCATAGACATATACAACGTAAATGCCACCACCCACCTCGAGACATGAGTTGTAAGGCCTCAGTTTAAACAGGACAACGACTGCCCCACCCTTCAAACCGAAACGCATTACTGTTTCACGGTAGAATCAGGCAGGGTGATGGTACCTATCCAAGCGGTTTCTTTTTTAGCCTTGAGAGGCTATTTCAAATTCACCCTAACGCGTAGGTGAGCTCACGGGACTCAAACCGGAGTTGTTCTAACACTGGCCCTAACAAGAGCAGTGCTTCACAGAATCTACCACCAGATTGGAAACGCGACCCCCTGAGAAGATACGGCGAAAAACCCAGTGAGCTGTGTCTATGGGTTAATCCGCTCGTCAAGCCCTTCGTCGCAAGCGACGGGTTCGACTCCGGTGCTTGAGGTACCTAAAAGCACCGTTAGTGGATCGGGAGGATCCGTAATGACGTGTTTTGGGCGACATCGACTGTTTTTTTATTGCCCTTGTAGGCATTGTGAGTGATTACCGTCACCCATGGACTTCAGCAATGCCAGGGACAGAGCCAAGCCACTGCCTACCATTCGGTCTACAGGATCGGGTATGATAGCGGTCTCACCAGACGTCCTACCACCAGTAAAGAAGAAGTAAGTCCAAGAACCTCAAAATTCGTCATTCGAAACTTCAACGAATTTCGTAAATTAAAATATTCCGAGTCCAGCATGGCGGCAATAAACTAACCCCGAGGATCTACGGATCGAAGTGCACTCATCTAAATATAATCCGCTCGCGCACTGCGCTGCAATGACAACGTAATCTGGTATCGTCTACAATGTACGTATCCGGTATTTTTGCGGACATCAATCGAATCAGAATTTTATGGAGGCCGCACTGAATACGGGCCGGTTTTGTGGTTGCTTAAAACGCTCTCAAAGTGCGGTCGTACTGGTGTCGAGCCTGCACTCCCCATCATGTGTGCTATGGCCCGTCTCCTCATCCACGCTACTGAAGTTACCCACTGTCAGCCCTCGCGGGTAAGTACTGCAGGTCTGCCAATGATATTTGTAACTGTAGTATCTATTACTTATTTCATTAATAATACATAATCAATAACAAATCGCACACAATCATCTGGACCCAAACTAGAATTCCCAGCACTGTGCGATCCATTGACTGATTGATGTACATACTGATGTGCGCTTAAATATTTTAGAGATCAGATGCTCCTTTTTGCCTACCTATCTACCAGTATCTTTAGATAACTATTCTGTCTTCACTGATGGACAAGCTCACAGGGCTAAGCCCGAAATAACTTTCTAACATCTACCTAGCAAGAGCAGCGCTTCGTTGGTTCTACCACTGGATCGAAATCGTGATTCGCTTGTGTCTATGGGCTAAGTTGCACGTCGAACTCTCTCGACACAATGAGTTGGACGAGAATGGTGACCAATCCTTGGGATGCCTAAAATCAACGAGAGTGGATCGAGAGGATCCGAATGATGGGGCCAAGGCGGGTGTTTATTCGGGGATGTTGCTTACGGTGACTACTATAAGAGGACTACCGTGTCATCCTACCTTCTCGAGGAAGCGTCCTAACGCTACCCTGCAAAAGTGAGATTGCATAGCTCGGAGGGTGTTCGTGTGTATGCAGACCACGTGAACGAGCACTTGCATAATTCAGACTGTACATGTGCACGCTTTGTAGAGTGTTACTTAACTACGAATGGACAGCTTACTTCGCTTGTAGATCATCGGATAGATAGAGTCAACCAGGTATGAACGCTACTCGGTCGTGGACTGATTTTATGTGGCAAATGCCCAGATAACAAGCAATCCTGTTAGAAGAATGTGTACCCGAAGTGAGAATCGAACTCACGGCCCTCGACTTAGTATTTATTCGTTCTAAATAAAACGTCACCGTGTCAGTCTTCCTTCACTATAGTATATCTAATCTTTACTGCTGGTAGGACCTCTTGTGAGTCAGCACGGGTAGGTACCACCACCCCGCCTATTGCTGCCCGTTTCTGCTTGAAGGGTGGGGCAGCCGTTATAACTATACTGAGACCTTAGAACTTTTATCTCAAGGTGGGTGGCACATTTACATTGTAGATGTCTATGGGCTCCGGTAACCATTTAACATCAGGTGGGCTGTGAGCTCGTCCACCCATTTAGGAGATAATAAAAAAAAACTAACCCGATGACCCTGATGTTGCAAATTCATTTTAAATAAATAATACTAAGCTTCTAAAAACAAAATACCTAATACTGGAACACATGAAAATAATTGTAGCCGAATTAAGTATCATTCAGAATGAACCGGTCCAGAAAAAACGTCTAGTGATCCAACCTAATATCCCCCTCCACTCCCCCCACCTCCCGCTATTTTGCCTCCCCCGAGTTGGCACGTTAAAAGCTATCTATTTAATGGAATTTCAATTTTAACTGCAAACTCGACTAGGAATTTTAATTCTGTGCAATAATAATGTTCAGTCTTATTTGTGTTCAAAGTTTTTTTTTAGTATTCACATATTATCAGTGTTACGTTATTTTCAAATCAGAGGTCGCGGGTTCGTGCAGATGCGACTGTATCTCTGATGCTGTACCTATACGGTAAATGCACAACAGATCTCACAGGACACAATGATGTGGCCATAACTAAAATAGACAAATCGAGAAGCTTCAAGATACGTCATTTGTCCTCTTCCTACGAGTTCTTGTTAACTGACAATTCACTGCAACTCCAAGCCCCAAACAGGCTCCCAGAAACTAATTTATTTATATATTATTTGGTTTTACATTAGACTTACTCTTACTGGTGGTAGGACCTCTTGTGAGTCCGCACGGGTAGGTACCACCACCCCGCCTATTTCTGCCGTGAAGCAGTAATGCGTTTCGACTTGAAGGGTGGGGCAGCCGTTGTAACTATACTGAGACCTCAGAACTTATATCTCAAGATGGATGGCGCATTTACGTTGTAGATGTCTGTGGGCTCCAGTAACCACTTAACACCTGGTGGGCTGTGAGCTCGTCCATCTATAAGCATAAAAGCATAAGCAATAAAAAATAAATAAATAAAAAACATGCCATCGCCCGCAAAAGTCGCCTCGTGGGTCACGATTCCGATTCCGGTGGTAGGTTTTACGAAGCACTGCTCTTGCTAGGGCTAGTGTTAGCAATTCTCTCAGGTTGAGCCCGTGAGCTCACCTACCAGTCAGAGCGTAACTGAAATAGTACCTTAAATTACCAATGAATTGGTAGGAAAAAAAATTAAACAAAGAATACATCACGCATTTAGTATTTTGTCTTACCTTAACGACAAGATAATTTGCAAGCAGTGGTGAACTGTTTATGTCCTTACAATTCAATCTTGATATCGCTACTTCCATAAGACCGAACAGTGCAATAATACGAAGTTTTTCAACTAAATACGTCAGATCTTCGATGTAGATACAATAAGTTTGGTCCGGTGGTGAGGCGGCGCAAGGTGGCTCCTGTGCACCGCTCACGGTGTGTCTCCGAGACGACGTCCTGCGGGATTTTCCCGGGGATGGAGTGCCGTCCTATTAACAGGATAGGTACCGGCGACGGCGAGCCTTCGGCGCGCACTGTGCGGTACCGTGGGTTTCGTGGAGTCGGAGTGGTGGGGCTCGATGGGGTTTAGCCGGTAGTCATTCTACGGGGCGAGTGCTTCGCGCGCCTTTTTCAAGGCGTAGTCTCCTGTGAGAAATTGGGGGAGGTGAAGGACCTCGGCCCTTCTCTTCTCCCCTTCTTCCTCTCAGGAGGCGCCGGAGTCCGACATAACCCGGTCCGTTACCCCCCTCGACCGGGTATCCGTAAATGGATTCGTTAAAAAAAAAAAAAAGATACAATAAGTTGTTGCAAAATCGACCTCACGGTGCACGCATTATTGAATCGACCGCGCTCTGTCTACATCCAGTTGAGGCCGATTCACCAAAACCTAATGTTCCCATTTGTGAATCACGATAGAAATAATCAAAAGTCTTTGATTCACAGACCACTCCCATGGCGTGAGGTTTATCCCGGATCGCAATAGGTTTAAGTAACGAAGCCTTATTCGAAGAGCACACATAGTGCCGAGCTGTGAGCCCGGTATTAACATTGACAATGCTACATGTCAGCTGACAGCGCACACCGTTCCGACTGGGGAGGCAAGAAGGCCAACAATAATGAAAGTTTTAAACACTTCTTAACTACAAATAGAAATACTAGCATTTAATATCAGATCGTGGTTGGGGTGTGGGGGTGAAAAAATCTATACTAACGCGATAGGGGTGGGAACTACCCCCGTCCGTTGTATCTTCACGACATTTTATTACAGTATTCCCAAGGATATATATACGTTTGAGGAGGCGACAGGAAGCGGCCTCGGTAACTAGTCATATTGAGCTTGATGTCACAGTCGCATGATGTACCGGCTCTTCATGACGTCTTTGTAACTAGAGCACGTGACGGCTGCATGATGGAGGCCACGATCTTACTGGACGAAGTAACTTGTACGGGGTCATGGTATTACAGTCAAGAATAATTGCATCTTTAAATACATTCAATAAATATTTTATTTTTAGTTACTTGTTAATAATACTCCTAGATTTGTAATTCTGGCTAGCTAAGGTTGGGTGACTAAAGATCAAATTGAAGTTTACATTAAACTTTTTTGGCGATCCTAATGAAAATACTTTCCCGCGCTCTCTGTGAACGCAGTCCGGCGTCAACCGTACCAATCAGTCGCCGAGCGAGCTGTGTCTGCGGACGCTACGTGCACACCCATTTACGAACGAAAAAAATGCCAAAGAAAATCTACGTCACGTAACCCACCACCAATAGCCGATGGCATATTGAACTTTCGGTTTTCGAACGACCAGCGTAACCGGAGCTCGACCGCCCCGCGCGCTTCACACACCATCGATTGAACGGAGGAAAACTCGCAACGAAATCGAAGGTCGAACTAAAGTAGTCGTATATTATCGAGTGTGAACGGAGCCCGGTGATTGGCTGATCGGTTCTGCGCGATTGGACACGAGTACGCACACTCGAACCGATACGTGTGTTCGACGTTCGATTTCACGTCTGTGTGCGTGTTACCGCCTTCGCCTATAGGTATTTACGATTGACGTTTGTCGATTTTGAAAATCGAATGTCTATTTGAAAATTTACTTCTGTAATGTTGGTGGAACGATTCGAACAAGTTTTTAAATTAGCGTTCTCCAGCGAAGTTCAATGACTTCTGTCAGCCTTTGTTCCAAATACTTTATAAGTAGGATTCCGTATTGAACTCACGAATTTTTAAAACATCCAACTACCTCCATTTTAGTTTGAGCAGTTCATTACGTGGACTACGGACTTATCTCGTGGCTGCGTGTATCCTGTACCGATATAGAGCTCGTGTCGCTTCGAAAAATTAAAAACTCTCATTCCGCGCCATTTCTGGTGCCGACAAAAAAACGATGGTTAGGCAAAAGTTTGCAGTGAATTTATTTCACATTACGGTTCCGTAGTTATTATATTATATAACTTACAAAAAAAAGGGTTTATAGTTTAACAAATTCGATTGATTAATTATAAGTTGAAATTTTCACATTCGTTAGATTCTCTCCCATGCTGTGAGCTTAAAAATTTAAAAATAAAATTACGCATTCAACAAATATAAAAATATATAAACACCTACTTTATTCCTTCTGTTTCAAAGGAATCTCGAATACTTTAGAGAAGTAGCCTGACGACTTATTTAAAATCCAAAACTAATTTTTTTTAATTCTGGTTATTATCCTGATCCATAGTTTACCAAATATGTGGTACGTGTGCAAAATTTCAAGTAAATTTCAAGTCTTGAAGTCCTTAAAAATTTGTTTAAAGATTCGTCTAAATAAATACAAGTCAAACTAATGAAGGCGTGTTAATAAAATCCAGATTATTCAACAATACTGCTGTGCTTAGTAGTAAAATAATATACACTTTTGTGACAAAGCTAAACCGAGTACACACTTTCCGCAAAGAGATTATTTTTTTAAATAGAATAATATTTTTCTGTCGGTCCTTCGTCGCTTCCTATACAGATAACAGAAGAATAATGTTAGGTTTGTATTTATTCACATAGGATCGTGTGTGTGCTGGCGGCTTTACTTTGAAACTTTCTCTAGAGCAGGTACTGTTACTTACTATTTTTATCAAATAGTTTTTCATTTTTCTAACAACGTCTTGAGTGTTTGAAGTGGTAATTATTTGTGATACGATAATACTAAAACTTCGTAAGACGTTAAATAATTTCAGTCAATCGAGACGCAGGTCAATGCCCTCTCACAGACGTCAACAACCTCTCAACTAAGTCTAAGTGGATCCTTGACCCAAAGTTTTGTACCTTATACATTACGATTTGGAATCTATGACTGATTTGCAGCGAAAATAATGAAGATGCTGGTATCGATCAGCTCACGCATTGATTCTGAAGAATACGGATCGAAGTTTTCTTTTTTTTATTGCCCTTATAGGCAGACGAACATACGGCCCACCTGATGGTGAGTGGTTACCATCGCCCATGGACTGCAGCAATGCCAGGGGCAGAGCCAAGCCGCTGCCTACAGCTAGAACTATGTCGCGAAACAGTAAGTAGCATGGTGTGACAATATGCCTTATGAACATTCTTTACTTTCCTCAATCATCGAATTTTAGTTTCGCACCAAAGGCATCCGCCATATTATAAACGCTTCAGGAAGCGGCCCTCACACCCTGAGCAGTTATGAGATCGGCTGGTATCGCCTCCGTTCGCCATTCGACCAGTCGAGAACGCTCCGCTTATGAAGACTGCGACACAATGAGAGCTAAAATATATTCTTAACTAGCTGACCGGGCAGACTTCGTAGTGCCTCAATCGATAAATAAAAGACCTAAACAAACAAAAGGAATCCGTCCGACTTCCGAGCGTGTTCATATTTAACTACCTTTTAAACTTTCTCTGGACTTCCACAAGTAATTCAAGACCAAAATTTACCAAATCGGTCCAGCCGTTCTCGAGTTTTAGCGAGACTAACGAACAGCAATTCATTTTTATATATATAGATAAGCGTAAACAACATCACACCCGCTGCCCGATAAACTAAGAGCCAGGTACAATTCTGTAGCTGACAGAGGCACGCAAGGATCGTATTGCGGTGGTCAGGCATGCCCTAAACATTAGTCAATAAAAGTCAATTGAGAACCAAATCACCAAGACACCTTGTTTAAAATTTTCGCAGCTAATGATCTTCAGATATCTTCGCCACTTTTAAACGGAGCTCTGCCTTAGTTTTGTGTCAACCGCAATCGGTAGCTTGGAATTTTGGTGGGTAAAGATCTGAAGACTTCCTACTCCTCCAAGAAAGGTCAGTCTTTACACTATGCAATTGATAATTTAACAAGACGTTGACTTCGTTCTTAGTACGATGTCTTTGATGGCAATAGATTCTTAGATAAGGCACTTTTAAGGATTAAGACGCCACAAGCGTAAAGCTTCCGTTGCCTGACGACATATGTACAGTGGAAATCTCCTTACATTTTTTATTTATTGCTTAGATGGGTGGACGAGCTCACAGCCCACCAGGTGTTAAGTTACTGGAGCCCACAGACATCTATAGCGTAAATGCTGCCACCCACCTTGAGATATAAGTTCTAAGGTCTCAGTATATTTAAATCGGCTGCCCCGCCTTTCAAGCCGAAACGCATTACTGCTTCACAGCAAAAATAAGCGGGATGGTGGTACCTACCCGTGCGGACTCACAAGAGGTCCTACCACCAGTAAAACTCCGAATGTATTATTCGCCTACATTAAGTTCTCTCGGTGTATCTAGGCCCGTATTCCAGTTTCGTATATATGACGTTCGGGGTGCAGTCGGAATATGCCCGATATACGACGCGTCGGTCCCACTCGATCCCAGTGAAACATTGCATAATATAATAGTGTTGGGAAATATTCAACATAGCAAAAAATACCTTACATTTATTATTTTATTTCGATTGAATATTCATTTATTGTTTAGAAGTACCTAATACTCGCAATAGAAGGTTTATAATCAGTCCGAGATCTTGCGGTAAGCCCAAAAAGCCCTGGTTGGACGTGGTAAAGTCGGATATGGAGGAAAGTAAGCCCACCCAGAAGGATGCCGAAGATCAGGAAAAGTGAAGAAGTTTAAGTAGGAAAGCGGAAAACGAACGTAATTTTTTTTAACATGATATGTACAAAAGATTAAACCCCTACAGTCTATTTGGTATTAAGTGCGTACTGGAGCAGATAGCTGCCCGGCTAGAAGATATTTCTGATAAAAGTCTTACCACGATGTTTGTTTATCAACTCTCACGTTAATACTGGTGGTAGGACCTCTTGTGAGGCTTTTTTTTTTTTTTTTTTTAACGCTGGGGAATCCATTTACGGATACCCGGTCGAGGGGGGTAACGGACCGGGTTATGTCGGACTCCGGCGCCTCCTGAGAGGAAAAAGGGGAGAAGAGAAGAGCCGAGGTCCTTCACCTCCCCCAATTTCTCACAGGAGACTACGCCTTGAAAAAGGCGCGCGAAGCACTTGTCCCGCAGAACGACTACCGACTAAACCCCATCGAGCCCCACCACTCCGACTCCACGAAACCCACGGTACCGCACAGTGCGCGCCGAAGGCTCGCCGTCGCCGGTACCCATCCTGTTAATAGGACGGCACTCCATCCCCGGGAAAATCCCGCAGGACGTCGTCTCGGAGACACACCGTGAGCGGTGCACAGGAGCCACCTTGCGCCGCCTCACCACCGGACCAACAGCCGAGTACCGGGCACCCCCGCACCCGGCACCCGACAGCCCCTACGGGAGATGAACGGGAGCTTCGCGCCCGTGCCGCCCAC
Organism: Bombyx mandarina; assembly: GCF_003987935.1. Next base: position 229,974 of record NW_021011492.1, on the reverse strand, counting down.
TCCGCCTTCTTCGCTGTGAAGCCGAAGAGGGATCCCACTCCCTTTCGCGCTCCTCAGCCTCACGGAACGCCATGACCAGGTCGCAAAACCTGGTCATGGCCTCCCAAGAATTCTGGTCCTCTAGCATGCGGGCGATGACAGCCCGCAAGGAGAGGTCTCTCCCCAGCACCGCGATGAGGTCTCGCCGCGAGCGCTCCCAACGCGGGCACGCTTCGAGTGCGTGCTGAGCGTCATCGTCCGGATGCCCGCACTGGTGGCAACCCGGATGTGGCTCTCTCCTGCAGACCTTCCACAGGTACCTCCCGAAGCAACCATGCCCCGAGAGGACCTGCGTTAAGTGGAAGGAGAGCACGCCGTGTCGTCTATCTGACCATGCCTCCAGCACGGGCACCAGGGCCTCGAGGGTGCGTCGGCGAGTGACTGAAGTTTGGCCAAGCTCCTCCAGCAACCGCTCCCTCCACTTGGCGTACGCCAGATGACGCGCAGCACGCCTCCACCGACCGACAGCCGACGGGCCGGGCGTCCGTCCCCGACTCAGGGACTGTGTTCTGCGCCGGTATACCGCAGCTGCTACCTCAGCCTCGAGATCCCAAGGAAGGGAACCGGCGAGGGCGCAGGCGACCTCCCGGGAGATCGTACGGTACCCCCTGATGACTCTCACCGCGAGCACCCGCTGCGCTCGTAGCAGCAAAGCTGCATTGCGCGCAGAGAGTGCGGGCGACCACACGGGAGCTCCGTACAAAGCCATACTGCGCACGACCCCCAGGTACAGACGCCGGACGCCGGCGCTGCAACCACCGACGTTGGGGAGAAGACGGGCTAGTGCACCTGCCATCCCACCTCTTGTGAGTCTGCATGGGTAGGTACCACCACTCTGCCTATTTCTGTCGTGAAGCAATAATGCGTTTCGGTTTGAAGTGTGGGGCAGCCGTTGTAACTATACTTGAGACCTTTAGAACTTATATCTCAAACTGGGAGACGCATTTACGTCGTAGATGCCTATGGGCTCCAGTAACCACTTAACACCGGGTGGGCACTAATAGGAATCTGTTAGAATAATTATTATTTTATCGACTATTCACGTCCCATTCCTATTACTATTTCCGATATAATATTTCACATTTAATAGTGATGTGCTACGAAAAATCCTCTGCGGATGACTTTCGTGATGTAGTTTTGAACGAATCCAGCATCCATATTGGATCCCGCCGGAAATTTTAATGATGGAGCTTCCGAGCTTTTGAGCTTATGCAGAGATATACTTAGTTACGGTTTGTTATGATAGAGATGATACAGGTTTGTATAGTAACTGATTCTGTTCCTATGAGGAAGTGGACTCATAGGGGAAAGGAGTTACATGTAACCATTGAGGTGACGTGTGAAGATGACATCTGATTCTAAGTCCGTTCAGGATCTAGGTGCGTCGTGAGCTCGTCAGTGCATAAAGAGCAATTAAGACCCACCCTTAGCTCACCTTTCCCTCACCAAGTCTTTATCAGCATGTGCTATTTACGTTTTGACGTGACAACGTCTTATAATTCGATGGAGCCGGCTGCACGCACGAAAAAACATGACTCATGCGGCGTTATCTCGCTCTGAGGCGTTCCATTTAAGGCTTGAAGTGCAAGCGAGAGCGCGCGACGAGCGACAAAGAGGCACAATCGGCCTCCGCGTTCGGCAGCGTTCGACATCTGTCTCTCTCCTACTTGAGTGAGCGATGCATCCGCGTGGACAGCTGCTATACAATAATACATTTACATGTTTTCGTCAAGTATGAAGTTCAGTGAAAAGTGAATGTGGTGTCAATTGTTTATAGCAATGATGATTGCGATAATTGAAAAATGAAACCATTCCATCAGTGTTTTCTTATGACGTTGTCACGTTCAACTATCGTCAAAAAACCGACTTTACAGACAACCGATTATTTTTTTATCAAAAACTCCAAAACAAACTCCAAAAAAAATAATTACGAAAAGCAAGAAAAATTTTGCTTGGAAATTTTTCAATATACCCCCAGCGCCGGGGCGGGCGGCTAACTGGAAGTTATTCTCGCACCTAGTTTTTAAATAAAATCAAAGTGTACGTAAGCGGGGCTCCTGGCCAGTTCTTTATGGGTTTCATAAAAATAGTGTTTACCGAGCGTAGCTTACCAGCGGCCCGAGGTTCTATACGAACTCGATCCCGGGAACTTTCAGTGAGAATTCGAAGTTAGGGATAACAATTGTTTTAAGAAGTACTTTATGCTGGTGAAATTTATTAATGATAAATTACCAATAGATTGTTTGGCAGGCCAAGTGATGGGCACTCGATGGTGGACGCGATGGTGAACGCAGTGTTGGCAACCCAACAAATTGGTATAAAACCTTTTTTATTGTTGTGTTGTGGTTTTGACATTGCTTTTGAATTTTGAATTTTGAAATGTTTTAGATTTGTCATTCTCTTTTTTCCGTGCTATTGTACGCGAATTATAAAATATCCAAAAATAAAAATTTTGCAATCCGTGCAATCCTCGCGAGTTTATTTATTAAGTTCCTTGCCCATCCTAATCCTACAGTCCACTACATGCAGTCTACGTTATTTTTATTAGTACCTACATAGTAACTACTGGTGGTAAGAGGTATAATTTGTACTATCGACCAGTTTATAACTATCACTAAGCTGTATTAAAGCCCAGCCAAGATACGAGGAGATCGTCCTTCCGTCGAGAGCATTCAAAACCAAGGGCCTACGACCTCACGTTTGAAAAATAATAATAAAACCTTTCAAACATATTTTTTTCACAGCTCACCTGATAGTAATCGATTGCCGAAGTCAAAACACGGCACTTGCCCACTACAAATCATGAAGTCGAAATCCCAATTGTTTTCGTCTAACCTACCCCTGGAACCGGACCGCATGACTACTCGGTAGAAACTACCCACGAGCCTCTCGGCATCATTGCCTCCTAAATATCAAAATTCGAGTCGGAAATTGTATAAATTCAGTTTACGTAACTTTCCGAAATATGCATTAAATATTTCGAATGCAACTTGTACTTAGTGAACCGTCAAAAGGATATTCCTTTGTGGGGGTTTTACAGTTGCCGGAGTATTAAGTTCAAATCCACGTTAAACTTCAGTGGCAAAGAAGGAAGTTCGAATTTAGAGCAACGCAGAAGCATTTACGTGCAAGTTTGCGTTTTCAATTCTATTAGATTTAAGAGGAATAGAATCTACTCTCTACTTCGAACAGTGTGGTCTTGAGATGGGTGGCTATTTTATCTCAAACTCGACCTGGCTACGCGACAAGCTTCCGGGTCAATCGCAACACTCGCATAGCAAAAAAGTGTTCTTTTATTATTGTACTAGCCGTCGGTACTCGCCCGCTTCGCAGGGCATTTAAAAATAAAATTATTCTCATTATTATTAGGGAGTCCAACACTCATACAAATATTAGCCCATCCATTAAGTACATGTGTTTTCTACGTGGATACAAAGTTTCAAGTCAATCGGATGCATGGTTCAGTAGTTATAACGGAACATCCGTAAAAACCACTGTATATTTATATATTAGTATAGATATGTAGGCCGATAAAAATCTAACACCTTTTTGACGATGAACCCATTTATGATCATGATTTGTTAGTCAGATACTCAACTCAAACTTCAAGAATCCTCCTCCACAACGTTCCATCCCTAGTTTTCTGCCAATAACCTTGTTTAATTCACTAAACGTTTTGATCGGAGCAACCCTGTACAAACTAATATCGAGCTAGCCCATATAACTAATGCAACGAAAGTCTAGATTGCACCAATACATTGCACCTGGTCCGGTTGGAGAGGGTTCTTGTCACCCTGGGGAGGATCCCCCCACCCAGCGCTCACGGGGAGAAGCGGAGGGGGAACCCAGTAGTTCGTGTGATTTTTATATATTGTATATATTATGAGTATTGGAGACATTGCTGTAGTATTTTTATTTTGTTGAAACTGTTAATTGGAATTACTCGCGCCTGCCTGTCACAGTCTTAGGTTTGAACTTTGATATTAAGTTTTTCGGAAATTAATATCTACTCACGATTGCTCACGATTTTCGAAAAACGATTCCAGCTAAATATAGTTCATGCGTTATTAAACACGAATATCTTCACAGCTGTTACAAACAACAAATCATCAATTTGCAATGTTTTCCAGAACGATAATAGTCGGCTAAGTCGTTTTTTCTTCTTCTAAAAATATGAATAATTTTCTTGAATTTTCGTCATCTACAAATTAGTTATTTTAAACGCTACAAGAGTACTTAGACTTTCGCGCATAAAAAATCCAGAATCGAGATGAATTTCAGTTGCTAATAATATTCGGTTCGATATTTGACATCATCCAACAGTGTAGCCCAGGATAAAAACTTGGAAGCCCGGTGGCAGGATCATAAGGCATTTTTCCGAACACACACGTAGCCGCCTCACACCAGCGCCGCCCGCCCTCTGATCTGGCCGCCCGATTCTGTAGACTACGCTCGGGGAAATGGTAAGAGAGAAAACAAATTTATGGATAATTTCTTGGAATTATATAATTCTTAAATCGAATAAGTCGAAACGCTTTTCGACTTTTTCATCTTTGGGAAATTAATTTGATTAAATAGGCGAGGAACTGTATTCATATGTTGACGTATACATGCCAGGGTTTTTTTTTTATTGCTTTGATGTGTGGACGAGCTCACAGCCCACCTGGTGTTAAGTGGCTACTGGAGCCCATAGACATCTACAACGTAAATGCGCCACACACCTTGAGATATAGTTCTAAGGTCTCAGTATAATCACAACGGCTGCCCCACCCTTCAAACCGAAACGCATTACTGCTTCACGGCAGAAATAAGCGGGGCGGTGGTACCTACCCGTGCGGACTCACAAGAGGTCCTACCACCAGTATGGTAAAGGGTGAGGAAGTCGTACTCACAGATACAGAGGAAGAGACAAGGAGACAATGTACGAAAGGAAAATGAAGGAAAAGTACATGCTATTTCCAAAAACTAAAGACACATTAGAAAATGATAGTATATAAAAAAAAACGATCGTGTTTTGCAAGTGGAGAGAAAATCAAAGACATAAAAATAAATCATGCGTTACTAACCTATGTTACATACTACTTAAATTGTAATATTGTACAAATTATTTGAAATATTGAAGTGACTAATATTAGAAGACTCCCAATGTGTATTTTAACTCAATTTCTTTACAAAATCTAGGTATACTAACAGAACAGAGTGTCTCTAAATGCGCCTTACGTTCTAATGCGATAGAAAATGAATGATATTGATATCCGAAAAGTAATCTGCGTCCACTCTTTGCTCCTTCGTCTCGCCGATAGCCGGCAATGTGTGCGGCTTCGGAACGCTGAAAGACGCCTTGTGACGCCGGAGCCTTCCTGAAAATGTATGCTACCACCCCCCTCCCCCACGCACACAGAGCCACTGCAGAAAAAACCGAGCGAGTCTTCCCTGAAAACACGCGGCGATGTGTGCGTGCCCGCCCTGAAAGATTGCTTCTATGTAGTCGCAATACATATCGTTCAAGCGAAAGGTTACCGTCCGCTGTGTGGGTTCTCGCTGCTGTGTGCGGTCTCCGTGTGCAGCGCGCCTGTGTGCGTTTTATTGACATTTTTATACATGAAATTTTATGTGCTCGATTTAGATGTTTTTATATATATAAGTTCGGTTGTGTGGGTGTAAATTATTTGCGGTCGCTTTCGATGTTCGCGGAATACTGAATGGGTGTAATTAATTCGTTTCAGATGAAACTGTTCGCTGAGTATAGAATATTTATAATTCCGCTTCGCGTGTCTGAGATGCGAACGTGTATGTGCAGAGACTAATGGCGCTCGGAGTTTTTACGTGTGATCATTTGATTTCATATCGCGTAGCTGGTCGGTTCGTATAGACGCGCCTGAACGATTCTGAACGATCAGTTTCCTCGTGTGACCTTCTTGAAGCTTTTGATCTCTCCGGATGACCCAGTTTCAATCGCGTTTCTTTTGTCAACATATTCTTCATACAATCTAAGCATAATGTTTCATCAACTTCAGATACGGAAGGAAGTTGTACTATAATTTCACAGTATTACTTTTTCATTCCAATGCCAATGATGATATTGGATTTACTGACCACGTGTGAACTCTCTAGCATTCATAAACTGTACATTTTTCAATCAGTCGCAAACGCTATTATAAATTAAGAATATAAATTAACAACAGTATTTATATATCTCTCTCTCTCTCTCTCTTCGATCGGTTCCTCACTGCTGAGGATCGTGACTCCGTCCGATTTCGTCAACCAAGTGTCTCCATCGATCCCGTCCTGCAGTCCGGTGGAGTGCGTCGCTGATAGGTATCCCCAGTTCCTCCGCTATTTATATACTCAACTACATTACACAAATACATTACATACAGGTGTACATAGTCGCAATGTGTGCTTTAAGTGGAAATTCTTTGGCATTGCTGTGAATTAAAGCCCGATAGAACGAAAATTAAACACGAAAGTTTAAAATAAAAAGCGTCAAGCACATATATTTATATGTGGGAGGATTTGACTTACACATGTTTTTTTTCTTCCAAATTAACAACCTCTTAATTTTCCTTTGTGTGATAAAAACCTAGATATACGACACTATATAACAAACAAGTCGTCGTGGCCTAAAGGATAAGACGTCCGGTGCATTCGTATCTAGCGATGGACCGGTGTTCGAATCCCGCAGGCGGGTACCAATTTTTGTGATGAAATAGGTACTTAACAAATGCTCACGACTGACTTCCTCGGTGAAGAAATAACATGTAATAAAAATCAAACCCACAAAATTATAATTTGCATAATTACTGGTGGTAGGACTTCTTGTGAGCCCGCACGGGTAGGTACCACCGCCCTGCTTATTTCCACCGTGAAGCAGTAATCCGTTTCGGTTTGAAGGGTGGGGCAGCCGTTTTTTTTTTTTTTTCCTACCTAAGCTGAGAGCCTTGAGAGGCTATTTCAGCGTAACCCTAACGTTTGTAGGTGAGCTCGCGGGGCTCAAACCTGATGAAGTTGCTAACACGAACCCTAGCAAGAGCCGTGCTTCGCAGAATCTACCACCGGATCGGAAACGCGACCCACTGAGAAGATCCGGCGAGAAACTCAGTGGGCTGTGTCTGGGAGTTACTTTACTCGTCGAGCCCTTCGTCGCAAGCGACGGGTTCGACGAGAACGGTGACCGGTGCTTGAAGTACCTAAAAGCACCGTTAGTGGATCGGGAGGATCCGAGATGACATGTTTTGGGCGACGTCGACTGCTTTCCATTCTGTCCGCAGGATCGGGAATGTAGTTACCGGCGGCCACGATGAGAGGGTTCTCGTGTCGTGCCGCTTTATCGAAGTGGGCAGCCGTTGTAACTATACTGAGACCTTAGAACTTATATCTCAAGGTGGGTGGCGCATTTACGTTGTAGATGTCTATGGGCTCCAGTAACCACTTAACACCAGGTGGACTGTGAGCTCGTTCACCCATCTAGGCAATAAAAAAAAACCTACTATGTACATTTACCTATTCTTCAATTCTCTCCCTCAAACAGTCACTTGTGTGAATGTGAAGTTTTCAGCCATTGTGGCTGCCCCGCCCTTCAAACCGAAACGCATTACTGCTTCACGGCAGAAATAGGCAGGGTGGTGGTACCTACCCGTGCGGACTCACATGAGGTCCTACCACCAGTAAAGTCATACGATATTTTGTGAGCGTTGTATAGGCAGGCTCTCCCGGTAAGAGACCCAATAAGTTCGTTTGCATATTTATACAAACATTGATGTTATTTTTTTCTCTGAGTCTTAGTTTTAGATAAAAAAAAAAAACTGAAATCAAAATTTTTTTTTTCATTCTTTGCTATTGGCTATGATGGTCAGGGGAGCTCACAAGATACTTAGTGTTAAGTGTATAACGGAATCCATAGAGATCAGTACATGAATACAAACATTCACCTAGAGATATTAAATCTCAATTGTATTGTATTCTTATTGTATAACTAAATATAACTTATTGTATAATATTGTATAACTTATATTCCAAGGTGGGTGGCGCATTTGCGTTGTAGATGTCTATGGGCTCCAGTAACCACTTAACACTAGGTGGGCTGTGAGCTCGTCCACACATCTAAGCAAGAAAAAAAAAAAATTATTACTGTTCCATTTTGAGCCAGAATGCGTGACCTCTACAAGGATAGCTCAGAACGCAGTACCTTCCCCTGAAGGCACCTATTTGAGTTTTTTTTCTACTAAATAAAGACAATTATAGCTCCTCCATACATATATCGAATGAGAATGAAACAAAACCTAACAACTAGCTACTGTATACAACCAGTCGCTCAACCGGCTCAAACATACTCCGGGAGGTGGTGATGTTTCTTAAATTTCCATGTATTTTTAATACTCATTGTCAATTATTTTAATATACCACGTAATATGTGTGGATTTGGTTAAACTTTATATAGTACTTTGTTTATTGCTGTTTGCATGGTGGCTATAAGCCAAACTAGGACGCACGCCTGTTTATCTATCTTCTTCTGTCTATCTTTCAGCCCACAGACGTCCACTGCTAGACATAGGCCTTCCCAAACCTCGGCACATTCGGCAAAAATACACCTAGTATTACGATGACTTCTAAGTCATGTGGCCAGTAGACTGGTCGATCTTCGAAGACAAGAAAAGAAGAGTAAATACACAATCGACTGGCTAATTCCTAGACTACACAGAGCTACGGGTGCCGTTCTCAAAGCGTGCGAAAGTAGAGCCCTCTTTATCTAAGAGGCGTCGAGGGGCGGGGGCTTCGGAGGAACACAAGTGCATCTCAAAGAAATGCAGATTTTACACGTCGCTACTCTTACAGTGTATCGCGACGTATGGTAGACAGAAACACAATCAAAATAATATAGAGTTAACAGAAACAGTAAGCTATCAAACTGATCTAACTATGTAACTATAAGGTGTATTCTTGAACAGCCGCTAATAAATAGTTTGGACGGATTCGATTGGTCTAAACGAACTTTTTCGTAAAATTTCAGATTCACATTGATGTTGAACTTAACATATTTTAAGAAGTCGTCGTGGCCTAAGGGATAAGACGTCCGGTGCATTCGTGTTGAGCGATGCGCCGGTGTTCGAATCTCAGGCGGGTACCAATTTTTGTAATGAAATATGTACTCGGCAAATGTTCACGATTGACTTCCACGGTGAAGGAATAACATCGTGTAATAAAATTGAAACCCGCAAAATTATAATTTGCGTAATTACTGGTGGTAGGACCTCTTGTGAGTCCGCACAGGTAGGTACCACCGCCCTGCCTATTTCTGCCGTAAGCAGTAATGCGTTTCGGTTTGAAGGGTGGGGCAGCCGTTGTAACTATACCTGAGACCTTAGAACTTATATCTCAAGGTGGGTGGCGCATTTACGTTGTGGATGTCTATGGGCTCCAGTAACCACTTAATAACAGGTGGGCTGAGAGCTCGTCCACCAATCTAAGCTATAAAAAAAAAAAAAAAAAACACATACTTGGTGACACTTTTTCCCTGCCTATTGATTGGTAGTTTAAGAGGTTACTTCAGCTTCGCGCGAACGGTTAGATGAGCTCACGGGCTCGATCTGAGAGAATTTGCAAGCACTGGCCTAAACAAGAGCAGTGCTTCGCAGATTCCACCACCAGATTGGAATCGCGACTCACTGCGAAGATCCGGCGAGAAACTCAGTGGGCTGTGTCTATAAGTTGGTTTGCTCGTCGAACTCTTTGACCGGTGCTTGAAGAACTTAAAAGCACCGAGAGTAGACCCAGGGAATCCAGCAAGACATGTTTCGGGCGACGCCGACTTTGCGTTGCCCCGTCGCCTGAATTGGATCTGTTTGGTGACAGTAGCACTATTCACTGATATATTTCAGCATCTCATCTATAGATGCCTACAGCAGAAACTACAATACTGCTGACATAATAATATTGATTGTTGTTCTCTGCAACCCGTACGTCGGGAACACGACACTCATTACTGTGAAGATTTCACTAAAATATGTCAAACGTGAGCGTCTCGACGTCGTGCGTCGCGATGTCCTTTGTATTGCTTGCATGTTTTATTTCACTCGTTCACGGAAGATTTATTTTAAATTGTTAAACGCTATTTTGGTGGTAGGTTTTTGAAGTCATCGTGGCCTAAAGGATAAGACGTCCCATGCATTCGTGTTGAAGCGATGCACCGATGTTCGAATGCCAGGTGGGTACCAATTTTTCTTATGAAGTACGTACTCAACAAATGTTCACGATTGATTTCCACGGTGAAGGAATAATATCGTGTAATAAAAATCAAACCCGCAAAATTATAATTTGCGTAATTACTGGTGGTAGGACCTCTTGTGAGTCCGCGCGGGTAGGTACCACCATCCTGCCTATTTCTGCCGTGAAGCAGTAATGCGTTTCGGTTTGAAGGGTAGGGCCTAACCGTTGTAACTATACTTGAGACCTTAGAACTTATATTTCAAGGTGGGTGGCGCATTTACGTTGTAGATGTCTAGGGGCTCCAGTAACCACTTAACACCAGGTGGGCTGTGAGCTCGTCCACCCATCTAAGCAATAAAAAATGGATACCTTGAATGGTACCACGGGAAAGTGCCACTATACAATCGCTCTGAGGGCTAATGTAATTGCGTAATTCACGCTGTGATATTTCCGGTGACCAACTAACACCGAATGGACTGTGAGCTCGTCCAGCCATCAACTGCATATACAAAAATAGCACAACACACAAGAATCATGCTAATGAAGTGAAAAATATTTTACTTTCAGCAAACCTCAAAGAGCTTTGTATGAAAAACACAAACAATACAAAACGGCCGTACCTAATCAATTTCAATGTCTTTAATTGTTAAAGTTCTTAGTAGAAAAGGGGAGTCGGGAGTTCGATTCGCGTGCCATATTGGGACAGATTCAATAACAATAAGCGCCAAACTTAGAACATTACACGATCGTAATGTAAAGCGATTAAAACGAAAGTTTTTACAAAAGGGGTGTGGCTCAGAGCTTTACATACACTGAGAGTTGTTACTACCAAGTCTTTGGATTTCTTAAAAGGAGTATTTGAATAAAACTCTTTATTACATACTTACAGATATAACTTTAGGAGTGACTGTTTATTACAGGAAGTCAGCTTTTGCCAAAGTTAGTTAGTGCATTGTCGTAACATGTATACAATAATAAGATAGTTGCCGTATGTGTATGACCTTATCTGATACACACCTGCATTATGAATGATAGTAACTGCTTTCGTATAGGTAGATCATTTATACGTCTGTCTTCCGTGACAAAAATAAATAAGATTGGATCTGAATTAGTCAGTGCGCAAAATTTTACGATCGTGAGTAAATAATCTAAATTTGTCACACCAAAAGAAAACTTGTCACACCAACAAACTCCTCTATAGACATCAACAATTAGACAATCGGCGCATCGGTGGTCCATGAGCCATTAGGACTTTAATTGAAAATAGCGTAAAAGCTGTAAATTGTACAAGTGCACCCCTTACTGCAATGTCGCTTCGTCCTCCATTCTATTCACTATTAGGATAATTATTTGCTTTGTTACTTTGAACTTCGGTTGGAACATATTTAGTAATCTATACATTTATACGTGAAGCAAAAACTTTGTACCCTTCTTACGAAAATTGCGCGGACGGAGGAGTATGAAATTTTCCACACTTATAGAGAATATAGAGAAGGAGTGCAGAATGCTAATATTTTTTAATTATGCATATAAAATATTTAAATCAATTAAAAAAAAATTACACACTGCCGTGTATTTGACACAACATTGTCACACATATAATTTTGTTTATTGTAAAACTTTTGTATTTTTTTTAAAGTCTGGTCAAATGGTGAATTGATTATTATTTGTCTTTAATATTATTTGTCTATAGTGCAGTATTGACGAAATCTGTGATTATAGAAGTAATGTTCAAACTTATAATTTCAATTAATTATAGTCGAATCTCAACTACTGGGGGACCACTAGTACTTTCAAATTTGTTCGAGTAATCATATTTAAAGTAACATTTATATTAAAGATGGGGTTTAGCAAGAACGTGAAAGCCTTGAGGCGTGAGGCAGAATTGTCAAATGCATTACGGATACTCCCTTCAAACCTGTATTCTCACTTAACGGCGAAATCATGTAATGAAAAGTAAAATTTTAAGTCTAACTAACATTAAATAAGTTTAACCTAAATTTTGCTTCCTGGGAAACACGAACGAACCGACAAATCAACACCGAAAATCCAAAATTAAAAAAAAAAAAAACTGTTTACGCCAGGTAGGTATCAAATCTAAGCTCGACGAAGTAACTATCAGACTAACTCTTTAGAAAGAAAATACTTCAGTGTATGCTCAGTATCGAATCCTGCTCTAAGAATACCGTATGTACCGATAGATTATTAGTGAAGTAAAATAAAAGGATGCATTCTCAATGTGGGGTGCGAAGTGTGGTTAACACATGAAAACCCACAATCAATATGTACATATGTATGTACGTTGAAAGAAATTATGTATATTAAAATTCTCAACTGACTTTCTTATCGACATCAAAATGTATCGATACTGGGACCAAACTGTCTTGATACTTGAAACTTTTTTGATTGTCATTAACAAATAAGTAGTCATTAAAATTATTGTTAATCAAGTATGATTTGACAAAATTTTGATGTTTATTTATTGCTTAAATGAGTTGACGAGCTGACGGCTCACCTGATGTTAAGTGGTTACCGGAGCCCATATATATTTACAACGTAAATTCCACCACCCACCTTAGGATATGAGTTCTAAGGTCTCAGTATAGTTACAACGGCTGCCCCACCCTTCAAACCGAAACGCATTACTGCTTCACGACAGAAATAGGCAGGGTGGTGGTACCTACCCGTGCGGACTCACAAGACGTCCTACCACCAGCAGTTAATGTAGAAAAAGAAATAATTTTTGGTAAGGCCTCTTGTAAGCCTGCACGGGTAGGTACTATTTACTACTAATTAACCTATTGCTGCCGTGAAACAGTCATGTTATTCACTTTGAAGTGTGGGGCACTTTTCATCTCAAAACGGTCAGCATATACGTAGTTGATTACTCGCATTCGCGTTGCAATAACTATGAACTGACAATTTAACAAGAGGCGGCTCATTAGCACACCTTGACCAATAAAGGGTAAAAATTGTACTCGTTTATTTGATAATTGTTATTTATTATTTAAGGCGATGAGTACACTGATATAACGCACACGTGTTCCCGAATTCTAGCTTGGTATCGTATCGTATCGTATCGTATAATGATTTAAACTTTCAAGAAAGTCCTTCGTAAAGATGTGTTTCCTTTAATTATTAAATAATTTCATAAACTGTTTTTATAAAGTAATAAATTCCTTATTTTCAATTATAATCTTAATTACACTTTAATTAGTATTGAATAAATTATTTAGTAATTTCATTGACCTTTCAATAGTCAATATATTTAGCATTTTCAGGACTTTATTGACTTTTTTTTATTAATTTACATGTGAGCTTGCATTTTAAAGCTTTTATAGATGAACTTTTAAGGAGTGAAATAAATATCAAAATTGGTCATTCCATCTACATGACACGTTAATATTGCATGCGACTAACAATCTAATTACAACCCTCGGGAATCGAACTCTGATCCAAGGGACCGATAGCAGTCGATTACAGCGCCGACTGACCGATACCCGCACCCTTATGTTAAGGGTGGCTAGTTTTTAATTTTGGGGTTAAAAGTATCAAGTGCTACTTTGTAAAACATGTCAATTTTAAATAGTAAAATAGCGGGTCCATGTTAAACCTTATTTAAAAAAGGATAAAGTTCTAAATTCGGACAGACATCTTTAACTCTCTAAAAAATGTAAAAGTATTTTCTGTCGTTACCCAATATCTACCCAAGATATAGCATCAACTCCGCCGCTAGAAGATATCCGCAACCTTCTATCCTCAAAGCAGATGAGATTACTTCGCCTAGAAATATGTAGGACACAGGTTAGTGCTAACATCTACCTGCATACTGATGTTCCGTAGTCATCATGCTGCCTCATTTAAAAAGTGGAACAGCATCAGACAACTATCATTGTTCTATCCCTGGACTCTGGGACCCACCTCATATAAGGTGACCAGGAGAATACATGCTCCTTTAAAATAATCACACCGCCCGCTACCGGAGTAGAGTTCATCCATACTACCTGGAGCCACTGCGGTCATCCACAGTGCATTTCCAGAGATCTTTTTTGCCACGTACCATCCGGCTTTGGAATGAGTTCCCCTCCACGGTGTTTCCCGAGCGCTATGACATGTCCTTCTTCAAACGAGGCTTGTGGAGAGTACTTAACGGTAGGCAGCGGCTTGGCTCTGCCCCTGGCATTGCTGAAGTCCATGGGCGACGGTAACCACTCACCATCAGACGTATGCTCGTTTGAGCAATAAAAATAATAATAATAATAACAAAAAGAAAACATTGTTGAAGGGTGGGGCAGCCGTTGTAACTATAATTGAGACTTTAGAACTTATACCTCAAGGTGGGTGGCGCATTTACGTTGTAGATGTCTATGGGCTCCAGTAACCACTTAACACCAGGTGGGCTGTGAGCTCGTCCACTCATCTAAGCAATAAAAAAAAAATAAAAAAAAAAAAACTTTTTCTTTGTAAACCAACAATGACTCATAACGTATACTCGCCATTAGGTATGAAGAAAGTATTTATTACAATCGAATGTCAGTTATCTAATGCAAATAAATTACGAGAAAGTTAATTGATTCAGCTTCGATCTTGGAGGGGAGGCAGTGATGCGTCACTCTTATCGTAGAGCGGACGGCAGATGGAAGATGCTCTGATAACAACCCAGTTAATGGTGAAGAGGTAATTGGTAGACCTTTATTTTTAAAGTAACATTTTTATTATTATCTAATAAATGTTTTTTATAATTTTCTCTGGGTAGAACGATTGACAAAATGTTGGTTCAACATATTAATACGCTTTTATTAGCTGCGGCATTAGTATGTACCGGAATTTTTGAACATGATTTTGACCCCCTGCAAAACGTCAGATTAACTCAAAATTTGGCATACTTATTAATGACCGATGACAACTAAAAAATTCAAAATAAATAATAGTTTAAAAAAACTAACAAAATACAATTTTATAGAAAATCCAACTAAAAAAATGATTTTATTGTAAAAAAGCGTGGGGTGCTTTTCAAGATATTATCAAAATAACCCTTCTACTCATATCCACATTCAACAGATTTTCATCAGAATCATTTTTTCATACAATATTTTTAATTCAAATTTATTAAATTGTTTTTTCCTTTTTTTAGTTAGATTTTCTATAAAAGCGTATTTTTTTTGTTTTTTTAAACTATTATTTATTTACCTCTCTGTTTAAAGGCAAACTATATTTTTTCTTCAAGGTTACCACATGCATGTATCTCTAGAAATATCTAAATGCATTTGAGAATATATTTTTATTGTCCTTGTAGGCAGACGAGCATACGGCCCACCTATTGGTGCGTGGTTACCGTCGCCGATTGACTTCAGCAATGCCAAGCCGCTGCCCACTTCGAATTGTGGCATTACCATTGATAGGAAGATAGACGAACTCTCAGCCTACATGATGCTAATTGCTTGTCGGAGACTTCATACAAACAAAATAAATGTCACCGTCTACTTAAAATCGGTAAATAAAAGACTCAATGAAAAGATGTTCAGTGCTTTAATCAAATAGTCAAGTCAATTCCGAATTCAAAAGCTTTCACACGTTAAAAAGCTTTTAAGCACACCATGGGTGACCGTCGCACAAAGGGTCTCCTTGACATCGAGACCTGGTGCTTTCTTACAACACACGCGACTCACCTCTAATTACATTCATATTGGTGACCACCTAACAGGTGCCGGCCGACCGTAACGGGTATCACTCAACCGAAACATCCATACAAATATCAGCTTTATGTCATAAAAAAATACGATCTAAAATCGTCGGCGGAACTTTCAAGGATACAAGAAAAATCTTCAATCGATAAATGACTCGTATGTCGAAAGGTGTAATGATCAATATCGCGTGCACCTGAGGCTATTTTCGGAGGAACAATGACAGTCAGGTCAATAGCTCGGGCGAATTCGGTTTTGTTAATTGTCCGGTTATGTTCGAATGATTTTAGAATCGTTAAAGATATTTTAATATTTTTAAACAGTTTTTTTTTTTAATAATTTGAATTAGTGTTTTATGAAAAACAGTGACGGGACGAGCATCTCGCGCGATACTCAGATAAACAATGAATCATAGAATTAAAAAGGTAAAGAAAAAGAAATACTCGCGTAGAGTGAGCTGACAAGAATCCAAAACTTGTAAGCGTCGTATCCTGAACTACTGAGCTCTTTTTTTTTGGTTAAATTTCCCAATCACAATGAACTTGGGAAGGCAAAGGGAACTTAGCCCATACAGCCTTGTCTATTCTCTATCTTCTTTCATCTTCTTACTTCTTGATTGGTATAAAAAAGGCCGAAACCAAGTCTTTCATCTTGCACTAAACTCTCTCGGTGTATTCGTATAGAGTGTTGCAACTATATTCCTGTTCAAATGCCACAGATAGACAATTTGTTGTAATGGAATCCGTACTTAATAACCACGGTGACGGAATGCCATGATAAAATAAAAATTAAGCCCCCGATGATCTTTACAAATTTGCGTAATTATCAGTGGATGGGCTTGCTGTTAACCAACATAGGTAGATTATGTGCCCTATCCTATCTATTTTTGCCGACAGCAGTATTGGGTCACTTTATTTAGATTTTTATTTTATTTATTTCATTTACTTCAGATTTTGCATCCATATTACACTCATCAACATTTCTTTTTTACTAGAATTAAATAAAAATAATAACTACAATCTCGGACTAAAACAAATTCAATAATAATAATAATAATAAAAGCAAAAAATGAAATAATAATAATAAAACAAAAACTTATTATCTTCAAACACTTAATAACATAATTACTTTATCATTATTTATTAACATCAAAACTACCTTAACCTAAAGGCTGGTTTGGATCCAGAGTGCTCAACATTCACACGTGTCCAGTGTTGCATTATTGGGCAGTCCAGATCCATCCGTGAGGCGAGCAGCCGTAGGTAGCTGTTGCGACTTCGAGAGCCAAAAAAACAGAAGAGAATCAGACACAGCTGTACTTATTACTTATGTCGCTGGAGCTAATTTAACGAATTCATCTGATGAACTGATTCCTGTATCTCTGCCACGCGTCATGCTCTTCCCTGATAACCTGGCAGCGTGTGGCTGAACCCGCGCATTCCAACTTCGCACACCACACATTTCTCTATTAAGTTCTTTGATAAATTGATCATAAAAGTTCAGGCTGAGCATCAGGCTAAGCATTTATTCTACTAACTGATCTACGAGTATAAATACATGGTGAATGGTCGTTGTCAAATCAATTTCTATAGTGTATAAAATGTAACTATCTATTTTATAACTCTCGGGAATTTCAAAAACAGGTTCAGAGCAAACATTTATTTGAGAATGAGTGTATAGGGGACCAGAAGTACAAACTCTCTCTTTAAGCCCGCGGTCTACCCGTGCTAAGATCCACTGGACCTTGGAGTCGTCACTACGTGATTGCTACTACTCACCTTCAGAAATGTGGTGGACATGATTTTTTTGTGCTAATGGGTGAACAAGCTCACAACCTACCTGGTATTAAATTGTTACCAGACTACTACAAATGATAGTTTTTGCAAGTTTATTTTTATTATACAACTAGCTGACCCGGCAGACTTCGTAGTGCTTCAATCGATAAATAAAAGACCTAATCTTTTGTATAAAATAAACTTAAAACAAACAAAAGGAATCTGTCCGACGGGGGACACATCAAAGGACAAACAAAATTGATATTTTTATTTAATTCCGAGCATTTACATTTCTGTCTACCTTTTAAACCTTCTCTGGATATCCACAAATAATTCGAGACCAAAATTAGCCAAATCGGTCCGTCCGGCCGTTCTCGAGTTTTAGCGAGACTAACGAACAGCCATTCATTTTTATTTATATAGATTGGATGGTTCATCGTGTCAAGTAATTCGTAAAAGTACGTATCTCATTTGGGAAATTGGTACCTGATTCCGGGATCTGAAGACCGACACAGTCGTGTCGCTCGATACGAACACACGCCGCGTCTCATGGTCTAAGCCATGACGACTCCAGACTGATATATAGCCATCTCATCCTAAAGACCGGAACGCACATTATGGATGCATAAAACGTACTAGCACGCAATGTTTTTATTTTATTTTATTTTTATTGCTTAGGTGAGTCGACGAACTCAAGGCCCACCTGGTGTTAAGCGGTTACCGGAGCCCATAGACATCTACAAAGTAAATGCTTTCACCTACCATATAAGTTCTAAGATCTCAGTAAAGCTACAACGGCTACCCCACCCTTCAAACCGAAACGCATTACTGCTTCACTTCATTTCAATAAAATAAAATACCAAATTAGCAGTAAAGAGGCAAGATTAAAAATTTGGATGGTGAAAAAATGCTTCTCTACTATAAGGAGATGTAGTTGTATGCTTCGAAAGCAATTCGGCATGTGTTCTTAGCACAGCCCAGCTGACGTCGAGGACACGGCGTGGATCTCGGGGAGCACCCTGGACAGGTGTGCATTTATTTGCTGGTATTTTGGAGATACTTCTTCGAAATTTACTTAAGATATTCAATGCACCTTTCCTCATTACCGAAAGTCGTTAGAATCTCTCCACCATAACTATCGATACTCGATATCGACTCTAAATACAACAATAATTAACAGCCAGACGGCCACATGTCGCTGAACAAAACATCATACATGAGAAACTAATTACTAAGCTAGAAAAGGACAAACATACATCCTCGTAACGAGCCGAAGAAGGACAACAAAACAACGCAGATCGGAAGTTGATTGAAACGCACCAATGCTTTGAACTGTTTTTTTTATTAGTCAACTAATTAAAAATTCGGTTGGCTTTTTGATAAATGATATCTCCGTCGATTTATTTGAGGTTTGAGGTCGAGGGGCGCTGGTCCTTGAGCTAAAGTAATTGAGGGTTTGTAACGCAGGTGCTACTTACACGTTATTTGCTTATTTAGATGTTATCTATAAGTTCAGCGGTTTCATGGACTAGACAATGAAGTCGCTAATTCAAAATAGAACGCGGTTCGATATACTATCCACAATTAAACGAACCTTAGCTTGGAAAACCTGGAGCCTGGAGTAAGTAACAATTTTTTGAACTCAATACTTAACGCGATATCGCAAGCTTCTTCCAGGTTTATACCACCAGTACGAGCGGTAAAAATCCTAGCCACAAAATTAAGTTTGGGAAGTTGCTGGGAGTAAGTAATATTGTGAGGAGGATAGACCTCACTAGCTACTAAAGCTTTATGTGCCAGTTCGATGCAAAATTGCGACTTCAACCTCAAGCCTCAATTACGTTGTGGTGTCACGGTTAGACCAGGTGGGTCCTCGCTCACAGCGGTAGACGTGACCCCAATGTCGCTGTCACTGGGCATGACTGATCGAAAACATTAAAAGATCCATTAATTAAAACTTTCTTTTCCCGATAACTCGGTTTAACTCTTTTTGTAGCGCCATTTTGTAAATGCATAACGTTTTTTTTTATTAGAAATTGATAATACATGTGCGTCTGTCACGCGAAGTACTTAGGGAACGTTGTAATGCCTTCCTTCAAACCGAAACGGTCGGTTGCTTTGACCCACAACGCGTAGTTGGGTAGTGCACCAGAATTTTCTGATCCTGCCTATTTTTAGCAAACCCTGTTCCACGATTACCAAGTTCCTTTGTTTATAATTGATGAGAGAATAATAATAATAATAAATATTTACTAACAATCACACCACGTTAACTGGTCCCGTGATAAGTTCGTAAAGAACTTGTGTTACAGGTACCAGATAACGGAAATGAATATAAGATTTTATTTATTATACACATATTTAATATACATCCATAACCCTGGAAAAGATATTTATATTTATCATAGAAATATCTTCCCTTGGCGGGATTCGAACCCACGACCCCCTTGTGTAGTGACCATGTCACGTACCACTACACCAGACGGCCGAATGTTATGTAGTTAACTCTTGTTTTCATGTTATTTTCAAATATACTTTTTTTGTCATACTGTTGATATTTAAATTTAGCCTATTTTTCCGCTGTTTGTAAAATTGCTGTATCATGTCATAGTGTGTTACAAGAGATGTGTGTCTAAATAAATAAATACATATATATGTAAAACTGGTTTTATCTAATCAATTGAGTCTGCTATTTTATTATCTTGCATTTTGTTTAACATTGTTCTGTGAGCTTCGCAAATCACGACTCAAGTGTTAAAAAAATACGGAATCGTCGTGAAGTCGTGAGGTCGTCGTGGCCTAACGGATAAGACGTCCGGTGCATTCGTATGTAACGATGCACCAGTGTTCGAATCCCGCAGGCGGGTACCAATTTTTTTAATGAAATACGTACTTAACAAATGTTCACAATTGACCTCCACGGTGAAGGAATAACATCGTGTAGTAAACATCAAACCCGCAAAATTATAACTTGCGTAATTACTGGTGGTAGGACCTCTTGTGAGCCCGCACGGGTAGGTACCACCACCCTGCCTATTTCTGTCGTGAAGCAGTAATGTGTTTCGGTTTGAAGGGGGGTGGGGCAGCCGTTGTAACTATACCTGAGATCTTAGAATTTATATCTCAAGATGGGTGGCGCATTTAAGTTGTAGATTTATATGGGCTCCAGTAACCATTTAACATCAGGTGGGCTGTGAGCTCGTCCACCCATCAAAGCAATAAAAAAAAAGAATCCGTAAACATAACATGAACCACTATCCGATTTTGGATATGATGTCTAAGGCCAAACTCTATAATACAGCTTTCCGTACCCCATATCGTAACTGCTTCACGGTGGTGTAAGATTTTACCTATCCGCTACAAGACGCCCCACCACATATTAATATCTGTGGTGATGTCAAATAACTGAGCCTGGAGATCAATAATACAGGTCTTTGAACCTAGTACAGACTTCAGCACTTTCAAAGGCTTACAAAATAAATTATAAGGTTAATTTCCATTTGTATTTATAAATAAATAATTATTATTATTATATTATTAACTAATCCAGGAAGAGTGTGGGTTCATTTGCTTAATAATTATCTAATACACATAATGATATATAATTGAGACATAATAATAAGTAAATAATAAGTTGAGCAGGTATCCTATTAATTTGAGAGGTTGTGCAGTCTGTTGCCACGTCAGAGGTTGTTAGCAACCCACTATCGCAGTACGACGAGTGCTTATAACAAAATTAAATGTATAATATCATACGTTTTGTCATAATCACAGCATAGAGCCGCGTATTACTAATTCATAATAATAATGTTAATATTAAAATGACTCGATCTATCTTTGAGGTCTTCGCGCTCAAATTTTGTAACCGATTTTGGTTTGGAAACGTTTTGATCTCTGGGGAACAATGTACGTATTACCCAACTGCTGAGTATGGAGACTACGTCGTATATAGTGTAGTACACGCGGGCGAGAATCTAGTTAAGAGTAAAAAATAATACAAAACGTGAGACATTATACTATGTAACTAGCCTCGTAGTGAACAACTCGCGCTACCGATGACCATTCTCAACCAAACAGCCGCGTCCTTAGTCATAAAAGTTCCCATTTATTACATGGAGGAATGACCAAGCTCGCGACCCATCTGATTTCATGTGGTCCACATGAAAACTTGTAAGTTAACAGTACGCGTCCAATCGCGAAGTCACGACCATTCGGTTAAAACGTATAAAATATTGAAGCAAACAAATAACAATTGAAAAGCAAACCGATAAATCACAATCATGCAAATGAACATCGAGAACCGTAAAAACTCAATGTGAACCATAAAACAGCCGTGACAGTATAACGAGCTTAATGTAAACTTGCGCTTTGGAGCTTTTAATGAGCTATTGAAAAATGATAGCGAAAAATAATTCGCTTTTAGAAGAATTTACATAAAAATAGGGTATAAAGTTCGTACAGTGAGAAGGCGTACAAACTACACAGAAAAGTAGTTGCTAGTGCAATCACATTAAGATTTGAATTTATCTGTACTTATTTCGGATTATCCAAAGAGATGCTTTTAAAGAGTATTGACAAGATAAATTTTATGTTGCAATATGATTCTTAAAACGATCGAAATAAAGCTCATAATTTCGTGTTTAAATGAATAATGGTGAACGTATGATAATAATTTATTTCTCAACCCTTGAACAGTATGCAAATTTCACGTACGGGTTTGAGTTGGATGCGCGTGCAACCTTTGTGCCATTGACGATACATTGCAAGTGGGACTTTAAACATAGAAAGTATGAGGTCCCCGTGATACTAACCGCTTGTCTATGAGGCGACTAGTACCTGCACAGCACAGTAGTGATATGAGTAAAGGAAATACAAAGATATTACCTTAGAACTATTACCTTATGGCTGATCTATGTGCGCCTACATCCAACAAACAGTTCTCAATCTACCCGAGACCTTGCCGATCGGAACAGCGCCGAAATACAATGAAAACTGGATAAATATCAAATTCTATCAATCCGATTTTGCGAATTTCGAATACCTCACAATTCTCACGAACGATATATGATAACTAAAAAAAAGGTACTATTTCAAATATTTGAAAATATAAGTTTGATTGCGCCATGTACTTATATAAAGTCCATATCCTTTTTAGGGTCAAATCAATATGGTGATGACAGATGTATGAGTTAAAACGTGGTATCGTATTACTTACGCCCTATTTCAGATGTGTAGGGAAGATGCTAAATATATTCCCATAAGATAAAAAAAAACTAACTTTCACCATCAACATTTCTAAACTAGTGATCCTTTGATAGGGAGAGTGATCACTTGTACCACATAGCCTGTTGGTTTGAAGTCACGCTCCGCAGAGCAGACAGTTGTGTTCTACCGTGTCAGATGATTTTTGATATGACTGGCTTGCAATTTGTACCGTTAGATCATTTTATTTGAGCAGGACTGGCTTTGAACCTTCTACTACTACTACTTGGCTCTGCTCGATTAATAAATAAAAGTCCATTCTGAAAACGATGTAGTCGTAAAATTATATCGGTCATCCGGATTACACGAAAATAGAAATCAAGTCATCGAGAACAATCTAACGTCAGCGTCAACGTCAATGTTAAAACAATAATAAAAACATTCGATCATTGGATTCTATCGCAAATACAGTACAGCAAGTATAGGTCATCATGATCTTCGAAGTACAAAGTGACGCTTGAATATTTTGCTGATTATAGGCGTAATCGTCAAATGTCAACGAATAAAACCTTAGTCTTCCGTGACCACGCAAACTATAAAGGATTCGAAACCCTACAAATGACATAATGTCTGACAAATATACTGAGAGACTGTAGTACAATTAGTAGTGCTAAAGGTCATCAGACACGCGACCGTCGAATATTAGCTCGTCTGATGCTGCAAAGTTCCCTAGGAGAAATCACTGGACTGCTCATATTGTAGATTCTACGATCATAAATCTATACTAATATTATAAAGCTGAAGAGTTTGTTTGCTTGAACGCGCTAATCTCAGGAACTACTGGTCCGCTTTGAAAAATTATTTCAGTGTTAGATAGCCCATTTATTGAGGAAGTCTATAACTATACAACATCTAAGCTATACAACATCACGGTAAGACCAATACAAGTGGTGCACCAATAAAGAGTATTTAAAATATTTTCACTTTCTACGCAAATGAAGTGGGGGGTAAAATTTAGCGTTATGCCAAAGTAATTATTCCACGCGGACGAAGTCGCGGGCAAAAGCTAGTAAGTAATATCTGAGCTTGGTGTTAAAGTGTATTATGAAGATTAAAATCGAGCGGAGACCATCCAGCCGTGACTATTGCAAAAAGCAGTCGGCAAATAAACAGATTTATATCTGAGCACGAAGCTGTGAGCATTTCTGAACACTACAAAGATCCGATCGCGTTCTTGAGAACTAGTGGACCGTGAACTCGACTCCGTAAACGTTAATTCTCATGTCTGATTATTTCCGAAGTGTAAGGGGGAATATTACTTATAACAATTATGTAAGTAAATTTATTGTTAGACTTTTTATTATTTTATTAAATTGAAGAGTACTTAGAGTCATCGCAGTCAATGCACGAAGGCTGCGTTAATATGCGAAATAATGACTATGTACTTCTGCCACCGATAAGTCTTTAGGATAAGTTCAAGTTCTTCTAGAGCTGACTCTCATATGTAACATTCGTACTCGTGTTTTACGATCGAACCTGTTATAAACACGCTACGTCTAGACGTGTCGAAAAACATCATAATTACTCAAATACTGGCAGCAATGAGTTATTAGTAGTAACAGATGATAATGAAAACGTCCAAATCTACAATGATCTGGTAAAAACTGTACACATTGCGGCTTTACAGTCCACTTAGCGGCTGCCGTAGGGAATCGACTATCGATAGCTATCGATAGAAATTATCGATAAAACCGTTCGCAAAGAAAGCTGTAGAGTAGTTATTATTCCGCAATTATTAACGGACATTTAACTTTCCTCGTTTTGAGGCTCGCTTAGTGTAGATACAGACTGTCCACTCTGACGATTCAAGCTTCTTTTTTTTTATTGCCTTTGTAGGCACACGAGCATACAGCCCACATGATGGTGAGTGGCTACCGTCGCCCATGGACTTCAGCAATGCCAAGGGCAGAGCCAAGCCACTGCCTACCGCTTAATACTCTCCACAAGCCTCGTTTGAAGAAGGACATGTCATAGCGCTCGGGAAACACCGTGGAGGGGAGCTCATTCCATAGCCGGACACTGTTTTAAAAAACGAACACTGTTTTACCCAAAAAAAGTAATTAAAAATAAATATAAAAATGACTGATTTTAATTACGTGATTGTTTTATTGCGAATGAAGGCTGCTATTAGCACGACTAAGAGATAGCGAGCTAAGATACAGTCAAACTAAATGAAATTATCGTGATCTAAAGGAGAAGACCCCCGACATAATACTACTGTTAGACGATGTGAGTGTACCGGCAGGTAGTACGTCACTGCCTTATTTCTGCCGCAAATTCTCACATCAAATATATCAAGGTTCGAAAAATCTTCAAAATAAATCCTTTGGTTCAATGTTTTTCATACCAATTTAAGAAACAAACATAGTACCACTATCTTCAAATTCAAATAAATGTTAGTAGTGTCATAAGTTTATTCACAAAAGCCCTCTCCATGCGGTAGCGCCTCGCCAAAGACACGAGATTGTCGGCAGGTGCACGCCACGCTTCATTTCCCTCGCCACCTCACCTATGGCGGTTACTCGGCCTTTGTGCTAATGCCAATCCAAAAACATATGCTATAAAATATATTATCTACATATTAGAACTCTGACTTCGGTCACTGTCCCTCGGATACCTACCAGAAATGTGATCCAAATTTATTTATTTAATTTACTTCATATTTTGCATCCATATTACATTAATTAACATTCATATAGTATACCAGAATTAAATAAAAACAATAACTACAATTTCGGAATAAAACAAAAACAATAATAATAATAATCAAGTGGGACTTTCGCACGTTCTAGAAAAAAGTTTCAACTTCCAATCTGTAGATATTAATCGTCCGCCTAAACATAAAAATATTCAAGGTAATCGATTATTTCAATTCGATAAGTAAATCTGACATTGACAAGAATCAAAGGGGTATTAATGTAATTAATGAATTTTCGTGGCAAATCGAGATTGAATGGATTCGATCATCAATACATGTTACACGGTACAGTTACTGTCAGGGAACTTCACGGGTGTTACTTTGACGTTTTTGCCTTTTATTTGTTGTAGTGTGACAAGTTTTACTGAGACAGGGACGGTAAAAAGTTCAATTGTGCTTTAGAGGATGGCCGTGAATGTTGTGGCAAAATAAATTGAATTATCACACATTATATTTTTTTAATACATATAATTTGATCGCACTAAGCAAACGTAGCTACGTAAATAAGCCGGAAGAAGCATTTCTAATCAAATAAGCGAATCTCAAATATCTACGAACAGAGAAAAATACTCTTATTATTATAATAATAATAATAATTTCTTTATTTACTACATAAACTCTTAAATCATGACCTAGAATACTATTTACATATTTAACAAACTGAGAGATTACGCAGATGGCATCAACAATATAAAATTAACCAATGATCCTCACACTAGGCATAGCCTGTATCGTGAGGACCAAAATGCGATTTACTATATATATAATTGACCTCAAAACGACATCACTATTATTAATAATTATTACGCTCAAAAACATGCGTTACAAGATTTAACATATAAGATAGTAAAAAATTTTGAGTAATAAAAATAACACATCAAATAATTACACATATGTGGGGAGCGTAGACATAAACAATTATAAAATAAATTAATAATAAAAAATAAACAAAAAGATACAAAATTAATAAATCTACTGCTTTATATGTATATAGTAGTGTGGCACAATTTCGATGATTAAGAATTAGATTGATTGAAACATGATTCACATTTCGATTGCCTTGATTTATCCGTTACAAATGTTCCAAATTTAAAAAAATACCGGAAATCAAAAAAGGAAAGCATACAACAACGACATTCCGTCAGAAGAGCGAAGTTTGCATTTAAATTCAAAATTCGAACGTACGAAAAAGAACTCGGATCGCCCATCAATTAGCGTAACTCAATACTGTCACATTAAAATGACGAGTCCTCACTAATGGAACGACGAATTTGAATTTCAAAACAGACTCTGAATGGATCGGAAACATCGGTCCGCGTTTGTGACGGCAACTGTATCCGCTTTAGTCACTAGACTATTGACTATCAGATTTGTATATTGAATAAATTAATCTATACTAATATTATAAAGAGGAAAGATTTGTTTGTTTGTTTGTTTGTATTGAATAGGCTCCGAAACTACTGAACCGATTTGAAAAATACTTTCACTCTTTGGAAGCTACACTATTCCCGAGTGACATAGGCTATAATATTTTTTGAAAAAATTAGGTATTCTTACTAAAACTCCGATAATGTAACCCAAGGTGTAAAAAAATTACCTACAATATTCTTTACATCGCGTGCTCTGCGAAAACTATTGATGATAGAATAAAATAATGTACTGCGATTTTGTAGAACACATTATTATTAAAAAAAGTGTCGCGACAGCATATGTCTGACTATTATAGTTATGCCGCATAGTTATTTTATATAAAAAAAATAAAACAACGTCAAATATCGTTGAAATTTTGTTAAAGACCCGAGCGGAGCCGGAGCGGGCCGCTAGTACAAAATATTTTCATCACATTCACTCTGTGGCCCGGTGGTTACATGACCATGTCGCATGCTCACTAACATTTAATTTAGATCTTTTTGCAGTTTCAAACACAATTCTCCATGTAATGTATAATTAATAATTAACTTGATCGCTATTGATTAAAGGTGTCATCCATGATAAACAAGGTGACCGTTCACCGTTCAATTTTTTGCTGTTCACCATAATTACCTACTGTCAGTCAATTACTAGAAACTAAGAGACTCTACCGACATTTCTTCTGACATTGATGGTCTAACTTTTGGTATACAGCATGAAAGGCCTTCTCTACCTTGTGGGTAGTACGTAAATATTCCAAACCATAGAATTTAGCAGAGAATTTATCTAAATAGAGTGTGACCCGCGAACAATTAAATTAAACATCTTTTCAGAACCAACATTACATATCTGACAACTTGAATGTCATTCCTTGACCTTGAAACATGAGGTCGAAATCGTATTGCATAACGGCTGTCCCAACACTCACCCCGGAACTTGTGACTATGTGCTACAAATATAATAGTGCTACCGAGCTTTTGAGGCTCGCAATCAACCCTACCACTAATAAGTGTAGTGGTATTGACAATGTCAATTAACCCCAAGCTGATGTCAAAAGGTAGTCATGAGATTTTAGTTTACCCTCCTTATCATTAAAAAAATACAAAATCCTCTAAACCGTCCGGTATCTATTCGCCACGCGTTCACATCATTTGTCAGCGCTAATGATGGTAAGCTTAACCCTTCGTATGCGTGATCGGTCTTACATCGTTATTTACACGGTTAAACATTTGCTTATCTGTTTCTAACACTGATACTCTGTGGTCCATGTTCGCGTTTTTTATCACTTCCAAAGATGCTGTTCTGATATACTGTAGATCGATTCGAACGAAAATATCACATCTACGAATGCGACGTCTTATTTTTATGTACATTGATGGCCGAGCAACTTTCGAACTATACAAGGTCTCGAAGTGGCAACAAACTACCTTAATCCTAGACCAGTATATATCGATTAAAGTCAGCATTGAGCTTATCGTATGGGCAAGACTAAAATTAACAACCCCCAAGTCAAGGCAAGGAGTCCGCAGCCGGCCCGCACGCTCTATCGAAGCATTGACCCCGCGCGTCGTGCCATTTAATATTGCAATACATTGCGTACAAAATATGTCACTTAATAGATATGTATGAAATTTTTCAATGCTATCGTATGCTTTTGCTTTTGCTTTTATTTTTTGTGTATTTCTAAATTTCTCTTCTGTGTTCACCCTCTACTTTTATGTGATTTTGATGGCGGAAACATGTTCGGTTATTGATTTAGCTATTTTTTTAAATATTATATTATGTTTGTATTGCACTGTTGGTTTCTCAAATAGATAAATAAATAAAAATCATTGCCGAAAGCATCGACTTGACTGTTCATCCTGGAATTGCGGATGTCCAAAAGCCCCTACAAGTTTCATTTCTCTTCACATTTAATGAATCCCAAAACCAGGCAAAACTCACAGAAGGTTTTCTCAACAACTCATCTCGGTACTTAGTTAACAGGAAATAAATAAAAATTTGACATAAAAAACCTTAACAAATCACTGTATCGCCTTTTAATCATCTTAGAATGATAGAGAGAAGGACAGAACGTGTTTAGAGGTTACCAAAATGGGACGCAAGATGCACGATCACCGGAAGCTGCGTAATATATGGGGCATTGTTGGTAACGAGATCGGTTTGTGTGTCTGTATGTCGTGGGCGGCCCGTCCTCGCCTCGCACGTAACTAAATTATATTTAACGGGCTCTTTTATAATCATCGATATCAGAAGCATAAAGTCTGATGTACATGATTTCAAAATTGCAATCGACTTTAATCTAACAATCATTTTAATATTAGCACTTTATCTGAGAGTTCTATAAAGAAATCAAAAAAAAATTCTAGACGGCTCTACTTACAATGACTTTATTCTATTCTACTATTGGAATATCGACCTTGAGACCGGAAGTTTTACGTCCATAATAGAGTAACGACACCCGTCCGGTCATAGCTGGAATAGTCTCTTAGGCTACTAGTGGAAAAGAAGGCAACAAAAAAAGAGTAACAACACAGAAGGTGCGAGAGTGATGAATATCCTAGCAGTGTGGTACATATCCTACCACATCCAACACAAAAGTCAGAAAGCCGGTTGGACATGACAATGTATTGACAGAGCACAGAAGACCTGATAGACAGTCGATGGCCAAACTCGAACCAACAACCCAAGCCAATCTCACAATCGAAAACCCTGCTCGATCCACATGACGCATCATTGAAATACTTTAGGAAAATACACACATACCAACAACAATACGAGTTTGTTCATATGCAAAATGGTGATACCGCATTACCATAAAAGATGGGTCGCGTTGTGTAGAAACGGATCAAGTATTGAAAATGTTTGATGTGCATTCATTGTATTATGGTTTTTAATAATATTCCGGGGTGAATATTTGTTTAAATTTATCTATCTATGATCATAAAGGAGTTTTGTATTGGACATCAAAATAATATCGAATAATTATGAATCCGCGTGAAATAAAACGATTTTTTTTTATGGCCCTTGTAGGCAGACGAGCATACGGCCCACCTGATAGTGAGTAGTTACCGTCGCCCTTGGACTTCAGCAATGCCAGGGGCAGAGCCAAGCCGCTGCCTACCGCTTAATACTCTCCACAAGCCTCGTTTGAAGAAGGACATGTCATAGCGCTCGGGAAACACCGGCCCGGCCATAGCCGGATGGCATGTGGCAAAAAAGACCTCTGGAAACGCACTGTCGATGAACGCAGCGGTTCCAGATAATATAGGTATAGGATTATAACGAACTATGTCAGTCGTAATCATGAATTGTAAATACATAAAAAATATTATTACGTTCTTACTTTTAAAGTTATTGAGAGCTTGGGAAATTAATACTATTATACTTTTTGAAACTTTATACTGTACTTTTGTGTCATATATTCTGGACAGGGCGGCCGTGGTCTCACAAGGTCGGTATCTAGTGGCTACCAGCGGCTGTCTGTATGCTTAATGCGAGTTTATTAACGATCTCGATAGCGTAAAAGTTAACTCAAATTTGTATGAAGTTAGAACAGCGCCCCTAGCGGCAAACGTAGGTAACTTTCAAACTCCATACGAATTTAAGTTAACTTTTACGCTATCGAGAACGTTAAAAAACTCGCACTGAGCGAACTGCTTACTGCCGCTTCAAGACTAGAAGGATGTTGGGCTCGTGAGTAAATTTCAGATCAAATTATAAAAATAACTACGCACTTTAATATGACATATCTACCAGAGTTAGAGGCGGCATCGTCACCGGCGTTCCCTTCCAGGCCACAAATCTTCAAAAGCATAAATTACAAAGCATTGATCTCTGAAAAAATAAATTCAACAATGCGATTTCCATTATCAGTAAACCCGAGCATCAATGACTGGAATCATTAGTGAATTTGAATAATAATAAGCACTAAGCATAGGGGAGATGTGGAGGTCGCCGTTGCATAAGTAATACACACAATTATTGTTTGATAAATGATTGATCTAATGTGACGTCACGCTCTGTATTTGGACCACGGTTTTATAACATTTTACTGTTCACTGAAATTCTGATATCAATTTGTAAGTGGCGTTGACATTTTAAGGATAATTTTTTGTCGTAACGTGATTCAACAAGCAAACAGGCTGCCGTCCCACTTATTGGGAAGTGGTTGTCGGATTCCACGGGCCTCACAACGTGGATGCAACCACCCCTTATTACTAGAGTTCAAATATAGAGCTGGTGGTGCACTCTTCAAACTTGGTGTCACGAATGATTACGAACCTTACCCTTCGCTTTTTGACAAAATGTCATTACTCAAATTATAAATTCATGACACCTGTGACAAACTGATAGCTAAGACAGACTCTCACTACAAGGACTTTTATTTTAAATCAAATGTCGACTCTAAACTAAATTGAGTGTAAGTCATATTTTTTGCCACTTTATAACTTTCACTATTAGAATTCGAGGGTGGCACTGTGCTTTTTTATAGAAAACCTCAATTTGATGGTGCCTGGTAACTGGTATAATAAAATAAGGTGAGAGCTTGCTACGAACAAAAACTTTCGAAATATTCGGGGAAGGTAATAATATGTTCAGAAGAACGCCTAATTGTACAAATGTTTAAGAGTCAAATTTGATAATGTTTATCTGAAATTTCATCATTTCAAATATAAGGTTTTTCTAGTATTCTTGTAAGTTCTTACTTAAGTATAACTCTAAATTTTTTTAAGGCTTTGTATGACTTGATAACTAAGACCTTTAGGTCAAGTTTTATTTATTTTCATTTTTATTTAATATATTTTGTACACACAGCTGTTAGAAAAAACACGACAATAAGGATACAGAGTACAAGGGCACTACTTATTTCATGTTGAAATCTATTTTAATTTATATTCTTATTTTTATGAAAAATGATATTATGGAGTGAAGTAAAATGAGATGAGATGATGTGGGATGAAATATAATCTCAGTAAAATTAGATTTTTTCCGTGGGCTTTTTGGAACATCCCGAGAAGCTACGTCCAGCGGTTTTGTTTCACTTTCCCACATTAGTGCACTTTCAAAGATATTGAACAGCTAATAAACCATCATTATTACACATTTAAACTTAAAGAAAGACTAAATAGACAAAATAAAACAAATCACACAACTTCACTCCTCGCGTTCCCGCCAAAAAGCCGTATAACTCTAAAAGTGCCTAGTGGAAAGGCAATAAATGCATCCGGCGCAATATAAAATACCTCTTTTTGAGTTTTTTTTTTTTTCTATGTATTTGATCTATAGCCTTTTTGCACACACCTTGTATTAGCGATCCTACCTATACTTCAAATTCCACGATGCAGCGCCACGGATCCACTATTGTCCTTGACTGGATAGGGTGATCTAAATATAATAATATCATTTGAATAAGGACTACACATCTGTTTGTGAGGAAGTGACGTGTTGGGTAAAAAATATGCTGAGGGTGTCTGATCTATGGGATTTATATTAAAACATTTCTATTTCTGTTAAATGTCCTTGTGAATTAATATTCTAGTAGATATATTAAGGATTCAAAAACTTGTACATATTAACAAACGCTACGTAAAAAATATATTTTACTGTTTAATTTCGTATTTGTTAGTGATAAGAGATAAGTGAACATAGAGGGAAAGATACCATCATCGTATTTCAAGCAGCAATATTATGATGAGTGGGATAGTAAAGGCTATCCCATACACTAGAATTGCAATGTCGACCTCATGTCTGAAGATGAGTAGCGGTGTTTATGTTGTGATGTCGGTAATATACTCATATCTGGTAATAATCAGCACTTAGGTAAATTAAGTATCTCTGAGAAAAAATTTAACAGGCTTCAACCATTATTGGTTTATGTTGTCAGCTTGATAGCCTCACAGACCCTTGGCAGCCGGTGTCTAAGTGGATCCACTCTTGGCTCGTATATATTAGAAAAATCGTGGATGTGGGAGGCTTATTGTAACACGTTTTAGTTTTAAATGAAGCGACTAAAAGTCCAACCAACCATAATTCGACGCTCTGTTAAAACAATGATAATACAACGTTAAAAGCGGCTCGACCCTTGCCTTTGTCGATGCCCGTGGGCGACAGTGTCTTCATTTCAAAAGTACCTTGCCACCTTATTTGCACCACTTATTTGCCTATTTTTGCCGTGAAGCAGTAATGCGTTTCGGTTTGAAGGGTGGATAGCCGTTGTAACTATACTGAGACCTTAGAACTTATATTTCCAGGTGGGTGGCGCATTTAGGTCGTAGATGTCTATGGGTTTCAGTAACCACCTAACACCAGGTGGGCTGTAAGCTCGTCTAATAATCTACGCAAAAAAATATTAATAAAAGTATGTCTGTCGTTTCAAGCAATACATTTAATTTTTTAAATTAGACGCTCTACAATAGAAGCATTGTAAATCTTTTTAAGTATTTAAAGTTCGCAACAAAAGTGCATGGACTGAAATTGGACATATCTTGAAGTGCCTAAACACGTATGCAAGCCGCAAGTGCTGAGTGCACGAACAGAGTGCCCGCATCATCAAATTTTAATTGTTGCCACGACGCTGTTCGGCTTACAGAGCATAGAAATGAGTAGATCCTCCTCAATTAAGGTACACAACAAGTAACAAATAGTACTGTTTTTTTTTTATTATTATTATTGTATTCCATTTTCGAGCCGATGAATTGCCAATGCTATGTACGCCATTGTTGTCACATGCATCAGGCCATAAATTAAATAGTTTAAATTTATTTTCAATGTTAGATGTTTGTGATGTGGCAGTACTTATTTAAATAAATAAATAAAGGTAATAAATGAATTTAAGGATCATTTTCATTGTTCATTAACTTCAATTTGACATCAGCAATACCAAGAACAAGCTAGACATTTTCCTACCACTAACGACTTTTTTCTCCACGACCTATCCTAAGCGCTATAACATATCCTCCTTCAGATGAGGCTTAAATAGGTTTAAAGAAAGAAAAATAAAGAAGAAATATCTACGAAAATTAGCGACAAGGCAGTAAGTGACTACATTTAGGCCGTTTTATAGACTGCCATTGACAGTAATCTATACATTAATACGTGAATCAAAAACTTTGTATCCCTTTTTACGAAAATTGCGCGGACTGAGGAGTATGAAATTTCCCACACTTATAGAGAATATAGAGAAGGAGTGCACAATGCTAATATTTTTTAAAAATTATGGGTAAAAGATACATTAAATCAATAAAGAAAACATTACACACACTGCAATTTATTTGACACACACACATATGTATATATACTCTTTGTTTATTGTCAGACTTTAGTGTGTCAAAAACTGTGGTCAAATTGAAAATAGGTTAATAATGTTTATCTTTAATATTATTTGTCTATAATGTAGTCTTGGCGAAATCTGTGATTATAGAAGTATATCTTTGACAATATAATCTTAATAATGTTCAAACTTATAATTTCAATTAATTATAGTCGAATTTTGACTACTGCGGGACCACTAGTCCAAATAAACTCTTCTTAAATCTCGTTTGAACTATAAGGCGTTTTAGTCCAAATTTGTATCATTATCAATATCGCCTCTAAACATTTCAAGCTCTACAAGAAACTCATTACACATGGACGCATCAATTCGACGACCATTTTTTTTTTTCAAGAATATAATAAATGTTGATTAATTAATGATGTCGATTGTGAACTAAAACAATAACTAGGGGGTCGCTGACCCTATGGGGGCACGAGAAAATCACTTTTACATTGGTATTGCTTATCCCGAACCACTGTAGTCTTGGAAACGTCAAATAATCTTAATTCATAGAATAAACGCCAGATTAAAGGGTAAAAGGTGTTTTAATGGAACACATTGGCACCACCCAAGAGACAATCACGAGCAGCAAAATATTTTGCACACCAATCCATGTCCTAAAGGGTAATATCGTAGTAATACTAGTATCGACTGATGCAAGGCCTTAAATTCTTTGGCAGCCGCCTTCCATTCTGAGCCTATATCAATAGATGGCAATTTTTAAGACCAAGCACCTAGTCAGTTAAGACCACGACCTCACATTTACAAGCTATCCAAGTTGTAGTCTCTGCGGACCGCCAGTGCCCACTATACACCAGCAAGACAATCAGTATTTATAGAAACTTTAATAAATAAACACTCCATCTTCAAATCCTTCTTCAGCATTCATCCAGCTAATCCAAGGCCTCGACTTTTCAATCTCAAAACGAGGCACGTTCAATCAGCAAATGTCTTCGGTACAAAACATTTTTTATTTATATTTATACAGGATGTTCGAAAACCATAAAAACCCTTTCAGGGCACAAAGAAAGTACAATTCCCTTAATATCTATCGTGCTGTATTGTCATCGTAAATATCGGCGTGCTCGGTTTATTCGTTAGAAATTCAACCTTATTTGACTAGCAGTAAGGGACACAATTGTGAAAATAGAATGTTCAACCCTAACGAAAACCGCGATGTGCATTTCGATAATAGCTCACAGATTAGAGCTTTGTATAGAGATTTTGGATAATTTAAAAACACAGCAATTATTTGTTAAGAAAAGTAAAAAGTTAAAAAGCTTGCAATGTACCGGCGTGTTGAAATTTGAGTTGGTAAATATTATTATAATTTTTGTGCATACTTACTGCTTGTAAGCTTCACCGATCGCGTTGGCAAATAAGAGCAGTGCTTCGCTGAATCTACCACCGGATCGGAAACGCGACCCACTGAGAAGCTCAGTGGGCTATGTCTGTGAGGCAGATATGAAGCTTTCAATCGAATACAAGTAAGTGGTTCTTCATGGTTCTTGATTTTAATCAAACCATCTTCTAGAAATCATAGGTTTATTAGTATATCATTTACCTTTTATATTAAATTTAATTTATACTGTAGATTTCAAATTTTAAGTGCCAAAAAATACATGGTTTTTAAAAACGTTAGACGCGTCTCCGGGTACTCTGTGGACAATATGGCGACCATCAATGATTCAAGTACGATATAGATCACCGAAGTGTGTCATGGCGATAATAAAGCGGGACGATTTGCATAAAACATCACGAGACGTGCTCCCTCTCGCGGCCGGCCTTCTGCCGCGACTCTCACTCACTCTATTGAGACTGGACACCTCTCGCAGAAAAGGTGCTATTCCGTGTATTTCAACTCTCTGTTTAGATAGTGTACTGACCGGCCATGTTGTTCAATTTCCACAACCGAGCGAATTATGGGTATGGCACACAGAAACATTGACGTCACTGTTCAACGTATACCCAAGGTTTCTTTATTTTTATTTTTATTGCCCATGTAGGCATGCGAGCATACGGCCCACCTTATGGTGAGTGGTTACCGTCGCCCATGAAATCCAGCAATGTTAGGAGCAGAGCCAAGCCGCTGTCTACCGTTAAAGGTTAAAGGTCAAACAAAACAGCGATTTTACCACTAACACCCTTCTCTTCCAGACAACCGGTAGATGAACTTAATCGGAGAAAGCGATGACAATACCCTGTATTGTTAATTGTTCTGGTTTCATAAATAATTAATTCAAATATACATCTCGAGTCTAAATACGGTGCCTGATAGCGATGCTTCTGATGACTAGTACAATAAATAGTGCAAGTCATAGTTTTCAGGAGGGGCTGCGATGGTGACCACTCACCATGAGGTGGGTCGTATGATGGTAGTAAAACACAGTCATCATCATAGTTCTAAGATACTCATTAAAATCAAATGATGTAAAGGACTTTACAATTTTAAACTAAATACGAAATGAAATTAGACTTTAAATTAAATACTTGTAATGAACAACGTATTTATTTGGAAAAGGATTAATATCATCTTTATAAAAACACCGTCACAAATAATGTTTAGTTTAGTACCAATTTGGTTAGCATAAAAAAGTTTTTTTTTTTAATTAGGTTCACACAACTGGACAAAATCTGCACACATAAACATTGAACTTATTTACATAAAATAATTAATACATTATAGAATTCACCCTTTTGGGTGTGAACACATCTTGCTTAAGAGCGTTTGTGCTTAAAATAAAAATATCGTTAGCTAATATTAAATTAAGACAAAGAAAACAAAAAAAGAAAAAACTGCATATACAAACTTACAAAAAAACAATAAAAATAAAAAATAAACAGAGGGAAATTAATGTTCAATAGAAATCAAAATAAATGTGGTTGGTCTACAGCTCGGTGTGGATCACGGAACTTAAATTTATTTTAAGTGAGGCTAGAGAAGCATTAGCAACTTTAACTGTTTCCGCAGTGCACGCAGTGGAAGTTCATATAAGGAAAAAAATCCGATTATGTACGAATCTTAGAGTGATATTATATAGTCTTCCTCGATAACTGAGCTATCTAAAACTCAAAGAATTTTTGAAATCGGAGCAGTAATTCCTGAGATTCGAACGCGTTTAACCAAACAAACAAACTCTTCAGCTTTATAATATTAGTAAAAGATAGAAGTAATATCACCCTACAAACTGGAACATGCTTGTTTTGTAGCAGAAATATTTATGATAGTGGAATCAGCCCGTGCGAGTCTACAATACACGCTTCTGCTAGTGGATTTATTAACTACAGGCGAAATCAATAATACCTAGTCAGGTCATAAATTCTGTCACATGTTTAATGTAAAATAATTAAAACAATTTTATTCATTGTGTAACCATTCATATACCAAAATGAACTTAACAAAACATAGATTCTTATGACACTAAAGTTTATTCAAAATGACCTCCGTGATTTTGAATACAGGCCTTCAATCTGCGCGGCCAGTCGTCTATCGCAGCACGAACGAGGTCCATGTCAATATCGGCGGCTGCCTTAATCAAGGATGTCTTGAGTGACTCCAAATTGGGATGAGGCTTTGAGCACGCCTTTTCCTCCAAGTGTTGCCATATCTTGTAATCTAACGGATTCAAATCTGGACTGGAGGAGGGCCAGTCTTCGTGCCGGATGAAGTCGATTTCACGCGCCGCCAGCCAGTCTTGTGTGCTCTTCGCTCTATGAGCTGGCGCCGAATCTTGTTGGAATACCCAGTGCCTGTTATTGAACATGGTATGAGAAACAGGTTCCACAAGGTTCGTCAGGACTGTATTTTGATACACAACTGCATTCGTTTTTACACCTTTCTCACAAAAATGTACCTCTGTTAAGCCCCAATAAGAAACTCCCAACCATACCATGAGCGAGGATGGAAAATGACCTCGTTGGACACGCGGAATACGGTTGCTCGCTTCTTCACTACTGTGTGCGTACACCTTATCATTTTGTTTGTTGTAGCTCTCTTCTACGGTAAAAATTTTTTCATCCGAAAAAAGAATTTCCCGATATTTTTTTCCCGCGTACCGCTTCAACAAAGCGCGGCATCTCTTCAGTCTCAGGTCCATTAGACGAGCATTCAAACGATGTCCTGTTTTTCTTCGATATGCCCGAAGCCCTAAGTCTTCATTTAACACCCTTTTCACCGTGGTTTTGCTTAACCCCATCTGAAGGGCCAACAGTTTCTGCTTACGTTTGGGATTTCTTTGAATTCGCGCCTTCACAGCTTTTATCACTGCTGGAGTCCTAACAGACCGAGGGCGACCACTTCTTGAACTGTCATCTACACTAGAGTCTTCATTGTATCGTTTGATGGTACGATAAACGAATCTTTTGGTTATATTAAATTTTTTCAGTATGTTAAAAATTTGAATTGGCGCGTAACCGCAACGATGCAACGCAATAACTGCAACACGGTCTTCTTTAAGCGTCTACTCCATATTTAAAAAGGAGTAAAATTCTAAAAGTATACATTTTTATTTTCATGAACAATTCGAAATTCGAATTCAATAAACTTTTTTGTGGCCAGCATTCTAAAAGAAAAGTTTTTACTGTGTGACAATACTTATGACCTGACTAGTTATATATGAAGTCGTCGTGGCCTAATGGATAAGACGTCCGGTGCATTCGTGTTGAGCGATGCACCGGTGTTCGAATCTCAGGCGGGTACCCATTTTTCTAATGAAATACGTACTCAACAAATGTTCACGATTGACTTCCACGGTGAAGGAATAACATCGTGTAATAAAAATTAAACCCGCAAAATTATAATTTGCGTAATTATTGGTGGCAGGACCTCTTGTGAGTCTACGCGGGTGGGTACCACCACCCTGCCTATTTCTGCCGTGAAGCAGTAATGCGTTTCGGCTTGAAGGGTGGGGCAGCCGTTGTAACTATACCGAGACCTTAGAACTTATATCTCAAAGTGGGTGGCGCATTTACGTTGTGGATGTCTATGGGCTCCAGTAACTACTTAACACCAGGTGGGCTGTGAGCTCGTCCACCCATCTAAGCAATAAAAAAATAATTAAAAAAATAATAATATTACTATACAATCTCAGATTTAGAAACAAATTACGTTACAAACAACCCCAACGTCAAAAGCTAGTGCCGACATTTCCATCGCAAAGACGAAATGAATAAATAAAAAAACAAAAACATTAATTAATTCAATTGGATGAAAGAAAGTGTTAAAATTGTTTCACTTCTCAATCAACCCTTTCAATC
The DNA here is from genome assembly GCF_003987935.1 of Bombyx mandarina. The sequence continues at coordinate 190,329 of NW_021011492.1, read as the reverse complement.
CACCGTTGATTTTGCAAATTAACTTTATATAGAATATTTCATAAGTCAGTTCTTTGAAGGAAAAAAGGAAAAAATGAGAAACGTCATGAAATAGGGATGGCACGTGATTCGCGAGACATCAATTTAAAAGATATATTTTTATAAATGTTACGTCCTGATTTGTATCGGGTTATGCTGTAACGAGTGAGTAGCTTAATCATTGCCCGAGCCATTGTCAAAGTCAAGTTGCACTTACTTCGAGCTACGTATAGCTTCAGTGATACAGATAAGACACTGCTGAAGCCACAAACTGCATCAGGAGAGGTCAACAGTTCAAAAATGTTCACACTAAATAAATTCAAATATTAAAATAAATTCATGTCTATCGTCAAATAAATGGATCCTGGATTGTGGAAAGTAACGTCTGCGGTTGTCCTAGTGGAGATAATAAGTCGAAGGCAAGGCGTTTTCCAGACCTTAGAACACGCTCTTCTTCGAAGGAAACTTAGAAATTGTTCTCACCGACAGGAAGCAACTTGGCTGTAGCATAGTTGATGTTCATCAGCATGCCAATCACCTCCAGACAGCCCCCGTGCTTCTTAATCTTGGAAGGTAATCACACCACACAAGTAACCACTTTTGGACACTTGTACCATGCCGTACCACTTCTAAAAAGCCAATAACTAAGCCATAGAAGGTAAGGTTTTTGAATCAGATGTACGTACAACGTCACGACATCCTTGATATAAATCATTTGAAAATTAATAAATAATGGCAACACTCGGGCCTGAATCAAACGTTAGTCCAAGTTATTTGCATAAGAAGGGGTTTTTTTTCCTTTAGCCATGTTTACTTTCAAACCCTTGAGCGGGCTTGATGTGGATAGGACTTATAAATTATTTTTTAAACAAAAAACCCTTCTTCATCTTATCTGGTACAAAACTGGTACATGTATACCAGATCGAACATAAACAAATCTGTTTTAAAAATAAAGACACTTCGCAGCCGATAAAACACCAGTGAGGGGACTCACTCTCAATGTCTTCTCAATACCATCATGTAAATTGTCACGAAGAATTGCGGTCTGAATAGCCTATTTTTGTAAAGAATTTTCCACCTCATGGTACAATGTAAGTTGAGGTATTTGTGGGCTATAGGCTCCAGAAAGCACTTAAAACTAAGAGGATTGTGAGCTAATTAACTCACAATTTGAATTTTTTTGTGGGTTTTTGAATGATTTTGTGATCAGGGTCGGTTGGCCATAAGCTTGGCCATCTTTGTTTTTTGAGCCAAGGTTTTTCCGTATTTAATGAACTTCTTATCCATGTCGATACCAACATCAACCCTTTAGCGAAGGTGGCGATCGAAGGGTGCAACAAGGAACAGATGTTTTTAATATCTAAGACGGGGTCGGATCAGTAATGTTTGTACTGCATCTCATTGTGTCGTGTGATGCGGGTTCGTATCAATATTTGTGTTGTTGAGAAACTTTTTACTTGAATTTCGAATAGTCCTTGTGTTGTCTGGTAAAATACCTCGTGCACTCCATTCCTGCACCCATGTCACTGTTAGGTCCTTGGAGACTCGATGTAGAGACGAACTCACTGCCTACCTGGTGTTAAGTGGGTAGCGGACCGAACACACATCGGGGCTAACAGTTGTGTAACGGCGATCCGCCCCTCACATCGCAGTACATGTCTCCTTCGCGGCAGAAGTAGGCAGATTATTTTATTTCTTACATTTCGACTATTTTACAGCTCTCCTGATCAGAGACGACTTATAGTCACTAGTGGTAGCACCTCTTGTGAGTCCGCGCGGGTAGGTACCACCACCATGCTTATTTCTGCCGTGAAGCAGTAATGCGTTTCGGTTTGAAGAATAAGGCTGCCGTTGTAACTATACTTGAGACTTTAGAGCTTATATCTCAAGGTGGGTGGCGCATTTACGTTGTAGATGTCTATGGGCTCCAGTAACCACTTAATACCAAGTGGGCTGTGAGCTCGTCCACCAATCTAAGCAATAAAAACAATATCTATTCAAAACCTCGGATATCATGAACTTCGACATTAAACAGTAAGAGTAGTTTTAATTATATCTACAGCTCGCGAAATATGAACAGAATACTCGATTGTATTCAATTATTTTAAATAGAAATCATGTTTACCTGATAATAAGTACTCAAGTTATGTAGTATCCGTAGACGATAAGGGACCACTCGCCGAGCAGCAAGATTCAGTTGTCTTTTTTAATTATATTGTAAGGTGAGTACGAATAGACGAAGGACTCATCGACCTCACAACACAAATGCGGCCGTCCGAATTTTAAACCTCATTCGAAATAAGGATAATTTTTTCGATCAACCATTTTCAAATTCGTTCCCATTCTATTAGACTATTATACTCAAATTTATGCTTTCCCGAAACCAGATTCGTTAATTTAAGAATAACTATTAATTTAACAATTTGTATAATGTTATTAATACGGGTTTTCTTGATAATTTCAATGGAAAACTGGTGAAAACTAAGGAAAAGCGTCGTTCAACGCCATCTGTTGACGAGCGGCGATAGGCTCGGAAAATTCTGTGGAAAACATTCTTATCTATTCCTTCCAGCCCACAATACACCCACATTGATGCTAAAGAAGAAAATGTTACGAAAATTAACAATGTAGTTGTATTACTCTGCACAAAATTTTATTAAATAACATTTTTTTGTTGTTTTTCAGGTTTTATATTTATTTTCATATCGCTATAATTAAATTACATGATTTGGTTATTTCTGAACAAGGTTTTGAACAATTAAATACTACAATAGTTGATAATTACGTTTTTTTGCCTAAATAATTAAATATATAATTTTAATGTACCCGGCATTAATTATTTTCCCTATTGACGATTTTGATTTTAAATGTCCTTGATTGTGGACTCTGATATGTTAGTTGAAGCTACATATTATCCACTTAAACAAATAAACAAATCATTAGTAATTAAAAACTTAAAAATAATCCATAATAATTATATCCGCAATTAACGTTGTCTCATCTACATTCGTATGAGTAAAGTTAATGATTCGCTTTTTATAACTACACGGTCTTCGAAAATTAACGAACTAAATCGACTTGTTTTATGTAATATTTTAATTTAAATAATATATAAGATGAAGTCAGTTATCATCGATACGTTTAAAGATTAGTCGTACCCACTAACCGAATTTCGGGCGAGAACAAAAACTGACCTACATTCTCGCCCTACGGAGTTCAGCCACCCCTGCCGCCAGCCGCCAGCCGCCAGCCGCGCTGAGACGCGCGCCCTACGCTCCTAGCTCGCCCTTTACATTCGTTCCTGCACTTACAATTGTTTTCAAGGTGACTCAACTTTATCAACACTATCGACATCCCGTCAACTACGAAACAAAATGAAACTCAACTCAATCAAAGATGCATCTACATGCCGCTGCGGGCTGGTCATCGGATACGTCGAACTCATCAAGAGACGCGACGGACTTTTATTTTCTTACAATATAATTATTAAAGCGGTCTCAGTGTAGTTTTGTGTCGATAAGCAACAGTCGAGTAAACGTAAACAAATAGTCGCCGAGCGAGAGGTGAGCGTGGCCAAGAAAAGGCCAGTCGATTACTTCGCAAAAAAAAAGCGCATCGCATTATCGACTACAACAAAAGGACTCGTGCAGTGATACCTAAGTACACATCTCGATTCATCGTCTCGACTCGATCCGCCGAACCGATCCCATTGGCGCGCCCCACTGTCGCCGGGCCAGACAGGGACGGAGCGCGAACTTGGTATGGCGCAAGACAGAGAGGCAGACGGTCATCTTAGCTGTCGAGTGGCGTCCCACTGGGCGGGGCCGCGCTAAGGAGTGAGCCTCAGATGCGCGCAGTGCCGGTGGGGTCCGGTCCAAAGGATCGCACTGCAGTCGTGTGTCGCGACTACGACGCGCGCTCGCGGCTCCGTCGCGGCTCCGACCGCCTTACGTAATAATAACTCAACCGATCGGAATCCTGTCTTCGATCATCGATCGTTACGTGTGTCGTCTCAACTGTCCGATCGACAGTCTAATCATCGATCGATTATTCGATTCAATATTTAAATCAATTTCGCCGCGAATATCCGTTTTGAGTTCGTGTGACAAGTTTATTGTTTTTGTTTCTTTGACTCGAACTTGAGAGAGTTGTATCGCACGGACCCGAGTGTGGATTTATTTAGTAATATTGATAAAACGTTTTGTCACTCTGTGCGTGTGTGTCGTTCGGCTGGAAACAAATAATATTACGAATATCTGTGATTTGTTTTGAACTAAAAAGTGATTGTGGACACAGAAAGCTTGTGTTTGTGACTTCTGACTTAGAGAACAAGTAAGTGAGAGCTTTATTCTAGGATTAGGGCTATTTGTGACGTGTAGAGTCATATCTTTCGAAACTATTAAAAACAACCCGAACGAGGCTAAGTTCGAAAACGACAAAGTTGTTTTCAAATTTCTGTAAATTTTCATAGTTTCAGTAACTTTCTCAGTCACCGCGACAAAAAACATTACAAATATATATTTTAAAACTGTGCTGTGCTTTATGGGGACATAAGAAAAAAATTCATAGTTAAACAAATTTTCATGAAATACAATATAATACAAAATTAAAAAATAATCGAAAAAAATTTGAAAACTCATTTGAAATTAAGTAAATGTAATTCACAACTTTCATAAAATTATTTTGGTTCAACGAATATTTTACATAAGTACTTAATTATATTTTGAAAGTGACCAGTGTTTTTTTTTCTTAACTTTCAATAGAAAAGCTTAGCGATAATTAATATTTGCTTAGCTTATATTCGTTAACGGAGATTAGCGCCGGGACGCGTCTTTGAGATTCCCAATAACTTTGCAACTCACATGAGATAATACTATGAAAAATATAATTTGTAAAATCACACACGCATGATAACTTTTTTGCTTGAATATCGAAATTGATAAAACTCGGATTTTTTTTTCTCAAACAAGTCACGACGAGAGTCACGGTGATCCTAAATGAACTATTGAAAGTGGAGCACAACTTTTAGAGTTTTAACAAACGTTAGGTAGGATGATGACAAACACTACATTTTAACCCCGCGCTTCTCTTGAAATATTATAATTCAAAAGGACTGAACGATGAAAGAGCTGGATTACGAAGCTACATTAAATACTTGTCTCAATTATGAGTCATGTATGTGACAAAACTGTTCGAACAAAAATTAATTACTGATCACTAAAATTTATTACAAATAGGGTTTATTATGCAATGTCCGAAAGGAATAACAGATAAATAAATTATTATGCAGGTGTGATAATCAAATGAAAGTCTAGCCGTATACGTCACTTGTGCGTAAACAGGCCCACTGTCATCAATCAGATCGTTCGCTTCACGGGCATACTAAGCCCACAAAACGTTTTTTTTTTTATCTAAGCCTTTGATTTCGCGTCTGTTGTAAGCTAGTTGTTAAAATGCCGCGTGTCGTAAAATAACAGAATCAATGACGTTATCTTTTTAAATAATTTATTTGTGAAATGTTAATTATAAAAATTGCGGATTTCTTTTAACAAAAGCATGCTAGGGTCGGTACCACAATCCTGCCCGTTCTACTGCAATAAAAATCAAAACAACCTAATATTTATAATTTTTACATTAAATTTCAGTTTGAAGAGTTTGATTTTAGATCTTTGACTTTTGGTTACCTTTGATGATCGTCTGACGTGGGTTCGCGACAGAAATAAGTAGGACACCATACCTCGTGCATATCACTAGTGCATACAATTAGGATAAGTAAAGAAGTAATTATAGTTCAATAGGAATATTGGTGAGGTAAAGTCCGGGCGGAAGTTGGGCGGCTTTTACAACATTCACATGGTGATGTCCACGGACCCTGGTAACGTTCTGCCGCTGAGACGCTGAGGTACGAGTCCGCCCGCGGATCTGAAATAATCAAATTACATTCAGAGTTCATTGAACTAACCCGCTAAATTTAATTTGTAGGCGCCGATAATTTACCAACACTCAGGATGAGGGTTTCAAATGTGTTGTTGTCCGTCCAACGCAACGTGTGCTCACGAATGCTAAATGCAAATCGGTTAGCAATGGACATTGTTAATGGTTACTAGGTGTAGCTTTTGTAATTACTTGCGAAGGCATCTATGGTGGCTCGATAGCACCATTCTGCCTATTTCTGCCGCGAAACCATCACGTGTTCCGGTTTGAAGAGTGGGACAACCGGTTTACAATACAATTGAGAGTTCGACCTCATGTCTCAAGGTGGGTTAGTTCACGTAGTAATTGACTCCGGTGAACATTTAACAACAGACTGACCGAAAGTTCTTTCGCTCGTTCAAGAACGCTTGCTGATCAATTGTTTTATTTGACACATTTCTGTCTTATGCTGTCATCAAGTTTCTTAATTGGATGTGAAACTAAATCTAATTAGAAATCTATTCAATTAGACAATTACACTACGGAAAACCTGTTTAATTACTATTTAATATTATTTAAGAAAATTGTTATTATTTTTGCGAAAATTTTAGAAAATACGACCTAAACTACGTAATTAGTGGGATATTAACAGATTTCTATATTGAGTTAGATTATTTTAATGTGTAAATCTAAAAGTTAACTCCATCAATTGGACAAAGTACGCGTGTAGGGATTGTTGTGATTCCATCTGAATCTGTGGACAAGTCTTACCGAAAAAATAAAAGCCTCATAAGCTACTTTCAAAGCTTTATCCTTATGTATAAGCGCGTGTTAAATTAGTTTCAAAGCTATCAACTGTCGTTCTAATTTTTGGTCTTGAATTAACAAAATATGAATGACTCAACTTTTTGACAATTATTTAAGTTCTAATATAAGTAGTTCAGGTTTCGTCTACAGCCTAGAGTAAAAGTAGAAAGTTGGAAATCGTTCTGGCCTAAAGACGTCCGGTGAATTCGTATCTAGCGATGCACCGGTGTTCGAATCCCGCAGGCGGGTACTAATTTTTCTAATGAAATACGTACTTAACAAATGTTCACGATTGACTTCCACGGTGAAGGAATAATATCGTGTAATAAAAATCAAACCCGCAAAATTATAATTTACGTAATTACTGATGGTAGGAACTTTTGTGAGTCCGCACGGGTAGGTACCACCGCTCTGCCTAAAGTGTATTTCTGCCGTGAAGCAGGGTTTGAAGGGTTGGGCAGCCATTGTAACTATACTAATACCTTAGAACTCATATCTCAAGGTGGGTGGCGGCATTTACGTTGTAGATGTCTATGGGCTCGGTTCACTTAACACCAACTGGGCTGTGAGATCGTCCACCTATCCAAACAATACAAAAAAGTGAGCAGACTGTATGTAGCATTGTTATGAGTTAATTATGTAAGAATCCCCTTTTCTTTCATAAAGTAAAAAAATGAAATTAATATCGGATACAACCGCTTCCCCGGGAGTTATAATTATATGATAATTGCAATTAGTGGGGCTATAATAGCACATTTAGAGCCTGCTCGGGGAGGTGCCCAGCTGTGAGCACAACCACGTTATCCTTTGCCGCTGCGAAGCCTACACTAGTTCCGATTAACAGAACTGGACCGGCATTGGTTTGCACAGTTGAATCTTGTTAACGTCCGAAGGCGGGTAGACCGTGAACTCATCAGTCTAACCAGGACGAAACACTCAAATAGATATGTAATTAAAATTTGTTTGTTTGTATTTCGGACTATTTTAATACGCTTTTATTAGCTTCAGACGTATGTATGTTTGTAACGGAATCTTTGAACATGATTTTGACCCCCTTCCATGCGTCGGATTAACCCAAAATTTGGGATACTTATTAAGGACCGATGACAATTTGTGCATGGTATCAGTGTAGTTATAATTTTTTTATGAACAGATATGAGTAGAAGGGTTATTTTGATAATATCCTGAAAAGCACCCCACGCTTTTTTTACAATAAAATCATTTTTTCTTACACTATTTTTAATTCAAATTTATTAAAAATTTATTTACTATTTTTTAGTTGGATTTTCTATAAAAGCGTATTTTGTTATATTTTTTGAACTATTATTTATTATAATTATTTTCAATACTAGAAATCTACATTATAAATGAATTCATATATCTTCATAAGTAACTCATACTAAATTTGTTTAGATAAAGTTAACTTAGAGATGTCAATATTTAAGTGACCTCGGTTTGTTCTACATCTTCAATATTAAAGGAAATCTGTTGCCCGCTTCGATTTTGCGTCTTAAATTTATATCTACGAGCTTTTTCTTATGGTTTTACTTACGTTAATTTAATTAAAAGATCTCTCCTACAGGAGTAGCACTTTCTTTGGTTGAAAGATATCCTATATCTATTGTCCGCCCTCGAGAACGTATATGCAACTTCAGAATGACGGAATTCAGAACATGTAATACGTAAACATGCAATGAACCAACTAGCTCAGTATCGCATTTATTCTCGTAATATTAAGTGCAAATTTTACGATCTATTCCATATTATTATCATTATTAGATAAGTGTGCGTAGCCCATGTCATTGTCAACTAAATTCGTAGCAATCTTCCGACCGTGGTAAAAAATTAAGGTAACGAAAGTACTTTCAGAAAAAAAATTATAATTGTTACGTGCCAAATCTTGAACCCATTCACTTTGTATTAAGAGCTCCTATAAGAACTAATAAGTATATTTCTAAATTTCATAATTTCTTATTGGAAATAGAAACTGACCTCATATCTCAATGTGGCTTGGGGTGAATAAGCTGGGATAGCTTAACAGCAGATGGGACGTAAGATGGTATATCGTTCATAGTAAGACAACATAACTTAAAGCAGTGTTTATCTAATTGTTTGTAATCCTTCGATATTGTCATCATTAAAACTGATAACTTTTATTTATTAGATAGATCAGTGGACGAGCTCACAGGCCGCTCGAACTTAACTAGTCCTCGGAGCCCGTGAGCATCACTACGTAAATGCCACAGCTCACTTTGGTAGACCTCAGTCTCAACTCTTACCCCACCCTGCACACTGGAACGTACCGCTTACTTCACGGCAGGAATGGGCAGGGCGTTAAGAAACGAGGAATTACGCAAATTATACTCGTAATTAACACGTTCAATTAAAATAAAATACCCTTTATTTATTGTCAATTTATTGAAGTATAGGTAATGTCAGTAATGTTTTTGCTTTTATATTTTTAAAGAAAAAATTACTGAATTTCTTATTTTAATCGCACTGGGATTTGTTAAGATCTCACGGGATTTTAATACGTCGCAGTATATTACTGCCGCGAATTAAAAACATATTTCTATTTGAAGCACAAGCCAGCGGTTCCAAAGCACGTTTCGACCTCATGTCTCAAGGTGAACGTCGGCAATCTCGTTGCCTTCAAATCGCCACTTAGCACTAGATGGCGTAACTGAACTTCATACAAAACGAATAATCAAATTAATGAAGGTTAATTTAAAGTAAAAATCAGCTTAGAACTTGGTTGTTCGTGACCAAATTTTTTTTTTTAGTTTTTATTGCTTAGATGGTTGGACGCTCATAAGCCCACCTGGTGTTAAGTGGTTACTGGAGCCCATAGAGATCTACAACGTAAATGGGCCACCCACCTTGAGATATAAGTTCTAAGGTCTAAGGTATAGTTACAACGGCTGCCCTACCCTTCAAACCGAAACGCATTATTACTTCACGGCAGAAATAGGCAGGGCGGCGATACCTACCCGCGCGGACTCACAAGAGGAACCTCTTGTGCTTTGCTGCTCTGACTTTCCATGGTCCGTAGGGAGATTTGGCTTCTGCGACCACTTGACTCCAGATGCTTAGGCTTTCTTTAGACGCAGATCTGATTACAAAAAGAATTATAGCCGAACCCCTCTTATTGCGAATCAGGTTAATGTAACATCAGCAGATCAAGTAACGATTATTAAGAGGATACGGTCAGCAGCGACATTGCCATGGCGGGCCGCGTCTCATATTGTACTGTTATTGTTGCGGTGGGGAGACGCGCTTACTGCCCACTTGGCAGTATTACCAGATAAAATAGACATAATGATGAATAAGTAGCTATAGGCGGTAACCGGGTCATGAGCTAGTCTGCTGATGTCTATGATTACAAATCGTCCTGTGTATTATTTGATTGTTTCATTGGAGGTATTATTAACTAACTAGCTTTTGCCCGCGACTCCGTCCGCGTGGAATAGTTTTTTTTTTTATTGCTTAGATGGGTGGACGAGCTCACAGCCCACCTGGTGTTAAGTGGTTACTGGAGCCCATAGACATCTAGAACGTAAATGTGCCACCCACCTTGAGATATAAGTTCTAAGGTCTCAAGTATAGTTACAAAGGCTGCCCCACCCTTCAAACCGAAACGCATTACTGCTTCACGGCAGAAATAGGCCGAGTGGTGGTACCTACCCGCGCGGACTCACAAGAGGTCCTACCACCAGTGAAAAGTTAATTTGGCATAACGCTAAATTTTACCTCCCACTTCATTTACGTAGAAAGTGAAAATATGTTTGAATAATAAAATGTTAAGGAACTATTTAAACCCCTATTTTGAAAAATTCTTTATTGGTGCCCCACTTTTATCGGTCTTACCGTGATGTTATAGCCTATAGACTTCCTCAATAAATGGGCTATCTAACACTGAAAGATTTTTTCAAATCGGACCAGTAGTTCCTGAGATTAGCGCGTTCAAACAAACAAACTCTTCAGCTTTATAATATTAGTATAGATATTCAGCTAATCTTCAGCACGTTTTTCGGCGTTGAAACGTTTTTGATGCCTTAAAAGTGGGTTAATATGATGGTGTTGGGTGACTCCGAATGTGACTCTCTGTCCACTCCTCCGACGTGAATCCACACGCGGCACACTCGAGATCCGACCATCGGTAAAGTTTCGACATCATTATTCTGTGTCAATAACAATCATTGACATGATAAAAGTTGATAAAAAAACATCATTGATCACATTGAGAGCAGATGTTGTGCGGCAGCCAGCGCTGGACAGGGACAACGCAATACGTGCGAGCGAGACGGAGGGTCGTTTTTTTATTCATTTACGGCCGCCGGGAGCACCGATTTCGCCGCATGTGTTGATATTCTGACTTTGTGTTTTATTAATATTATATCGATGAGACAAACCATTTAATGGCAGGCTTACTTCGCAATTTCACTGCCATCCAAAGCAGTCCACCCCCCTGTTAGAAAGCAGTCAATCTTCTGCAGACAATATTATACAGTAACGCGGTGCCATTGGGCTAGTCTGGTGAGGACCTTAAAACTAAAGGAATCCTTCAAACTGTTAAAAAGAAATTTGCCAATTATTCTGCTCTACTTCTAGATCGATAGTCGATGACCTTCAGTATTGAAGACTATTGACGCAAGAAGAAGGAGGACCATCTAATGCTAAATGGCTGCCGGAGCCCATGGACATCAGGACCTAAATCCAATTCGGATTGGAGTTTTATTATGCGATGTAATTTTTCATCACAGGAATTAGTCGTGAACATAAGTCAATTACAAATTTCTATAAAAAAAAATTGTACCTGCCTGCGGGATTCGAACACAGGTATTGTCACATCGCTCGATACGGGCGCCTTATCTTTTAGGCCGCGACGACGAGCGTGCTGCTTGCATATTTTTTTAAATTATTAATTATATTTTCGTTCGATTAATGAATGATCTAATGTCTCTAATAAAACCGTGTTTACGTGAAATTTGATTTTATGTTAGAAGCGGCGCCGGCGCGCGTCTTACGTCTTCTAAGCCATCCTGTAAACACGGCACAGTGAACATGCTGGGTTCAAGGCTGAATGAGGAAATTGATAGAAACTCAGTATTATAAACTCTCACAGCCCACTGAGTTTCTCGCCGGATCTTCTCGGTGGGTCGCGTTTCCGATCCGGTGGTAGATTCTGCGAAGCACTGCCCTTGCTAGAGCCAGTGTTAGCAACACTCCCGGCTTGAGCCCCGTGAGCTCATCTACACGTCAAGGAGAAGCTAAAATAGCCTCTCAAGGCTATCAGCATAGGTGGGAGAAAAAAAACCCATTATCATCAAATAGAGGTTTTGCTTAACCAAATATGCTCATAAAATAAAATTCGACTTTAGAAAAAAATATCGACGATAGGAGACAGGAAGATAAGAGCTATCCAGAGCAATTTAAACTTCGAGATCACTTGGTCAGATTCATGTCTAAAATAGGTAGCAGCATGTACTCTCTGGTGTCCATCCACTTCGACAAACACTTAACTCCAGGTGAGCCGTACGCTCGTCACTCATCTACGCTAATAACTAAATACGCAATAAAACTAATTGCGACAAAAAAAGCCATAAGTGACAGTTCATTGGAATTCAATGATTTAATAAAGACTTCATCTCCTTCGCACGTTTCGCGTATCCATACGCGTGAAAGAGACAAAATATAGTTTGTTATGAATGAACAAAAAAGGTTTAGTATTACATGAATAGCTGTGTTATCAGTATTGAGGTTCGGATGTTCCCACGGTTCATACACAGGCTTATCGAGTTTAAACCAATAGAAATAGAATTCAAAATGCCCTGTAATGCTTGCAGAGGAAGTGGACTCGGTCTAAGGCAGAAGATGTTGTCTAGTAATATTTTACGCAAACGTTACAAGCCTATGAACAATATCAACAACAGAGATTGGCGAAAAGCTATAAAAAAATACAGCTGAATTAAAAAATGGCATTAGATGGTTAAAATAAAAACCATAAAATTATAAATACTGTGTTAGGATATTCTCCTAGGCTGAACCCCGTTAGTACGCCTGCATGTGCGGTGAAGCTAGCATAGCCTCTCGAGCTTACCAGCAATAGATAGGCAAAAATATTGCATGATAACTGATAATGACATATACTTGGGACCACATGGGAACATTCCACTATCCTGCCTATTTATGCCGTGAAGAAGACATACAAACCAATTGAGTCTTCGACATCTTACGGGTGTCTTGAGCCGTGTGTGGACTGTGGCCTGCACGTTGTGATGTCTATAGACCTCAGTGATAACTAAATTATTAGACTACTTTCAAATTTACAGTCCTCAAAAAAGCCACCAGGCGTTTTGCAATCAATAATTATTTGCTTCGTCAAGCGCGGATATGAAAATTAATATTTGAAAATCGCTATCGCCTATACCTTGTGCCTGTTGACTGATATCAGAACATGCGACTGTAAACGGTGTTGTGTTACAAAAAGTACTCACTGGGTTGTGCATAGATCGCGTTTTATATTACTGACTTGACATAAACAATCACGCGGACCGTGGGCTCTGAATTAGCATCTCGTATATCCGTCACACACACTATTGGCGATTATGAATGAGCGCTTACAGATTTCACGGTTTACTTTATTCAAATCTAACCCGCAAAATTATAATTTGCGTAATTACTGGTGGTAGGACCTCTTGTGAGTCCGCACGCGTAGGTACCGCCTATTACCGTGAAGCAGGTGAGCTCGTCCACCCATCTAAGTAATAAAAAAAAGCAGTAATACGTTTCGGTTTGAAGTGTGGGACAGCCGTTGTAACTATACTGAGACCTTAGAACTTATATCTCATCGGTGGCGTATTTACGTTGTAGATGTCTATGGGCTCCAGTAACCACTTAACACCAGGTGGGCTGTGAGCTCGTCCACCCATCTAAGCAATAAAAAAAAAACCATCTCTAATCCAGCGGAGACAGTTGTTGAAGTCATCAGATACCAATCGCTGCTTTAGTCATGTTTAAACCACAAGTAGTATGTAGATTCTACACGAATCTTGATGTGGGAAACTTCAGATAGTCTTATTTTTGATTCGCGTCGCCACTGAGCTCAGAGTACGTATTTATGTCATAGCAATTGAGTTACGACATTGCAGCGTTGACGACTGCTGGCGAACGACAACAGCTCAACAACCGTCGGACCCCGGCTCCCACGCGAGGGTGTAATGACACACTGTCTTCGCTGAATAGGGATACCATGCTTCCAAAACTAAATCTGTGATTTGTTAGCGGTAAATTATATTTGTGCTTATCGTATTACGCTATAACAGTAAGTAGGCTATAACAGTTTGGCAGGCAGCGGCTTGGCTCTGCCCCTGGCATTGCGGACGTCCATGAGCGACGGTGACCACTTACCATCAGGTGGGCCGTATGCTCGTCTGCCTACAATGGCAAGAAAAAAAAAGAAAAAAAAAATACAAATACTAGAAAGAAGCGCGGTTTCACTGTTCATTAAATGAGGTTAAAAGAGGATATTTAGAGATAATTCGAATGTGATTTCTAGTTCGCGTTAGGGATTACTAGAACAACCGTCAATTTTGCTTCGAGATCTATTTCCAAAATACTCTAAATACAATATAAAAATACAATTCTCTATCGTAAAACCCAAGCATGGTCGCCCTACGAAGTAGGGTCGACAAAAAATATCGAAACGTCACATTACGTTTGTCGATGTGTTTTTTCGTTCACCCTCCCCTCTTCACGACGGGGTGTAAATCTCGAACTAGCGAACAACTCTCAACTACACTAAGTTTTACTTTTATCGGTTTACCATTTTTTATCTCTTTTTTGGGTAAAACATTTGCTGTATTGTGGAAAGTTTTTTTCGGCTAATGTTATTATTATTATCGCTGCCTTGATGCTGCCAAGACGTGTGATTCCATCTACTTCTGCATTAATTATGTAGCATGCAGTTTAGATAAATATGTAGAAATAAACTATACCCCGAGACTTCCAATCAATATCTTTAGCATATAAATGTGGTCTCAACGTCATTTTTTTTTAATATTTCTATAACGATTGTGACTGTCCACAGAAATATAAAATTAGTGATTAAATGATGTGCTTTAACCTGGTTACCATAACTCGAAGACATCATAATACAGCTGCTATGAGGTCGATAATGACAGCTCAGATTTTCCTTCACCCTGCGAGGTGTTCCACAGCAGCAGGTAGAGATGGCGCTAGGAGACCAGCCAGCGCCGCCACAATGGTTCCATCTAAATAAGTTAGATTAGTTCGATCAACATAATTGGTTACTGTAATTGTAACATCTCGCGAATTCCACCAGCAATTACCGACGGCTGTTCATTGTGTTCTCTTGCGGTAGCCATTGTTGTTGTGGTTTTTTTCTTCAAAAGCTAATTGCCGTAGCTACTTAAGTTGTCTTGTAAAGAAATTAGTTTTTTTGATGGTAGATCAATTCTTAACTTGTGTATTATTGACTCTGGTACCTGGATGTGGTCCACTTGGTATGCAATCGAAAGGTCGTAGGTTTGTGACTATTAGTATGTTTTATTACGCTCTGGAAGTCATCTTGTTTGTAATAAACCATACAGATTCAAACAAATATAGATATAATAGTCAAATCTTCAAAATTAGGTACAATATACATATTATGTGTGTGTCGTCACAGCAAAGGTACAGATCAACTTTGTTGGATTTAAAAAGATCAGGTCTGCCAAGAAAATTGTAATATAGGAAATATATTTGGTCGCATGTACTTTCTGCACCATGATGTATTTATATTCTAAAGCTTCGCGCGAGATATTAAACCAACAGGGTGGGGCAGCTTATTCGTGAATATCCTCATTAATAATATCTGTCCACTAATAGGGCCATGACGGACCCTAAAAAATGAGTTAATTTTTTTTTTTATTGCTTAGATGGGTGGACGAGCTCACAGCCCACCTGATGTTAAGTGGTTACTGGAGCCCATGGACATCTACAACGTAAATGCGCCACCCACCTTGAGATATAAGTTCTAAATTACAACGGCTGCCCCACCCTTCAAACCGAAACGCATTACTGCTTCACGGCAGAAATAGGCAGGGCGGTGGTACCTACCCGCGCGGACTCAAAAGAGGTCCTACCACCAGTAATTGAAAATTACATTCACTACTCTTCTCTTTAAATACATAAAATTGTGTCAATACCGGAACTTTTAAGTCGTCCACGAACTTTTTAAGTTGAGCACTTTCTCTTGAAACCTTTAAAACACCTTTTATACTAAAACAATTGACACAAAGACATGTCATAGTGTTACACCTGCCATTAATATATGAATAGGGGGCAGACACGCGATCCATCGATACAATGTTATCGATAAACTTTCATAATGACTTGTGCATTGACGTAATAGTTTGAAAAACGAATTATATTATTTTATTTTTTACCATTACCTAAAATAAATCGTATTTTTTATTTTATATACGAAAAGCTGCAGTGCTTGAGATATTCATAATCAGTTCAAGCGCGGATTTGTTTGTCTGTTTTGTCATCAGAATGTCGCCACTCTATTTTTTTATTGCTTAGATGGATGGACGAACTCACAGCCCACCTGGTGTTAAGTGGTTACTGGAGCCCATAGACAACGTAAATGCGCCACCCACCTTGAGATATAAGTTCTAAGGTCTCATTATAGTTAGAATATAGTAACTCATTGTAGTTACAAATCTTAATAACATTGTAATGCTATCCGCCCTTCGAACTGATACGCCTTGTTTCGCGGCAGAAGCAGGTAGGACGATGTTATTTGAGCAGAATTACAACAAATTCTACCACAATAATTACGCAGAATTCAAACTATTCTCTAGCCCCTAGACAACCTGCACAAAGTCCACGCGTGTATATATATAGTCCATAGAGTAAGTGATATTCAGATATGACATCAAGTAAATTGTTAACGATCAATGGCTTACGTTTAATAAGTTAATTGTCTCGTCTAGCAACGGTGGTCCAACGGAGCCCCGTGTGGGTGTCGCGCCCGGGAGGGTGCTCCCTTATTAACTGTAAACAGTAGTCGTAGGTAATTAACGGAGTGGTAGCTGGATGGTACAAGTGCACCATCCAGTTTTAGCACTAGGCTCGCTTGTCTTAATAATAATAATAATAATATTTTTTTTTTCAGAATTAAATTCCATATGAAGTGTTAGTAATACAATATCTTTCTTAAAAAAAAAGCAGTTCATTTTATTTATTTTACATTAACCATGGCTGGTCTTGAGCCAACATGGAAAGAAAAAACATTAAAAGACATTGACTGAAGCTATCTTCATTTATGCTATTTGTTTAAATTGCCTAGATGGATGAACTTATAGTTAATTAAACTTTACAGTATGACCAGGTCGAGAGTAAACACTTCCAAAGCAAAAAGGATTTTCAAGTTGGTTAAAAATGTTAAAAGCTCAAATAAAAAAAATCATCGAAAGAAACATATTTGACCTGATAAAAACACTTTGGGGGACGTAGTCTCGCATTAACTTTACTAATTTTACAGTATTGGATGCTCGGATAGCTATATAAATGTTTTCGTTCGTATCAAACGCTAAAATAATCCTTTGCTTTTTTCACATATGTCTACAAATAAGAGAGAACAAAACCCTTCTATCATTGACTGCACGAAAAAACGTAAATGGCGCGATTCGACAAAAGGGCACTTAGCAGTCGTTCGGAAACCGTCGCCGTTCGTAAAACAAAGTACACTGAACGTCAATCAAAGAATATGCAATCATTCTGTAATCGAGTTTCAGAACGAGTGCAGCTCAAAGGGCGCGGAGGACGAAGCTTCGAAAATCGAATTTTAGAAAAAAGCTGATTCTTATGTGACCATGAAATAGTTAGAATCATGGAATTCTAATTAGATTTCAAATCATTGTTAATAGGTAGGTACTATAATAGTAAATGGTTATTCTAAACATGTTCCACAATTACATGGCTTAACACATTCATATTCTTATAAGGAGCATTGTATTGTGAGCTTGTAAGTAAGAACCTTCTTGCAACTTTTAATACCAAAGTTTCCACATCATGACTCAAGATCGACGGTGACATTCATATTATAGTACTATGGATTTAGATAATCACCTAACACTCGGTGCGACCGTGAGCTCGGTTTATCCAAAGCAGTCAGAATCGTGGTAACAGGATTCTTATACAAGTAACTAAAAGTTAACGTAATTAATCCGTCTATAACTATTCACAAATTTATATTAAAGTTTGTTTTACTCAGTGAAACTATATTTAGATTTGGGAAACATAAGAAAAAATCGTAAAATTGAAATATTATGAAAATATAAACATTTCATGGCGACCCTACAAATATCTGACAAAGTACGGTGTCGATAACTCGCAAACAAGAGCCACAAGAACGCAATGAAAAAAACATGACGTTCGAAATGCGAATTTGAATTTATGAATTTCGAATGTTTGCTTTTATAAAACTGACAGGTCTGTCTGTGGGCATCTATGCATAGGTCACGATCGTTAACATACGGGTTCGACACTGGATGAGGAAGTCTAATTTATCCTAATATTACACGAAACAACTTATCGTCATGGCCACTAATTTCATAGCCCGTCAACCAAAGTTATTCTCTTCCTCAAAAAGCTTGCATGTGAATAATTAGGTTAGAAAGTAAAAAGAACTGTCAAACTAAAGGCATCGATTGTTCGAGAAACTAAAACTAACTTTTTTGTGTCACGAAAGCTTCCATCGATGCACGATAGATTTTTACTATTTCGCGGCTAAATTGGGATTCGGGAAGTTCTTGCCAAGTGATTATCGTCTTTAATCTAACCCCGTAAAGATCGACTTGAATGTTTCTGAATTCACCATTTTGTGACAGAGTTTTGATTCCCGATCATGAAAAAAATGTTTAGCCATTTTTGCTCTTATTGAAATGAGATAGGGATTATTAATTTGAATTTTGAAGGGAATATCATTTAGAATATAGTATTATATTGATCAGAGATTTTGTTGCTTATGTGTGTTCATTAAAGACTATATTTGTTCGATTCGTTGCCCACTTATTTTATATTGTTTGATGTATTTTACGCGCGAGCCAACTTATAGATTCTAAAGCTTCACTATACAAAAAGGAAAAGATATTTTTTGCCAAAATAATACTGTTTATAAAAGATAATTTAAATTTAAATTTTTCAATCTTAAATAAATAGATTTCAAAAATATTTAATTTCAAAGCAAACGATGAGAATAACAATGCGAACCAGCTTTATTTTCGTCTTTCAGTATCTACCGTGAAGCAGTAATGCGTTTCGGCTTGAAGAGTGTTGCAGCCGTTGTGACTATACTGAGACCTTAGAACTTATATCTCAAGGTGTGTGGCGCATTTACGTAGTAGATGTCTGTGGGCTCCAGTGACCACTTAACACCAGGTGGGCTGTGAGCTCGTCCACACGTCTAAGCAATAAAAAAAAAAATAAAAAAAAAATCAACTCATATTCTAAAATCTACGCATATCTTCGCTCCTGTAGTGCGACAACTTCCTAACGCTAAAGACGAACCGAGTCACATTTTATAGCGAGCGATAAAAATGTTCGCGGTCGTGTCGCTTGCGTCTCAGTGGAGCGAGCACCTGTCAGACTATTTTGTAACTTATAAAATGTCTTCAAATGTATGAATACAATCGTAAATCATTTTTGATGGTATCGACTTTAAAAAAAAAAAGAGGATTCCCTAGTAACATTATTACATTAACATTATTTTTGGTCAATACGTGATCTTAGAGCTTAAGTCCAGTGTCTAAACTAGCTTATAACATTAGTGTCGTGTCGAAAACTCCGATATATTTTTACGAGAATAGCTAAAATAATGCGACGACGCCATTAGTAAAAACCAGTACGAGCGAACCGATTTACAATTCAAATGTACATTTTAATAAAAATAAGATTTATTTTATTCGATAATATAGAAAAATAAAGTTGTTGAATTTAGTCTCTCGGCGAACTGTCGCGGCGCACGCTATGATCGCTATCTATTCGTCATGTCATAAAACTTTCTTCCTTGTTCCTTTATAAATAAGAATCAAAATTAAAGAGTAATGTGGATTAAAAGAATCGGCGGTATCGCGAAGTACTTCGGTATTTGAATTTTGAACATGGAATCGAAACAAGCAGTTGTATGCTGTGGCTACAAATGTTCGCATTTTGAATTCGAATTTCAAAATATGTAGTTTAAGATGGCAATCTTTTCGCTAAATATTTTTGCCGCGAAAAAAACATGTGTTCCTATTTGAAAGAAATAAAGGCTATTGCAATACTATGAAGATTTCCACTCCACGGTCCACAGGCTCTACTAACTCAGACCGGGTAGACAGTGAGCTCATCTGTCTCCCTATATAACTAAAAAACATTAGTTTAATTATTTAATATTTAATTAATATTTAGTTTTCAATTAAAATGTTATCTATAATGAAGTCGATCGTTATATTAACCTGTTTCGAAGCGCATAAAGTAATGTTATAAGTAGCGGTGTCAATACGATAACAATGTTTTAAGGCCTCGGAGGGCCGGCGCGGCCTTATCTACCGCATCTAGCCTCCCCGCTAATGAATATTAACTAATATCAAACTGTTCAAATTAATGAGTTACAATGACTCATTCCCTAAGAAATATTGTGGGTTTTATTTACGTATTTTTTTTATTTTTGTAGTCGATACTTGTATTTATATCTTGGATCGGAGGCCGGTCGGGCATGGATCCCGTGGTCTTATGTTCCGCATTAAAAAAACTAAAGTCAGAATTGTTTCCTGCGTTAAAGGTAATGTAAACATACCACAAACAAACAAGTACTCGAACACACACCCATACACACGACGAATACCGAATATATGTATGTATTTGACAAATTGACTGTCGTAGGATTAAAATGTGCCGCCATCTTATAGCTGCTACAATTTTAAATTAATTATATCTGCTTAACGTGATACTCGTGGCTAAATTCTTCGATAAACGAACATTACCGTGCTGTAAAATGTAATTTGCGAGGTAGTGGTCGGGGCCTGCACCGATCGGTATCAACATCCTACTTATTTTTGCAGCAAGCCGTACTGTGTTCCGTGAAAATGAGCTCTATTGCAATCTGATTGTGACTTCTACGTCTCTAGATTCCCGTAACCATTTAACACCGAGCGGGCCGTCTGCTCAATCAACCGTAAAAAGATGAGTTTTAGGCGTGCTCTATAAGCCTGATTGCATTCGCGATCAGCATACATAATAATATTATATAATATACCTTTTTACGATAAGGCTAAACTTGTAACAAATTCCAACAAACAGTTATCAGTTTCCTTTTATTCGGATAAAATAATTCAAAAAAAAATCTAAAACCCAATAGTGGCGGGCATCAAGCAGAGTTGAACTAATTAACCGAATCGATTTTAACAATCGACTAATCGATTCGGGGCGGTCGCGTTCGTGCCGGCGCGTAATCCTGTTTGCATATCGGTGGCACGAAAGTCCCGCACTTATCATGCTTTATTGATTGACACGCCAGTAATTCACTGTTTCAACCCTCACAGTCCACCTTACAGACTCGTGGTCTAATTCATAAACTTAAATCAACTACGAAATCGTATACATCAAAAGGAGCATATCATCGTTGAAACATTGTACAGAGTTAGATAGGTAATTGCAAAAAAACCTATATTTGAAGAAACTTTAAAGATGTACAGAGTCGACAAAATCTCAATGTTCACTAAATAATAAATTTATGTAATTGCTTTGGGAATTTCCACGACGTTAACTTTTGAAAACAACACTCACACAAACATATTGCATTTCTTATTGATCACTAATGACTCACATTCTTAAACTACAAAAAATTGTAAAAATAATTAGTAATAAAAAAAAAAATTTTGTTGATTTTTTTGTTATTGCCCTTGAAGGCAGACGAGCATACGGCCCACCTGATGGTGAGTGGTTACCATCGCCCATGGACTTCAGCAGTGCCAGGGGAAGAGCCAAGCCGCTGCCTACCGCTATCTATTAAAAAGTATGATTTTTCCCTTAACTATTCACTGATAGCCTAAGAGGCTATTCCAACTACGCGCGGACCTAGGTGAGCTCACGGGCTCAACCTGAGAAAATTTGCTAACACTAGCCCTAGCAAGAGCAGTGCTTCGCAGAATCTACCACCGGATCGGAATCGCGACTCACTGAGAAGATCCAGCGAGAAACTCAGTGGGCTAAATGGTACAATCTATTGAGATGCATCAAAACATAGTAAAAAGTAAGCAGTTTTGTGTACAAGCTGATGATGACAGACCATTCCCGCTGTAAGCTCATAACTTAGAGCGGAAAATAAAATTTACAAGCCGCGGTTTACGGCTCTTTGTTCAAGGTGGCGATAAGTTAGTTTTTAAGTTGAATTTCAATTGCATTTATTTAACTAACGTATTTAAATATGGGAACTGTACTGTTGGAACATTCTAGATTGAAATATTTATTACATTAATACATGGGTTTATTTATTATTGTAGTAAAATTGCATGCAAATATATAACTCATTATAATGAAAAAGCAATGTGCTATATCACTTAACGATTAATTACGTAGACCCATGATATGTTTGAAAAACAGCCTTTTTGGATCCAGCATAAACGTTTTGTAACAAAAGTTTCATAGAAAAGCGTTTAATGTACTTTCTTAAGACGTTGATGACGCAGCCATAACGACTACTGTTACACACGAACCTGTCAATTTTATATTTCCGAACGTATCGCGCCGAACATCAGAACTATATCCAAATTAGTTTCGACACGAAGACCGACCGACTGCCCGATTGTCTGCCTACGAAAACACAATCGAAAAACGTTCCCCTTTCATCAATGCCTTTTTCTTTTACAGGCGAAAACGGCACGCGAACTCGCCTAATAAAAGAACATTCGACTGAAGGAAAATCGATTCTCGAATTGATTGCGCGAGTAAAGAAATGCTTGTGAATGAGGTCGGCGAGTGCGTGCGGTCGCGCTGGTGACGGCGGCGGCATGAGCCGGGCGTGAGGCCAGCCGGATGCACCCCACGGGCGCGGCCAGCCTCCCCGCCGCACCCGAGGCGGAGGTGCAAGCTATGCACTCGATGGACTGGCTCTTCAAGAAAGAGAGGATCTATCTACTCGCGCAGTTCTGGCAACAGGTGGGCCCAAAGTTTAAAGCTTCGACTGCTCGCTGAGTTTTTCGCCGGATCTTCTCAGCGGGTCGCGATTCCGATCCGGTAGTAGATTCAATCGCGAAGCAGCTGCTCTTGAGTTGTTAGGTCTCCTTCGGAGGCGCTCGGGCAGCTGTTAGCAAATCCCACCCCTCTTGGCTGAGCCTTTGCTCGTCCACCGGTCCTGGTGAAACTGGAAAGGCCTCCGGGCCACTAGTAATCCTTCAATCGTAAAAAAAAGAAGCTTCGACTCTATAAATACTTCCGTTCACACGATTCAGAAATGTTGTTATATTTAAGTTCTCAAACAAAACGATACCAAAGAGCGGTATCAAAGTGAACCACAAACAAAAACCAGCATTTACCACAGTTATTTTTATTGCCAAAGACGGGCAGAAAAGCGTGCAGCTCAACTGATGTTAAGTGGCTGCCAGAGCTTTATACCTCTAGACGTAACTGCCGATATCATCAGCCCCAACTATCTATTGTACTCCGCAACCGCGTTTCATACCCTTGAACCGGACCACGCGACTGCTTTATGGCAGTAACTGGTAAGATAGTGGTAACCGCCGTGCGGGCACACAATACATCCCATCACCATTAATAACGCAAATTTAGACATATCTACTTCGTAAAACACATAAAGATAGTGAACACGTCTTTACGGATCCATCGGATCCAATAACCCTTGCATTAGACGCTTTTAGCTCTAACGCTAGGAGCAGGCTTAGGGACCCCAGAGAAGCAGCTACTTTTGAGTTGTTAGGTCTCTTTTGGAGGCACTCGGGTAGCTGTTAGCAAATCCCACCCCTCCCGGCTGAGCCCTTGCTCGCCCAACTGTCATTGTGAAACTGGAAAGGCTTACGGGCCACCAGTAATCCCTCAATCATAAAAAAATATAGTCAATAAACTTAATTGACTATTTAAAGTAAAACCAACTGTAGGAGTATACGATGAGCTGCAGCTAAGTTTTATTATGATGAAGAGTAAATGAATCCAATCAGTAATCACAAGTACACATCAATAATTCTGCAGAGACACTCCGCTACACGTAGGGCGGTCGCTGGCGGAGTTCGCGCCGGGCCAAGGTAGGTCGTCGGATAATCGACGCTGTTATGCTAAACTATTAATTGATTTCGTTGTGCGTGTCCCGTTATCTTTACTGCGACTTGTGGCTCGATTTAGGGTCACCGGAGCGTGCTCGTGTATTTATCTATCAGTATCTAGCAGACCCAGTAGACTTTTAGTGTCTCAATCGATAAAGAAAATAGCTAAGCTTATGTATAAAATAAACTTAAAACAAACAAAAGGACTCCGTCCCACGGGGACACATCAAAGGAAAAACAAAATTGTTATTTTTATTTCATTCCAAGCATTTTCATATTTAAGCTTTCTCTGGACTTCCACAAATAATTCAAGATCAAAACTAGCCAAATCGGTCCAGCCGTTCTTGAGTTTTAGCGAGACTAACGAACAGCAATCCATTTTTATAAACATCTATCAGTAATTTCATTACAATCCGACGATCTGGGAATATATAGAAAAAATTCAGCAGGTAGGCAGCGGCTTGGCTCTGCCCCGGCATTGCTGGAGTCCATGGGCGAGGGTAACCACTCATCATCAGGTAGCCGTATGCTCGTCTGCCTACAAGGGCAATAAAAAAAACATTAAGTGCAATAGTGAACCACTGGCTACTCAAATGATGATATTAAATAAATTTTTGGATTTAGTAAAAGAACCATTAAGTGACTGATCATGAGCACTCCATGTAATGTTATTCTTGAGCGTACAGCGTCCTGTTTGTTTTTACTAATTAAAAAGATTTTTTTCTGACTCATTCAACTACATTTGAATGGCATTAAAACAGAAGCACTTAAAATAGACATTTCCTCAACGATTCCGCAACATCCTGTGACCTTCCACACACGTACAGATACGCATCTCGCACAGAACAATAGTATTGGCTTTGATCACCAGATATTAATATGGAAATAACTTCAAACAATGTTCAACTGATAATTGTTCACGATTAGAATTGAGAAACAAAAACACATGTTTGCTACGATGTTGTTAATTCAATTAGTCGATTTCTTAATCGGTTCCACAGACAGTCCCATTAAAATCGACTATTCACGACACGTTCATGACTAACGCTAAGATCATCCAAAATTATTTTAATGCTTCCAACCTCCACGTGAGACAACCGTTACAAATCTGTGGATAATAACCGCCAATCTTTGACATTTGACACCCGTCAGTGTCAATGCAGTGACACGGCGCCAATTATAGGCATTAGCGCACGACTAATATCTGATAATCGCATCGTGAATATATGTGAAGCACGTACAGATTAGCTTTCAATATGGCGTCTGCGAGATCTTGGAAAGTGTATTTATTGGTTGAGTATAAATATTTATGTGAAAATGAAGGGAAGATCTAATGCGCACTTACATTGTCGTATAGACGTATTTGATGCGATATTGAATGAATTTATCATAATCATATAAGTTATTTACGATATCGGATTTGAACGTGCGTGATACGTGCTAGTACAGCGTTTTATTAGCGCAGTAATAAAGTCACAATTAAAGATACACTAACTACCTTGAGTACATGAGAAAATACATTTTTACATTTTTTGAAAAAGTTCTACCTAAACTTATCAAATTATTGTAACCATTCTCAACCTTATGCTCTAAGATGTATGGACACCAAGAAGCACTAACCTACCTACACGATCCAAGAGCTCGTCTGTCAAACCGCGCATATAAAAGTAGCCAAGAGCGAGCGGGCCCGCGCACTGTAAAGAGTTCCGTACTCGGGACAAACAGTCTTTGGTAAAAGTAAAGCTAACAAAAAATGCATCAACCTGAAATCACGGTAGGCCGTGTCTTGGCTCTGCCCCTGGCATTGCTGAAGTCCATGGGCGACGGTAACCACTCACCATGAGGTGGGCCGTATGCTCGTCTGCCTACAAGGGCAATAAAAAAAAAATAACGACAACAAATAATCTATTTTTTTTCCTTTATTGATGCACAAAACAAATTACAACTATAGTAGTTATAAGTTTAAATATTAAAATTTAATATAACAATCTGGATTGCAATTAAATTTAAATTAAATGGGTTCTCTAGTTTCACTACAGAGTGAGGGAAACGAAAGTGAGCTATAATATAGTCTATCTATAGCCTTAAACCGAATGAGCTACTTCAACTACCAGCCGTTATAAAACCCACACCCTTAGAACAAGGCACATAACGAACAAGACCCACCGATAAGAATACAAACTATCATACTATCTATCTTATAACGCGAATAATTTTTATTTTAGTTCATTTCTCTGGTAGATATTAAGCGCTACCTGCCTAATTGTGTTACAAATGCGTATAACAAACATCAGCTGTGCACGGATGAGATTTACGTGAGCGGAACCCAAAAAAGACATCTCGCACGAGTGGAGCCCGTTGCAAAATAAAGGCACTCCGAACACAATCGATTGAAATAGCCACGTTTTATGTAAATCATTCGAATGATTTTTAATCAATGTTTTAATGTTCTGAAGTATTATTCACAATGGTATCTCGGCGCATTGAATGGCCGCGGTATCGTTTCTACACATCGGGCGCTCGGTTCCTTGAACGCGTATGAATATTTATTTAGCATTGCCGTTTAGTTTGTGTTGTTTGTAATTTGTATTTGAATGCTTTTTAACATTCGTATTAGTTAAAAGAGCTGTTCGAAATTTTAACCGTCTTATCCCTTACTACCAATAGTGAATACTACCAGTCTAGAATACATTTTACATTACATTGCTGATTCTCGCGCCAGTGGAACTTTAGAACATGGCCAAGCCTGGGCTTCAACTTAAAACAATGTCAACTAGAGGTCCCGCAGTAGTTGAAATTCGACTATAATTAATTGGAATTGTAAGATTGTACACTATTATGATTGTATTTTATACTTCTATAATCACAAATTTCGCCAAGGCTACACTATAAAAAATATTAATAAAGACAAACAATATTTAATCTATTCTCAATTTGACAACAGACGTCAAGAACAAAAGTTTGACAATAAATAAATAGTATGCATGCGTGTGTGCGTCAAATACATGGTATGTAGTGTGTGTAATGTTTTCTTTCTTGATTTAATGTATCTTTTATGCATTATTTAAAAAAATATTAGCATTGTGCACTTCTTCTTTATATTCTCCATAGGTGTTGAAAATTTCATACTCCTCCGTCCGCGCAATTTTCGTAAAAAGGTATACAAACAAAGTTTTTGCTTCGCGTATTAATATATAGATATAAATAAACCAAATCACATTTCCTCGTTTTGCATGTCGTTTGACTGCATTCAAGTTATCGACAAAAATATAGGTACATTCGCGAATTCGGTTTCATGGTCCTGATAAGATCTAAGTTTTAGTATTTTATTGCAAGAATAGTTGTAATGCAGCAGTAAAGTCTAGGAACTTCGAGGACATCGGTGACGTTGGTACCAGATGGCTTAAGTTGAGGTCGAGGGTGTAATTTATTGGTGCCTCAGTGTTCACTGGAAATAAACCGGTTTTAAATTCGGTAGTATCCGCTTATATATTTCTTTGTCGATAAATGTGCATACGACTGATCTGGTCAACGTCATTAATGGAAAACAGCAATAGAGTGCCAGTATTGTAATGTGCTGATGATCTTGTGATATTATCACCTGAAATCTCTGGAGAATGCTCACATTACGGTATATTTAACACCTGCCTTCGACCGGGTATGTAAGGACATGCTGCAAGTGTGCATATGTTAACTTGTGTAATTTAATAATAGTTCTATTTAATTCAATAATTTCTATAAACAAAAGAATATTAACCGTGATCTTATTAACCGTGAAGCCCTAACGAATCGCGAAGAATTAGGCGATTATGTTACCCAGCATTAACAATCGATTAACAATTCGACTATGCGGTTATTAAGCGCGTCCTAATTCCGATCATTATCCAATACCGAAAATGGAAAAACATTTCAAAATTCGGCAAAAGTCGATATTTAAAAATGGAACCATGTATTGGCGAAGGTAAGTTAGGAACACCGCCATGCAATAACGCAGCGTCGGTCATTTTCAATAAGGCAACAATAAAACCGGCGCGATTCCAACAATCGGAGCCTCAACATTTTTATTGTTCTTAATTATTAGTTTTATAAAACATTAAACGTTGTTATTTTGTTCTCTTTAATATGCCTTCAAACGATGCTTAATGCTATATTTATGGGTATTGGCTTTTTATTAGACGCGATGCCACCGTGCTGCTCGCTTCTGTCCACTAGCCGAGCTAAATGACCGACAGATTCAAGTCTCTGAACCAAGAGCGGTCTCCGGTGGTAGATTCTGAGAAGCTCTTGCTAGGGCCAGTGTTAGCGACACACCCGGTTTGAGCCCGTGAGCTCACCTACACGTCAAGGAGAAAAGAGGAAAAGTATAGGAAAAAAGAGCGGTGTGTTTGTACACACACAAGTCGCGCATACTCCTCGCCGAGAGAACTATGGAAACGTACAAACATATTATAGGAACTAGTGATCTGGAATATAACTAATATAAACGAGATATTTATTGGCATAGCTGCGTAACGATAAAGTGGCAAGATCTGTGGGTCGGGTCTGTATTTAACTAATAAATCAGGGGATTTTGCAAATTACAGTTACGTCCGACCGCCATTATTCAACTTCTGATTGATAACAATATTAAGTATCGTTGCTTAACTTAACCTTATACACATTTCGCCATGCATTTAATGTAACTCTAGAGCAAGGACTTCAAACCAGCGAGACATACAAATTTTAATAGTTAATATCGAATCTTGAATCGTATGTCTGAAGTAAATTTGTCTCTATACAAAAATGTTAGTGCAGGAGCGATGCAATTATTTTTTTTAAATATAAACGAAAGCCGAAACGCAAAGGATGTAAGTAATTACATTTTTGTATTTCGAATTTTCAAAACGATCGATTCTCGAATAACTTCGATATTTTAAAGGGCGGATTCCGAACGTTAATTAAGGTTGACCGGGACGCGTCACCTCAAACATTCGGATCGCGACGTCGTAATTAATCGACTCGATTCATTCGATCGTATCGGTTCGAATCTCTAAAAGAGCATTTCCCTACGGAGGTTTAGCGGAATGCAATCGGTTCTCACAGCCTTGACGTCCCAAATATGTGTCCCATTTTGGGCAAAAAAGTCGCGTGCTTTCCCATGCCTATGCCACGGCACTGTGACGTCGACAAGGTCGGAGATCGTTGACATTCTCAATTATAAATACTTTTTGCCGAATTGTACAGGATACTAACTGTAGCCTGTTGAACTCATTAGACCATAATTTGAAAAGATACTAAGTTGCTTATCTTTCACATTCAATGTAAATATAAATATTTGATAATTTAATAATTTGAAGAAAATTTCGCCCGACATCAAAAAAGTTTAACCTGTATTTAAAAATCGATTGCGACTCCAAAAAAAAAACGAATTGTCAATGACAAATGATTCGAACGTCTTGCGGTTCAAATTACGAATTCAAATCTTCGAATTTCGAACAAAAACCGTCATTAACCGTCCGTTGTTCTTTTTTCATCTGTCGATGATTTTTGGGACTAATCTCGTGTTTTTTTGTGGTTAATCGATTCATCGTGCTCACTAATTCGATTCTCGCCCCTCCCCCAGCAGCCGATAAGTGGGCGTGACTATTGGTAATAACCTTCGATCATTACCACTGGATCGATAAGTCGAAGATCGATAATCCACCATTACACGTCACCTGCTACGAGGAAATGAACAGCGACCATTGCTCCCACACGTCCATCTCGTTAATTCATTGCAGATAGTTAGGTATTTACATTGTAAATATCGTGGATTTACTTGTGCAAGCTTGTTTAATCGTGAGTCAGTGCGAGTTCAACAAATCGAATTTAAAAATGGCGACTAAAAAACCGCGAAACGACATCAATATACAGAAACTATTTTTTACAAAAAAAAAAGAGAACGATCGATTGTGGTCACGACCGCTCACGAATCGTTCCGAAGATTCGTAACATCAAGCGCTGATGGTTTTTTAATGATATTTTTCACGAGAATGATCATTGATGGTTATTAGACATAGGTGAACGCTAGTCATGAATGTTAAGTTGCTTGAAGGCACTCTGTAGTGAAACAAGCGATTGTCGATCTTAACGCAATTGATTAAGCAACTGAAATCCAACGAAACATTCGTGTGCTATGTATATCCAATAGCATAGATAATGTGGGAATATTTTTATATAATCAAGATGTCTTTTATTTGTGTCACTAATGTTTCCATTTTAACAAAACAACAATATGGTATGCACCTCCGGCTCATCGTGTTACAGTGCGGTGAACATGATCAGATGAAGGAGTAATGAGATGTGCTGTCACACCTACGGGCTAATTACTGCTTAGGACGGTGGCTCTCAAAGTGGCCAGCAACGACCCCAGGGGACCAGCTCCAAGAATGGACAGCGACTCTCCTACGATTCCGTACCCACAGTAAATAGCTTAAAAGGGAAATTATGATTGGATCGTTCTCTTTATCAGTGGCCATCGTGCTCAATGATGATTCAAACGTGGACGGTGACAGAGGCACTTGAGATGTGTCCTCACATGGTTGTTAATGACAGCGGCCAAGGAATATATGTATATGTAAAAAGCAGAATTACCTTAGGACATAGTGCAAGTGAATTCGTTAGTATATTCCGGGCCAGTGCGAGCCGGTTCTAGTGCCTTGACAACTGTCAATAGCAACGTTTGTCAAAACAAGATATTAAACTATATTGTTTTTAAATGTATGAACTGATCGTTGGTGGCCACTTAAAATGTCAAATGACAATAAAACACCGCGGTGTTGTTCACTAATGTTGTTATTATAGCATATATGTATATTGATGATCATTATCATTTGAGATATGGGATCGAGGTTTGGATTTTTACTAAATGATTTTTACTAAAACATTAAACCAATTTGTAAAGAATAAAAAAGGTAATAAAGCTATGAATTTGAACGGTAACTAGTTAATGCCTATTTCGGATAGTTTGACTCAGTTTGGAGAGAGCAGTCGTTGGACTTTTCCAAAATCTTCATGCCCGGGTGCGGGCTCCAATAGCCACTTAACGCCACACGGTCTGTAATGCACACAATTATTACACGCGAGTGTCTATTCCTATATGCATACATTTGCATAAACATGAATAAATAAACAAAACGCGCTATTTTTGTTGAACTCAAATAAAACAAAACCGAAGCGAGTGAACAGGAGTCACCGGTCATTATTCAACATTGACGCGTCGTAACAGCCGTTCGGATATCGAAAAATTCGAATATAGAATGTCGTTGTCGAGTTCGAAAACAATTTCAAAACGTTCTAGAATCGAAAACAGCGATTAGTTTGAAATGTCGTTCGAAATTTAAAAATATATGTCGTTCGAAATTTAAAAATATATGTGGACCGTTCGGATTTTAAATTTAAATCTTTTTAGAATGCGTTCTATTTCACTCTACGCGCTTTTACGATGTTTGCCGGTTTGATGGCTTTACGTAACTGCTGCATGCCAGATCGGCATAGTTAGATTTATTTGATTCTCTTAAAAATTGGAGCTCGCAGGCGCGGTTTCATCTTTGACGAAAATTAATTAAAGATTTACCTCATCATCTTTTTTCAATTAGAAAACATATTAGTTAAACAAGTTACAGTATGTTAGACAAACATTTAACGGTGCTCTTTATAAGTCTTTTAAACTTATAATAGCACCCTCTAGCACTACAAAACAAAATCACAAAGGGCCTGTCTCTAAAATTCAAATTATTACTATAGTTAATTAGTAAATGCTTATCTTAAATTAGTATATTTTAAACTCTCATATAAAAATACTTATACATCATGCTGTAATTGAAAACGAAAATTTTCACATATCTGTTTACTAAAGGTAACAAAACAGAATATTAGTAATCACAATAAATTTTAATAAATTTGAATTAAAAATAGTGTAAGAAGAAATGATTTTATTGTTAAAAAGCGTGGGGTGCTTTTCAGGATATTATCAGAGAACCCTTCTACTCATATTTGTTCATAAAATATTTATAGCTTCTAATACCATGCGCCTCACGCTTTTTTTTCAATACAATAATTTTTTCTTACACTATTCTTAATTCAAATCTATTAAAATTTATTTTCTATTTTTTAGTTGGATTTTCTATAAAAGCGTATTTTGTTAGTTTTTTTAAACTATAATTTATTTTTCAATTTTTGTAGTTGAATGAAAAATTTTTTTTTTATTTTTTTTTTTCAATTTTTTTTTAATATTGAATTGTCATCGGTCCTTAATAAGTATATTAAATTTCGAGTTAATCCGACGCTTTGAAGGAGGTCAAAGTCATGTTCAAAGATTCCGTTACAAACATACATACGTCTGAACCTAATAAAAGCGTATTAAAAATGAAGAAACACGACCGTGATCTCTGCACACTGTTGGCTGTGACGTGCAGAGATCGAACCGACACCGGACTGACAGCGAGACAGAACTAACACTCGTACAAGTAATACGATGTTCGAATCCTTTGGCAGTCTACAAACTCCGGATTAGTAACATAAGCGCGTCTCCGAGAAACTATCGCTGTTCTATTTAAAGACTAATTAGGAACGTTCGTGTTATTGTTAATGCACGTAACGATAGTCGACTATCCTTGGAAAGGGTGGTTCCACAACTAGGCACGAACCACTCTTTAAATAGTTATATCAAGGCGCTTATGCCTGGGCGGTCGGTAGCGTGTTCACAACACCGATATTAACCTTAAAGCTTCTCGTTGGATCTTCTCAGTGGGTCGCGTTTCTGATCCAGTGGTAGATTCTGCGAAGCACTGCTCTTGCTAAGGCCAGTGTTAGCAACACTCCCGGTTTGAGCCCCATGAACTCAACTACACGTCAAGGAGAAGCTGAAATAGCCTCTCAAGGCTATCAGCATAGGTAGGAAAGCAAAAAATCCTTAAAGCCTATTGCCCCTCGTTGTAAGCAAAGTCAATGGGAGCTTATGCTATATCATAGTATAGGATACAGGGTATAGTATATATTATAGGGCATGATTAAGGGTATAAAACCGCGCGGCATCACCGCTACGATTAATGGATCAAATAAAACTCTAAACGGTCCCGTCAACGAGTGCACAAAAAGGGCCGCGTCACGTGAGAGATGGCGACGTCTTGTGAACCGTACTACCACCCGGACTGATGACCACGACCACTCTACCAAGACTGCAAACGACTAAGAAGAAGTGTAGCTCTAATCTACAGTTGCTTGATGGGCTGAGTCGCGTGTCTACCTTTTTTATTGCTTAGATGGGTAGATGAGCTCACAGCCCAACAGTCCACCTGGTGTTAAATGGTTACTGGAGCCCATAGACATCTACAACGTAAATGCGCCACCCACCTTGAGAAATAAGTTCTGAGGTCTCAGTATAGTCACAACGGCTACCCCACCCTTCAAGCCGAAACGCATTACTGCTTCACGACAGAAATAGGCAGGGAGGTGGTACCTACCCGTGCGGACCTACCTGTCACTAATCCTTCATTCGTTTAGACGCATAATATTCAAGTCTGAATTGTGAGTCGTGGTTGTTTAGCGGCAGAAATAGGCAGGCTTGTACCATTTACACGCTCCGCCATCATCCAGCCTCTATCTCACAAAATTCTAAAATTCAGACACGTATGACGTATGTGAAATGCGTTCCCGCCGCGTGTCGCCAGCACATTGTTCCAGTTTTGATTGTTAAAAATGAACGTTATAAATAATAATTTAGTTTGTCATTCTGTTTACAAAAACACGTTTATATATTTATATTTTATTTCGTTTCGTAATTTAGAGTTATTGGTTTTGTTTCGGTGACGCCGTGACGTAGACGCGTAGAATATTACAGGAGACGACACAATACACAATAATACTAGACAATTTAGATCACTTACACTTGCTTCAAAGAAAATTCAATGGTTCTATTGATAAAAGTGATCTAGACTTTTGATAATTTGTTTATCACAGGAGGTTGCTGTATTTTGGATGTTACTGGATTCCTTTTTATTTAGCAGAGTGAATATAACTTTATTCTTGAATTTACAGCGTGCACACAGATTATACCGGAAACGGAAAATGATGCAAACAAAAACATAGATTACTATTAGACATTGCTTAGTAGATATTTAACATAGACCTACCAAACACTGCCACAGAAATTACATAACATCGTGTGTTAGACAAACACGCAAAAATTTTAGCTTCGCGTAGATAAATATTAGTGGTGGTAGAGCGGAGCCCACGGACCACACTTGGACCACAATCGTGCTCTCTAGATTGAAAGGCAGTATACGACGATAGATGCGTGAAATTATTCAGATATGATGTTGTTTGCTGTTCTGATGCATTTCGACCTCATGCCTCAAACAAAAGCTCTGCAGTGGTAGCCACCTGGTATCCAATGTTGCACACGTAGAAAAAACCCGTGTACATTTCACACGCAGTAAAAATGCGACATTCAGAAGTACCTCCCTAATGAGGATGGCCACATAGGGTCTGTCTCCATTTACTCCTGTCCCGCACCAGTTCAACGGATCGTTGTAGAGTTTCTCCTGTCGTCTCTACAATACCGTTACACCATCGTGTTGGAATTCAGCCTCTGAAGCGCTTCTCTTGCATCTCTCTCACAAGCAACTGCTTCTCCAACTCGGAAACATTTGATCGCATTACATGTCCAAAGAAGTTTAGTTGACGCTCTCAGCAAGGAGAGGCAAGTCCCATTATGATGTAAATGTTGGATTACATGAAGAAACGTGAAACTTACGGGTGTAAATGTTTCTAAACAAAACGCAGCTAAAAATAAGTTCACTTCGGAAATGACGACGGGAGCGGCTTCAAAAACTTCAAAGTAACTTCACATTTACATCAAAATTAATCGCAATAATTCGATGTGATAATCGAATTAAAGTAAACGCGGGTATTCGTGTATTTTATGTTTTGATTGTTAAAAGCATGATCACACTCTCGTCTCTTGCCAACTGGGTGAGTGTCAATGGAACAGAACATGTGAGTTGGTATTTATAGATTACGGATTACACAAAAAAAATCGTTTCCAACATGTTGTAGACTAGGTTTTTCTCAATACACATTCATGCCTTGTATGAAACCAGTGATGCTGTGTCTTCCTTTTACCAGGAACCCCTATGTCACTCCGAGGTCGATCTGAACAACTCCTCGCGGCCGCGGTCTTCTTTTTTGCGGCAGAAAACTTGCGGGGTCACTGAACCCAATATCCTATACAACACGTTTTAACTGAACCTAATTCTAAGCCGCCGGTTTCTAAGGAGGACATAAGTTGCTAAACACAATATTTTTACTAATTGATTTGTGCAAACTAGTCAGCTGGTAAATGGATTACGTTCTTACTTTATAAACATCAAATTATGTATGTTTAGTATCCGCCGTCATGAGCATCAAGTGTAGAGTTATATCAAACATTTGACGATCAATTTTAACTAACGAACTCGACGCTTTTGTGAAAGTTCCGCGTCTCCTCCGTAACAATCATCGGTATAAGTCTTTTTTTTCTCTCGTATTCGTTAACAGAAAACATTCTATAGCATTATTTGGCAGCCATTCAAGAATCCAGTTAAAATATATACAATAAAACAATAAATTAAATGAATGCGATGCTTTATGAAAACAACGTTTTGTATATTGGGAAATTGTGGAGTTGAAAAGATTGTGATCAATATCGGGATGAGCTCGCCTGCACGCGGCTGTGCTGGGATGTAGGGCTTGTGTTACCCACTATAGACACCATTAACCATCAAATGGGACGTCACACACAAGTCTCTTTTTTTCCCTACCTATGCCGATAGCCTTGAGAGGCTATTTCAGCTTCGCCTTAATATGTAGGTGAGCTCATAGGGCTCAAACCTGAGTGTTGCTAACACTGGCCCTAGCAAGGGCTCAAACCGGATCGGAAACGCGACCCACTGAGAAGATCGGGCGAGAAATTCACTGGGCTATGCAAGTCTCAATCACTAAACTACTTAAATAAATACTTAAAAGCGTATGTATGTGTGTAGTGATAGATAGGCGGACGAGCATCATCGCCTTGAGAAATTGGTTGGAGGCTCATGAGGCCGGGGCCGCGACGCCGTGTGCTCGCGGGCCCTCGTGCTCACCGATTACTCAGTTCTTGTTCGTGTCTGCGACATTTCGTATTTTTAATTGCGTTTTTCGAGTGTTTGCTTTACGCTTGATATTCCGAAATAAGCCATCGATCCGAGATTCGCATCGGCTGCTGAATCATTCGCGCTGTGTGCACCCGGCCGATCCCTCCTACTGGTGTGGGTTTTGATCCCTATATACATATCGACGCTTGAAAGGCAAATATGACTAAGCGACAATTCGTGAACTTTACAGTAGACTAATTTAAAGTTGAAATTAATTTAAAATATACAGGAAAAATACCTGAAAAAAATTCTATTTTAACGAATTTAGCTGTAGGATTGAAATGATTTTAATAGATCTAGAAATATAATTTTTGCGCATCGAATATGGTTATCGCCTATCATTTATGTACAAAGCAGTTATTGTCGCTTAGTCACGTTTGCCTTTCAAGCGTCGATATGTAATGTATACCACGCAGGTACTCAGGGCAGGCTATCATTGTCAATTACAATATCTTTTTCTTGTATTAGAAAGGACATAAACGGCAAACTGTATTATTTTTATTTATCTACTCACATCGTACATACAAAATTAATTTTGGTGTTGAGTTTTTCTAAAGAAATACGTACTCAACAAATGTTCACGATTGACTTTCGCGGTGAAGAAATAACATCGTGTAATTAAAATTAAATCCGAAAAAATTTTATTTGTGTAATTACTGGTGGTAGGACCTCTTGTAAGTCCGCACCGGTAGGTACCACCGCCCCGCCTATTTCTGCCGTGAAGCAGTAATGCGTTTCGGTTTGAAGGGTGGGGCAGCTGTTGTAACTATACTGAGACCTTAGAACTTATATCTCAAGGTGGGTGGCGCAGTTACGTTATAGATGTCTATGGGCTCCAGTAACCACTTAACACTAGGTGGGCTGTGAGCTCGTCCACCCATCTTCATTTCTTATTTTAGTCAGCGGCCCGATACACAGACTAATGAGCCCCTGTAAGGTGCTATACCACTATTGAAATGGTACAATCCCATCCCCGTGGACGTGACCTGAGCTTGTGGCCCGTGGTCCATCCCC
The DNA here is from genome assembly GCF_003987935.1 of Bombyx mandarina. The sequence goes on along the minus strand of NW_021011492.1, from coordinate 153,059 downwards.
CCTCCCCCGCGCTCTACCCCCGTCGCCGCGTTCAACTCGGAAATAGCTCGCGACAGCTGACCCAATGACAACTCGACGTAACATATTTTTTATTGCCCTCGCCATGTTTACGAGCACTTTATGAGTTTTTATAGATTTTATTTTCTGATCCCGATGTTCTTAAGATCGGGCGGAGATCGAAGCCGTCTCTGAATTGTATTCAGTTCGTCGCTCTAAGAATTCCCTCATTCGTTATTTAGATAATTAAATGATATCTAGTCCGCGATCAGCTTTATCAAACTGCTTAAGTTTCATTAAATAATTTTGCATTAGAAATTCTAATAAAATTTGAACATTAACATTTATTGAATTCGACCGGCAATAAAAGCTTAAAGGAAAACGTTCGCATGTCTATACGTTTTCATAATTAAATCTATAAATGGTTACACATAAAAATTAACTCGGAATGATTAAAATATTGATGGTAATACTCCGGTCGATCGTTAGGGTTTTTAATATTCAGTTAATCTGTAAATGAAGATAGGTATCGACCGATCTCCCGTAATGATAGGTTGATACTGGATCCCGCAGTTATTATGACATAAACTTTACATTCGGCTCCGTCTCGATTAGTCCAATTTAAATAAAAACCCTCACGTGCACATCCGATCGCTCGTTTATTGAATCGATAAAGAAGCGATAAATAAGCGATATCCTTTACGATTCGAAACGAGGTCACTTATCGAATGAATCTATAATCGAAATTCGAATCTCATTCACTATTCAAATAACCGATCGGGTTCCGAACTTTGGTCTCATTCAAATTTCGAATTGAAAAAAGAGCTCTATTTAAAAAGACGCTTCTGTTTGAATTAAGAACGGAAATCAACCGTCGCGGCCGGTCGTTCGAAGTGTGAATCGATTCGAAATTTAAAAAGGGGGGTCTTTTTTTCCGTCCAGCTTTAGTTTATTGACATGTTGCGTGTTCTTTTTGTGCCTTATTTTATTAAGCCATTGTCTAGATCCTTGACGATACAATATTTATGAATTCGAACATTTGAATAAATTAAGCGGATATTCGATGCGAGCGGCGCCATATTTATCTCACGTTATTTATCGCGCTTTATTTCTCTTCGATTCGTAAAAACCTATAAAATTATATTTTATTGTTTTCGAACACTTAATGAAGTCAAATTAGGGATATTTTTCGGCTTCCCATTACCGGCTCGTTAAAACGGCACTAAAATTGTTGGGTTAGTTGGGTATTGATCGCGGTCAAGTAAACTATTTTATGTGGTTTTTATTGTTATTTATAGAGAAATAAAAAATGTTTTTTTTTATTCACCATCGGAGAGTCCCACGGGCACTTTCCTCTTGCGTAATTATTATTATTTTCATTGAAGCGATATTGGAGTCAGTCGAAGCCTGTGTCATACCGCGGCGCGGGCGCGACGGTGTGAACTAACCTTCCGGATTATCTAATTCTGTAACAAAACTTTCACAACAGTTCAACTTAAGTCGTTTGAATATTGGTATTTTCGGTAAATATATTATTATTGGATAACAAACACGGTACACTTTCGCTCGCCTGACGAAATGATACCTGCATACATCCAAAAGTCGTCTGTCTGTGTGACTGTAGGGGCAGGGGAGGGCGGTGAGACCACACGGGTTGAGACACGGCCGCGGGACACCTGTAATTTTTTAATTTTTTTTATTGCTTAGGTGGGTGGACGAGCCCACCTAGTGTTAAGTGGTTACCGGAGTCCATAGACATCTAAAATGTAATTTTTTTTTTTAATGCCCTTGTAGGCAGACGAGCATACGGCCCACCTGATGGTGAGTGGTTACCGTCGCCCATGGACTTCAGCAATGCCAGGGGCAGAGCCAAGCCACTGCCTACCGCTTAAAACTCTCCACAAGCCTCGTTTGAAGAAGGACATGTCATAGCGCTCGGGAAACACCGTGAAGGGGAGCTCATTCCATAGCCGGATGGTACGTGGAAAAAAAGATCTCTGGAAACGCACTGTGGATGACCGCAGTGGCTCCAGTTAGTATGGATGAACTCTACTCCGGTGGCGGGCGGTGCGATGGTAAAAACGAGATGCCGGTATCATCTCGAATAATTCCTCAGAGCACTCCCACCCACCTTGCCGCCACCCACATTGAGATATGAGTTCTAAAGTCTCAGTATAGTTACAACGGCTGTCCCACCCTTCAAACAGAAATGTATTACTGCTTCACGGCAGAAATAGGCAGGATGGTGGTACCTACCCGTGCGGACTCACAAGAGGTCCTACCATCAGTAATTATGCAAATTATTATTTTGCGGATTTGATTTTTGTTACACGATGTTATTCCTTCACCGTGGAAGTCAATCGTGAACATTTGTTAAGTACGTATTTCATTAGAAAAATTTGTTCCCGCCTGCGGGATTCGAGCACTGGTGCATTCCTAGATACGAATGCACCGGACGTCTTATCCTTTAGGCCACGACGTTATTACCACACTTAACAACAGGTCGGCCATGAGCCATTAATAATTAAAGAAACGATTCGAGTCCTTGCCCTGTTTTGCCCAGCTATTGGGGCTGAGGCCAGCCCCGACAGCATTCTGATGATGATAGTCCGGGAGGCTGCCGCCAGTACTGCTGCCAGGGTCGGGTGAACAGTTTAAAGGGGACGATATAACACAATATTTTAAGATGCTCTAACCGATTACAAAACTTACCTGTTCTACAGATCTCATAAGCCCAATGTGTAATTAGTAATATAATTTAATTAAAAACTTAACATCGATATCGATAAATTTCATGAAATTAATCTAAATTATTTTTACGACCGGGCCCGCATCGATTCCGTAATAAAATGTTTTATTATTATTTTATTTCTGTTGCGATGAGCGCGCGCGTCCGTTGGGAGGGCGCTTGAACCTCACGCCTGCCTCATGGATTTGTTGAGGAGAATGACTAGTGTTCGTGTACTAACTAGTAATTACGAAGGTAGCTTTAAGCTACTAGCTATTACAGATGCGATGAAGTTTTTATATTTTATTTTATTTTTATTTCAGGTAATTACAGCTAAGACATCGCAAAAAGCCGGTAGTGAGTACTTATCAATCATAAACGGTATCCAGTTACTTCCGATAAACGAAAAAAGCGACGCGTTTATGTCAAATTCAAAAAAACGAAAGAATAACTAATGCCTCAAATCGAGAATATCGTCCTATTTTAATATGAAGTCGGTTAAAAAATACGTTTAAGCTCATGCTTAGAGAGCGAAGTAGCGTTTGAAGGTACCTACTTCCAATTTCAAAAACATTTCGATTCCTTCAGGATAAGAAATTAAGGCCTCCCCTAAAAACATGTTCAAATTTCAAACGCGACGCCTGAAATAAAAAAAAAATCAGAACAACGAAAACATCGGAGACAATTTTCAACTTAAAAAAAAAACCCAAATGAATTTTCGAATTTGGAACAAAACGAGATCGAACGAATGCCCCCGACATTGAGCGCGCGTGAAAATTAATTATTAATTTGTTAGCATCGCGAGTCCCCCCACGAGACGTGTGCCTTGTTTTTATTTTTCATTTTTATTCTTTTCCAATTTATTTTTTAACGCTTCAATGATGTGAAAGGTAATTTGTATCAATTGCGTTCGTTCAAGCTCTTCGTGTGCGAAAGCGCTGTATAACAAAAAAGGGGAGGGACTGATTCAATCTTTGCATGTTAAGTGAATGTAATATTCGGAGACAAATCTTTACTCTAACTTATAGTTTGAATATCCAACTGAAGACTTAAAAGCGTATATCACTCAGGAGAACCGCAGTGGCTTAGGCCACACTCAGGGAGCCCGGGCTACGTCATAAAAGAAAAAAAAACAATTTTGGTAGTTCCGAAAGGAAACCGACACTTTATTGACATAGTGCGTTGTGATCTGACATACAGGGTGGTGAGAAATTTCAGGAAAGATTGTAATGTTTTTCGAGTTTTATTTTCTTAATTGAGGTAAAGTACATATAATAAAATATTATAATTTCTCTAATCTAAATTAAATAATTAACCAAATAACAAAAGAAAAAGATGAAGGGAAAATGCGTAAATCAAACCGCATTGGGTTTGAAATCTGCCGTACTTGAGCAATGGGTCAGATACCATTTTTATTTAACAATAATTCGGAAAGATGTTCCCAATTACTTGTAAGAACTTTAACCACGATTCATAATATGGTGTAATAAAATAAAACACGCCTAAACAATTAAGCTTCGCTCTCACTGGTGGACGTGAGTTCTTAATTAAAGCTACTTTCAAATGAAATATATATTTATAAAACTTAGATCAGCCTGCTGTACATGATGTAGCGTCTGCAGTAAAATGATTAGCGATGGCTGGATATCGATAGCGTCATTGTGATGTCGCACGATAATGTTACGAACCCGTGGAAATAAACCAATAGGTACGCCATTTAGCACGTTTCGAGGGCTGGGAGTCATTCCGATGTGCTAAACGAAAACGGTTAAAATGTAAAAGATAATGTTTGAATCGAATCCGGGACAAGCGTCGTAGACCTGGTGCAGCAGAGGCCATAGCTTTGTCACCTGTAACATTTTGTATAACAGCTTGTAGGTAACACAAACAAAAATAGTTAGTATTATCTTAATATTAAGGTCTTCGCCTAGTAGAGTAACTACATCGAGGGACTATATTTTTGGCTATTTTATTAAGTATTTGAATATTTACGAGCGATTGCAAGCAGACAAACGACGACATACAGACAGCACGACATACTCAATTTATTGGGGCATATTTCAGAATGCCTGTGTCTTCATTATTATTATTATTATTATTTATTGCCTAGATGTGTGGACGATCTCACAGCCCACCTGGTGTTAAGTGGTTACTGGAGCCCATAGGCATCTACAACGTAAATGCGCCACCCATCTTGAGATATAAATTCCTAAGGTCTCAAGTATAGTTACAACAGCTGCCCCACCCTTCAAACCGAAACGCATTACTGCTTCACGACAAAAATAGGCAGGGTATTCATAGTATCATTATGTAGGGTAATCATAGTATTATCGATCAAGCAATTACATGATCTGTTATCGAGTTGTGGAAATTATCGATCAGTATACGACGGACTATGGGAGAGGTCTACATCCAGCAGTGGAAAGATACGGGCTGATGATGATGATGACAAGGGGTGCAGTTTGTTAAAGTCTTTATGCGATATTAATTTATCATTTTTTTTTAATATAAAATAAAATAGACAGTTAATTAGTAAAACTTATCGAGGCAACGGTCACGTTTGAGTTATAGTTTTAAAATTTTAAAATGTCAAGTGAATTCCGACGCGTTACATTACATCCGAACATGCGATATTAAGAATATAGCAGCTTATTAACCTCAAAGTAGATTAAGCTTTATGTGTTCGGCTTAAAGTCGATAATGAACGATACGTTTTCACCAAAATATGCATTCGATTACGCGGAGCAGCATAAAGAATTTATTTACAGCAGAAAGGTGTTATCGTGAGACGGAATGCCGATGAAAAACTTACTCCGTCGCCGTTGAGGGAAAAATCTTTCGAATTTAATATAGTCGAGTGCTAAGTTATTGGAACTAATTGTGATTAAATTAGGTTTTTCAATACACTTAACGAAGCACACGAGATTTTTTTCTTCGGCGTATGGTATATGAGCATGTCGGTTAAAAATCAACGAATTCTCTCAAATCCGCTCATGAGTTGTGATTCAGAAGGATTGATGTCAAGCACGTTCTAATGGACAACGATTGCTGTTAGTTAACCGGGGGTGCTAATGAAGAAAAAATATGCCACTAAAATTTTAAATCAGTCTGTTATCTCACGCGATGATTTCTTAAAATTAATTCGTCTGCAATTTTTTTTCTTAGATGTGTGGACGAGCTCACAGCCCACCTGGTGTTAAGTTGTTACTGGAGCCCATAGACATCCACAACGTAAATGCGCCACCTACCTTGAGATATAAGTTCTAAGGTCTCAGTATAGTTACAACGGCTGCCCCACCCTTCAAACCGAAACGCATTACTGCTTCACGGCAGAAATAGGCAGGGCGGTGGTACCCACCCGCGCGGACTCACAAGAGGTACCACCAGTATGATTAGTTTTAGTATTATTAGTTAATGTTCACTGACTCGAGTATTGAAATTTACATAATGACATTTAATACTAAGATCGATACTTGGAATCACGTGGAACGGTACCTACCGCATGAACTATTTATTAAAGCAAGCTCATGAGTGATCATAAATGATCAGGACTGTCTTTGTGCAAAATACCACACTATAAGCTGCGTGTAATAAAAAAAACAAAAACCAATTGTAGAATACCTCAAAAGCCACAAAACTAAGGGGTAAGTAACAAATTGATACAAATAAAGGCAATTCAAGTTCGAAAAGGTTCACCGAAGATTTTCCGACATCTTTTATCCGATGTTTACAAGTTCAAAAGAAAACTTCCCGGCCCCTTCGAACAGGTAAAGAGCTGCTTAAAAGGTATTTTTTTTTTGCAAACAGATCACGTTCGATCCCTGAACCTTAAGTGAGATATCTTTGTTTCCCTTCGCGCCCCCCACGAAACGATTTAGACGAATTTTTATTGAACAAACCTCTCCATTGATACCTTGTGCCGCAGTCACGTGCAGCTGTCATTAACTGTTTGAAAATCGTTATTTTGTGTAAGGAAAATTCTATTTTCAAAAACTACTATTATTTGTTATGTCAAACGTTCAATAGAATGAACCAATTGACGTAGATAGTTCTAAATTCAAATTTTAAAACAATAAAATTAATTTCTATTTTTGAAAATAATATATACCAACCGCAGCGGCTTGAAGACTACTTGATTGCTTGATTGCAACTTGATCAACAATATAACTTAATATCTCAATGAAACACAAAGCAGATTTGTTGCTTGTCGTCCACACTTCTAGATGACACAATAAAGTTTGAAGTCGTCGTGGCCTACAGGATAAGACGTCCAGTGCGTTCATGTGTAGCGATGCACCGGTGTTCGAATCCCGCAGGCGGGTACCAATTTTTCCAATGAAATACGTACTTAACAAATGTTCACGATTGACTTCCACGTTAAACCAATAACATTGTATAATAAAAATCAAACCCGCAAATTTATAATTTGCGTAATTACTAGTGGTAGGACATCTTGAGAGTCCGCACGGGTAGGTACCACCGCCCTGCCTATTTCTGCCGTGAAGCAGTAGTGCGTTTCGGTTTGAAGGGTGGGGCAGCCGTTGTAACTATACTTAAGAACTTATATCTCGAGGTGGGTGGCGCATTTACGTTGTAGATATCTATGAGCTTCGGTAACCACTTAACACCAGCTGAGCAATAACAAAAAAACCTTTTGAAATTCAAAAGTTTCAGTCTTGAATTCTTAATTACAAACTGTTAAATTCGAACCAATTACAAACCAAATCATGCAGGTCTCGCCACGCGACACAGAGCCAACAGTGTGTAGTATACGATAGCAGCGGTGATCTCACAGCGTGCGCCCATTATCTGATAATACCGATCAATCTGTTTTGATTGAATAATCAATCGTTAGTCAATTGAACTCTATTTGCTGTCCGCTGGGAACGGGAGCACAATAGAGATACAATAACGCTCCACAGGTCCGCGCGCGCTGGGCTACTCCACGGTAGAACTTCCCTGTTGGAATATTCCACCTGCTTACAGAGCAGACACAGACAGACCAACGCACGGACACTTGTGGACTCACATTCTACGACTTAAATAGATATTAACATAATTACCTAAGTCTCAAAGCGCCAAACTAATAAAAATATTTTTTTGTTGTTGCTGATGTGTGGACGAGCTCACAGCCCACCTGGTTTTAAGTGGTTACCGGAGCCCATAGACATCTACAACGTAAATGCGCCACCCACCTTGATGTAGGAGTTCTAAGGTCTCAGTATAGTTACAACGGCTGCCCCACCCTTCAAACCGAAACGCATTACTGCTTCACGGCAGAAATAGGCAGGGTGGTGGTACCTACCTGTGCGGACTCCCAAGACGTCCTCAATAAAATATAAAATCATGCATTTAGAATATGCCCCTATTATCAAATTGATCTCTCGTGAGCACATCCCGATGCACGATAGTCAAACATAACCGTATTTTATTAGGAACATTTAAAGAAAAAAAATGTTACATTTATGACTATTTATGAAATCCCTTATAATTTACGATTTAAGAACATTATATAAGATTATAATTAACTTTTTTTTTTGAAACGAATAATCGATAGTTAAAATCGATATTTCGGATAGAGTCACCTACTGGAGCCTTACTAAATTTTTACGACCAATAAAACCTGAGTTATTCGGGTACCGTTGGCACTCGCCACGTATCGATACTTTACAGAAAAAAAAACCATTCGAAACATTAAAAACTCGATATTACGACCGAAAACGTTAAATTTATAACGTCTTAAAACCAAATGACATTATTTTTTATAATCTCCACACAGATATAAGCAATCAGTGGTTTTTAATAGTTAATATTCCAGATTCGATGAAAAGACTCGTAAAATTGTACTATGTTATGTAATTTTGATTGCTTATTTGTAAATCGGGTCGTTAAATGATAATACCTAATATAGCCTCACGTGCTTAAAGCTTAAGGTTTAATATAAGTTACAATGCCGTCATCTTTGTTCACTACTTTTCAGTCAGATCTTAAGTTCGGAGTTCTGAATAGATTTTATGACTAGCCTAACCTGGCTGTGGAAGCAGTCTGAACATCGTCCCTTATGACAACATTTAGTGTTTAGTTTGTTTACTCCTGATACCTACTCAATATGTGTTCCTTATGATGAAGGAATAACAGCGTCTAGTAAAAATAAATACCTATGCATTCGTAGGGCTGCTTGATACTACTCAGGTAGTGACCGCTAACGGCTTACTTCTGTGTCGAGCAGTCTCGATTGAAGAATGTCATCATCATTCTCCTGCCCTTCTCTCAGTCACCTGGGGTTGGCGCAACATGTTTTTTCCTTCCATACTCCTCTATCATATACCATTTCTTCGCTCACTCCCCTCTTACACATATCGTCTTTCACGCAATCCATACATTTCTTCTTAGGTCTAAGCCTTCCTCTAGATCCTATAATTCTCTATAGTTAACACTCTCTTACCAACCTCATTTTCATTTCGTCTCATCACATGTCCATACCATCCCAAACGCGCACTTCTCGGCTTCTGGATTGAAGAGTGTGATGTCAGTAATGAATTAGAACGGAATTGAAAGTTCGACATTTGACATTTCTATAAGCTCTATTAGTCACTAAGGGTGACGTGGCCCGTGAATTCAGGTATCCAAAACCGGCCCACCTGATGGTGAATGGTTACCGTCACCCATGGACTTTAGTAATGCCAAGGAGCGAGCCAAGCCGCTGCCTACCGTAACTGATAGATTTTCTAAAGTAATGGTAACAATCTCGAACCTGTCCTCTTCCTATTGAGAGACTGTAAGACCAGAGCAGAGTGTTGTGACCATCGCCTCCACTGGTCAGACCTCCTGTCAGCGCACGCGAAAACAATCTACAAAGAATTTGGCGGCAAAAACGTATTTCGAATAAAGTTCAAAAATGGAACGTGACGAATGTCCGTTAACGAGCAAGGGTACTATTAAATATGAAGGAATTGAAATTGGCGGGAAATTACAAACAGAGTGAGTACAAATCAAACGGGTCCTTAGCAGTCCTTAAAGGAGTTTTTTGAGTCGAATACCAGCCAAGGACAAGGTCTTGAGGAGACAATGTTCGCGATTCGTGGCGTTTTAATTGTCCTTATTGCGTTCGGCTCGCCTTTGAGGACGCCGCCCGGCCCGGCCCGATCACGAATTTATGATCTCACAATGAGAATTATGTATGTGCCTTACCATCACAACAGACGCACGATAGGAACAGCTAGGTGCAAGATCATCTCATAGACTCATTCGACCAATACAGCAGAAGTTCGAAACTACATACCCACTGTAGATGTAAAATAACTATTTACTTGATCGACTGATGAAAATTTATATAAACTTATAGAATCTGAAAACCTTACGAAAGTAAGTTTTACTGGTGGTAGGACCTCTTGTGAGTCCGCGCGGGTAGACTCGTTTCTACCGCGGGTTCTGCCGTGAAGCAGTAACGCGTTTCGGTTTGAAGGGTGGGGCAGCCGTTCTAACTATACTTGAGACCTTAGAACTTATCTCAAGGTGGGTGGCGCATTTACGTCGTAGATGTGTATGGACTTCAGTAACCACTTAACACCAGGTGGGCTGTGAGCTCATCCACCCAACTAAGCAATAAAAAAAGTATACATAAAAAACACAAGATTATTTGAGGAGAGTGCTGCCAAACAATTTGAAGTCGACACAACGAAAGCTAGGCGCAAAAAAAAGGAATAAAACTCGATAAGTTTAGATGAGATGGTAACGTGTTGTATGCGCAGTGTGTCCGCGACCTCGGACACTCCGCAAAGGAAGTCGGGGATTCACTCCTTGTGCCGCGCAGTTGTATGAATGTATCTATATATTAATACGTGAAGCAAAAACTTTGTATCCCTTTTTACGAAAATTGCGCGGACGGAGGAGTATGAAATTTTCCACACTTATAGAGAATATAGAGAAGAAGTGCACAATGCTAATATTTTTTTTAAAATAATGCCTAAAAGATACATTAAATCAATAAAGAAAACATTACACACACTACATACCATGTATTTGACACACACACGCATGCATACTGTTTATTGTCAAACTTTTGTTCTTGACGTCTGTTGTCAAATTGAGAATAGATTAAATATTGTTTGTCTTTATTAATATTTTTTATAGTGTAGTCTTAGCGAAATTTGTGATTATAGAAGTATAAAATAGAATCACAATAGTGTACAAACTTACGATTCCAATTAATTATAGTCGAATTTCGACTACTGCGGGACCTCTAGTCTACACAAACGCACCACACAACTGAAGAGTACGACTTTACCATTTGTGAAATTATTTTGGTGCAAAAGTTCAATGTTTAGAACTACAGCATACATTCGCTCGTTCGCTTATATATATTTTTTACTTTTCTAAAATTTATGAATCTATGACATGAGGCAAGTTCACGATTGCTGTGCTCACACTTGGCAGACCAAACTGACCCGTGGTGACACTGAAAATACGTAGCACCAGAACTACATCAACTATAGCGTGTAAACGTCTAGAAAACATTCGCGAGTCCTCACAAGGACTCACAGCAAGCCCCGTCATGAATGTTGTTAGTAGCGTGAGCATACAGCAAACCTAAGACCCCGTTAAGGGAATATTACAATAGTGACTAAATTAATCAGTGAAATGATAGTCATTTCATTTTAGACAAAAACACCAATCGCTATAGAAATAAAGTTTCAAACCGATCGTCAAATGATGTTTGCCAATTCTTAATCCAACAGACACTTATTCTTTAATTTAATATCGAGTGCTTGGGATTTACATTTGAATTTGAATTACGAAACAAAATGGCTTTTACTCTGACTTCGTTGGTGGTAAGCGAGCCTGGGCGATGGACCACTGATGTCTGCCAACAATGTTGCCTAATTAGGAATCCCACAAACCCTAACTCGAGGCCTCTAAACGTGAACCGTGGCTTCGAAACGCTGGATATTATAATCCAAAAAAGAAAAGAAGAAAGAAAAGAAAACCACCGAAACTCCAATCGAAAGAAGAAACTTATATAATAAAATTACTGTCGTAAAAACGGGCTCCATAACCATTAACCAACGACCCGACTATTCTTCAAATTTCAAAATTCTTGTCAAACCTCCGTCAGTTTTGTGATGAGGATTCCGCGCTGCGCTTCAGGTGGGCTGCAAACGTCCGATAAATCTAACGTTGCACGATGCTTATATCACAAATATTATCAAATCTTAGTCGAGTAAAGAATGTATCGTCACCTTCACTGGTGGTAGGACCTCTTGGGAGTCCGCACGGGTAGGTACCACCACCCCGCCTATTTCCGCCGTGAAGCAGTAATGCGTTTCGGTTCGAAGGGTGGGGTAGCCGTCGTAACTATACTCAGACCTTAGAACTTATATCTCGAGGTGGGTGGCGCATTTACGTTGTAGATGTCTATGGGCTCCAGTAACCACTTAACATCAGGTGGGCTGCGAGCTCAGGGTTAGGGTACTTAAAAATTATTGATGTTAATGGCGATCGCTAATGAAGCCAGCTAATAAGGTACCTAGTTAATTGTATCGCCGATCGCTCGCGTCGTTCGGGTTTTTGTTCAAATACCGAACTTAATACGTGACGTTCCCACAGTGAGCCGAGCGCTCCCGGAGACGAACGAGAACGGATTCCATTTACGAATTAACGAATCACCTGTCTGATTGCAGACGTTCGATTTTCGAATTCAAAATTTGATTTTATTTAATTTATAAGATGCGTTCTAGAAAAGTTTGTTGTTGAAACACTTCTGTAAAGAAATACCTACTCGTTTAATATTTGAAACATTAAAAATATGATTAAATTATATTATCGAAAGCAAATAGTACATCGATATTTATAACATGTATACACGAGTGTTCTGTTGCATTTTGATAGATCGTAACAGCTTCGTGGCGAACATAACTGATGACAGAATAAGAGACATTAATTGACAATTTGAGCACTCCGCGAGAAAGATTATTACAAATAATTTACAGGACATTTATTTATAGACCATCTGCCATTCTGCTACTCGATACAGCTGTTGTTGTAATATTCATACTCCGGATAACGTCTAAGCTATTCCCAAACCAGCGGCTTCTGCGAGCAGGTACCGCACACGCGATACTGCGAAGCTATTAGCGCGACAAACATAAGTCCATAAATCATTTTTTTCAATTAAATAAACTCCAAATAAATCGTTTGTAAAGCATAATGACCACGAATGACGTTTCGCCGGCGCCGTCAACTGTTGACGCCGACAAATTGACAGGCGGCGGTCGCGGAGCACGGGGCGCCGCCCCCGCTCGATGCTAATTCTCAACGGAGGGTATCATTTTTTTCCTTCCTCCGCGATACTTCCGCTTGTTTTCCCGGTGAACGCTTTTCCGGAAGGGGCGCTTCCCATCGGACGGGTACGAAATCGGATGAACATGAGAAATGCTTCATTGATACACGAATAAATTACGAGATATTTTTTTACTTTATTTAAGCCGACTTAACCTAATAGATTTATGGCTCTAATAAAGTGCGACGGTGACCACTTACCATCAGGTGGGCCGTATGCTCGACTGCCTACAAAGGCAAATAATAATAATAATAATAAAGAATGAAAAAAAAATAGAATTTAGATAACCGATTAAATAAATGCATATTAAGTACTAACCTATTATGAGCGTCCGTGAGCACAAATTATGTTCATTTTTCTAGATCGTACACGACGATCATTCCCGAACCTGCGACCTCTGGGTAGCGGCGGCGGCGAGCGCGCGCTCTTGTGCCAGATTTATTAATAGTCGAAATCGCTGAGTCAATAGTATTAAGTATCGGTTGTCGACTGCTAATGGGACGTAATCGAAGAGTCCATAAACAACAGGTGCCCGGGATCAAACCCGCGCCGTGACGACACCCATCTGGCGTTCGATGGAGGTACTTCTGTTTATATTTAGTGCGGTGCTCGGTTTAATGCTTCACGATTGCAATCGAATATAAGGCATTTTGGTAGAGTACCAGTCTTTGTTTTTTTTCCCAACCTATTCGCTGGTAATCTAAGAGGCTACGCGCGGACGGATAAGTGAGCTCACGGGAGCTGATAGAATTTGCTAACACTATCCCTAGCATGAGCAGTGCGGAATCTACCACCAGATCAGAATCGCGACCCACTGAGAAGATCCGGCGAGAAACTCAGTGGGCTGTGTCTGTGGCTAGATCGCTCGACAAACTCTTCGATACTAAATTTAGGTCGTCATGTAGACCTACATTCCTCGGTTCTTTTGTGAGTTGAATCAACACATCATTCAGACACTCGTGCGCTGGTGGAGGCTGGTGGCGGTCGTCTCTCGGCAGCCTCGCAACATAGTTACTGACGATGACTGTCATTCGTCTGCTAGCCACGGTCTATCTGAACCCACACTCTAAAATAAACTCAATAACTAAGGGCGTGTAAGTTTAATTTGCAAAGAGAAGGGCGTCGGACCAAAAGGCCACACACAATGGACTCGTCGGTGGACCGCAGCTCAATAAATACTTCATAGTATCGGGCTCAGTTGACCGGAGGTCGCGGCTCCGGGCCCTCGCCCTACGTGCGTTCCCTTCGTAAATTGCTCCCCGGGATAATCGCGAGTTGAAGATTGCTTCATGTTTACAATTAGTACGAGACCTATGACTTGGTATGAGGCAGCCGTTGTAACTGAAGTCGTCGTGGCCTAAGGGATAAGACGTCCGGTGCATTCGTGTTGAGCGATGCACCGATGTTCGAATCCCGCAGGCGGGTACCAATTTTTCTAATGAAATACGTATTGTACACAAATGTTCACGATTGACTTCCACGGTGAAGGAATAGCATCGTGTAATAAAAATCAAATCCGAAAAATTATAATTTGCGTAATACTGGTGGTAGGACCTCTTGCGTGTTCGCGCGGGTAGGTACCACCGCCCTGCCTATTTCTGCCGTGAAGCAGTAATGCGTTTCGGTTTGAAGGGTGGGGTAGCCGTTGTAATTATACTTGAGACCTTAGAACTTATATCTGAAGGTGGGTGGTGGCATTTACGTTGTAGATGACTATGGGCTCTGGTAACCACTTAACACCAGGTGGGCTGCGAGCTCGTCCATCCAATCAGGCAATAAAAAAAGAACTTTGAATGTAACGCGGAATCAACATCGACAAACCTACATTTATACTATTTTGTAATAAGATGGAGACAGATGAAGCCGTATAGATTCGCACTGTCGACTCTACTACTGAAGCAGAAAAACTCAAGACCAAAGTCAAAAGTCCTCATGCCTCAAGCTTGGACTCATGTCGCCAACACTAGCTCGATGTCCAGGAGTTCATTTTCTCTCTGCTCTAAGCAATATGACAATTGTTCTGTAGTGGTTATCGGTTGGATGAGCCGCCGGTACCGCCGATGGCAAGCCTAGCTCCGCTCTTAAACTTTCGTCTGTATAAGCCGACGATCATTTATAAGGAATATACAAAATCTTTTGTGGAGCGAAGTGTTCGTTTATCCCATAAAGGCCGGTAGCCGATCAAGAGGTGTCCGACCGGGATAATCCCGGATTACCCTTGTATGCTGCCACTGAGCCGTGCCGTAATTAGGGTCAATAGTTCCGCTCCGTGTGAACATGTGATCGGCGGGTGTCTTCATACTAACTTATAGTCTTGCTTTTTGGTTTCAAGGGTAATTAGCTGTTTACCAATCAAATTACTGTGACCTCACGTCTCACGCCTCAAGGTGGGCGGCAGCATTCTCGTTGTGATATGAACAAAAAAATTATTTGATCATTTTTTTCACCTTCACAATTCCCTAGTTATTCAAAACCTTATCTAAGTAACTAATACGCGTATAAGTCCAAGGGTAAATAGAGTCGCTTCAGGAAGGACTGGAAGCGAACAAAAAACAAGTGATCATTAACGTTACAATCATTCACCTTGAAATCAAACAAAAGCCGAAGTTAATTTACCGAAAAATAATAATTTACAATATAATTTTATTGCGGTCGTAAAATAAATCAAGAAAAACTAAAACAATAATCTTTTGACGGTAATAAAACGAAATACATTTTTATTAAATAAACAAAATAAACAATTAATACGCATCCAGGACTCGAACGCGCCGCTCGTGTAAATAAATCAGGCTAAAAAAGTTCATCTCGATTGAGACGCCACATGTATCATAATTATCATACGCTACGTTATGTTTCCATAACGTTATTTCTAGTTCATATAAATAACTGGCTGCTTCAAACAAATAGACGTTTTCGAGATAACATAATAAAAATTAAACATCTTTGACGTTCACAGAATTGATTAGTTTATATTTTGAAGTTAAATAAACATTGGAAACTGTGTGTACAAATGTGACATTACGAAGCTGAATCACGAGTAATTCTCGAAATAACTCGAGCCAAAAATAAAAATATATAAATGAAACAATATTTAATTGAAATCTAAAAAACCTACACAAAACTGCGTCACTTCGTAAACTTTATTTGACAAAAATTATCTACAGTTTGATTGACAAAAAAGCTACTACTATCGCCATCTGTTATCCGTTCAGGTAACTAAACCAAAGAAACAAAGATTATTTTTATTCGAGTTTTAGTTTGAGTGCGTGTCAAATTGTCTATTTCCTGTCGCAATGTCGACTTAAATACTAAATCTTCAATTACACAAAAGTACTAGGACGACATAAAAGCGAACAATTATAATAAATATATTTACGGCGCGATAAGAAAGAATGCGCAGTTCACGACCGTGTTCATCTCGACGACCTGCGCTGTAAAAGGGAACGCACATACGTGCTAACCATACAAAAGAAAAGGACGGAACCACCTCCGATAACACGTCAATACATTCCACGAGAGACTCGCATGCAACTAACGTCTTTAGCGCTCTTCAAATAAGAACTCGTTTCGTTTGTATCTTTTAATGGAAAACCGATACCGCATCAATATATTTCTCGGCGTCGTCTTGCGCGGGACTTTAGTATTTTGCCCTAAATGAATAAAGACTAGATTCGTGTGTTCGTTTTTCTTTAAGAAGGCGTTTCGATATCTTGAAGATAGTGAGGGCGTCTGAAGCGATCGAACTTTAATACGAGAGGTTTATCGGAAATTCACCTTTAACGTGGCGAGAGCTGTAGCCGGGCGTGCCTTCCGCCAGCCACGCCCAGCTCTTATGTAGAAAAATGGATATTTTTATATCCCCGATGGCAATAGCTTGCGATAACATCATTCATATATAAATTCATTGTGTTATCTGTCTGTGTGTATGTGTGTGTGTAATGTGTGTTTTCGTTCGTTCGCAGGTACGTAATGTAATGATGCTGTTTGTGTTTGAGGTAATTTTTCTTCTATCGATTATCTTTAATTCGAAATCCAGTTTGAAATCGGACGAGTGTTACTTGGAGGCTGTCACTAAGATGGGATCACATCGGATACCACGTAACTTCCAATAGTATAATGAAAATCCAACTAAATTTTTTTTAACTTCTAGGTAGATATTAAACAATCCAAATTGTTTTCCGTCTGGCGTACTGTCATTAATACGTAATCATAAATTCAATTATTTACAATTTAATTTTTTCATGCAGAATTCATGAATCACGTTACATCACGACAAGTGTTTTACCGGAAATAATTCATTATCCTTGCTCGCCTGATAGTTTCGTTCAAAATTTGTTATTCGCCGTAGTAAGAACACAAGCCACGTTTGCAGCGGGACCGCGGATCGTGACGCACTCGTTAATTCATATTGAATTACACTCTAGTGTTCTAACACAATTCCTATTTAAAAAAAAAAGAACTTTAATTATTATTCGTAAATCGAACGAGTCTCGAATCCAGGAGGACTGGCACAATACAATTTAAAAAATAAAGCCTTCGAAACAAATGAAGTGAAAGAGCTCGATTAACGATTTTTGAAAAAAGAACGAAAGCATTCATTACGCTGTTCGGATTTTAAAACAATACGTCCATTCAGGCATTGGCCCGTTTGAATATGGAACGTGACGGACAGTTCCAACGGGCGCGTTCCGTTTCTGGCTTTTAACTGTTTATTTCGGTTGATATTCGCTACCTGTGTCAAGGATTACTCGGTTTCATTAAACGCGATGAAAAAAAAACATTGATTGACATGGATCGTCGGTAGAGTGTCTGTCAATATGACAGTTGGTCCGACGCGCCATCAAACGTCGGTCGGCGCGGTCTTGGTCGAGCCAATTACACACTTTGTTTACGTTTTTATTTACTTCAAGGTTATTATTTTTCCCACCTAAGCTGGTAACATAGAGGATTATGCCAGCGTAACTGAGCGAGAACTTCAACAGAAGAAAGGCATTGATTTTAAATTTCAGTAGGTGCGTAAGTTGTACCTTCGATCCGAATGAATTAAAGCTAGCGAGTTACATTTGACAAATAAGACTGGTTATTATCATCGACTGCATTCACTACATCGGGTCTTAAGGTACAGATCAATTGAACACGATCACTGCGAAAGAACATTAGTGGTAACAGAGCGCGGGCCGGCCAAGCCCCGAACACCAATTTGTACATTACAGTGATTGATTCGACCGATACATCACTAAAGGCGTTTTTCTATGAAAAATTGCCATAATCGACTTAAAAACTCATTAGGTCGAAGACAAAGAAATCTTCCGACCGCCATTCCTCTAATTTGAGTTTCTCGATCGAAACGAATTTCTGACGTGATTACTCCGCTCCCCCTTTTTTTTTTACTGTGTGTTATTAAATGCCATCAAAGAATTTTAATTCCGTTATCCTTAATAATTCGACAGTCGGCATTGAAACGAAAGCTTCGCGGTGTGTTTAATAATATGATATTTTTATTTATATCTGTAGCGCAGGGGTGTGTGGAACACGCGCACACATGTCCTACGTCACAGACGTCACATTCATTAGTGTTGACAGCACAGGAAATAGTAATAAAGCATGTACTCGGCACAAAAATCATAAACAAGTATTAATAATAATTAAAAAAAAAGCGTGATCCATATTTGAATACGGCGCAGAGCGACGCTCGAGGGGGAGCCTTTCATAGTTCGAAGAGAAAAAACAGTTCGATCACAATGCGTACGTTAATTCAAAAATAGAACGTCACATTGAAAAAAGTTAGTCGCCGTCGCCATTGAAATTAAACGACAAGATAATTTTTTGAATATGGATCGGCGCTATTTGAATAAGTGTAACATTAATATTCTTTTGTGATAATTTCGAATTCGGAACGCCCACGCTCGGCCATTGTCTTGCGAGTTATTGGCTCATTAGGCGACATGTCGCTTTGTGTTCAAAGATTTGAATATTTGATTTTCGAATCGAACAACAATCGATCCAACGGCGTTCGAGTAGTGACTGACACCCGCTGAACTGTGAATCGCAATCATTCAAACTTATTTACTTTAATTTTATCACAAATCAAGTCATTGTCAGAAGAATAACATGCATTATTTCAATTACAATGAAACATATCTGAGAGCGTGATCTGAAATTGAAAACGGCTTCCGTGCTACTCGCTGGCGACTATCTGCGATCGGGCCGCGATTCAAATGTCCCACAAAAGATCTGAAAAGAGTGTAACGATATATTTGAACAATAAGAAAGCGAGAGTCGCCCACGTGTCGCGGGACAGATGTGTTCACGAATTACGTATGCTAATGTAGGTACGTCGTAATCCTTCCGTCGGACCTCCCTGCGCCGTCACCTTGTCTCGCGGTATAATCGATCGATTGTGAATGCGCCCGATGATCTCGATTTAAGATTCAGCTGTTTAGCTTTGTCTTGAACACCAACGTCGAAGCAAAACTGGAAAATTTATTTAATTAATTTGTTTTTATTGCTTAGGACTAGCTCACAGCCCATCTGGTGTTAAGTGGTTACTGGAGCCCATAGACATCTACAACGTAAATGCGCCACCCACCTTGAGATATAAGTTCTAAGATCTCAGTATAGTTACAACGGCTGCCCTACCCTTCAGACCGAAACGCATTACTGCTTCACGGCAGAAATCGGCAGGGCGGTGGTACCTACTCACGCGGACTCACAAGGGGTCCTACCACCAGTAAAACAAGGCATTTTAGATGCACTTTGTTTTTAAATTAAATTTGAACGTGTATAGTCCATCGAATACTACACGTTTTAAAATATTAGAACCACACCTTTCATATACAAATGTTTTTGAAAAAAGTTAGTCGGAATGAGGATCCCTCGTATTCCCGATATGAAAAGGAATGTCGAAAAATGAAAGCGCGCGAATACGCGTGACATTACCGGTAATCGTGCTTTATGAGTTTCTACCGAAATACACGACTGGGTTGCAAGCTGCGAACGAAACTCATTACAATATATTCTAAGTTTAACAAACCTTACAGAAGGTTAAGTAATTTATTCAAAAATCAAATTAATATGACAAAATAATTACATAGGTAGGCCAATGGCCACTTTTAATCATCGATACAAAACGACGTCAAAAAAGGAAAGACAATATTATCTACTACGTCTGCTAGTAACAAGACGTTAATAATAACATCCGTGACAATTCTGCATAAAACTGCGCATCAGAATAAAGAAAAATTGTCTCATACGTATTCCGAACTGTCGAGTATTTCCAAGACAAGCTATTAAACGTCAATATCTCAACCGTTCGTCCCAGCTCTGCATCCCAAGTGCGCTCGTGGCCATGCACTAACATTTGCATAGAAGCCCTATTACAAGTCATTATCGTAAATTTCCGTTCAATATAATAACTGTCCGTTGTGTTCTACACAAAAAAAATACTTATCAATACAAACGTTGCGATATTTCGTTTGAAATTAGAATCAGTACAGTTTCCGCTTCCGTTCGATATTCGAATTCGAGCGTTTCGAATTAAGAACGCGTTCTAAATAAACGATAACGGCCTATGCTATTTCAGTGTAATTGCTGGCCGGTTGATGATAGATAAAAACTTTTTTATTATTAATTAATAAATAATGTAGCTTTTATTAGTTGAGACAAGTCATTATTCTGACATTTTAGAAGCGCGTTATTTGTTTGATTTTAAATTAAAACTATCCGTTTAGAGGTTGCAGGTTCGACAGAGTTCAGTTTTATTTTGAAACTGTTTTGTGAGGTAGGCACACGAATACTCGAGTGTAGAAGAAGTTTAGTAAAGAGTTAATGAAACGGTTCATTGGCGTTGTAACATAATTGAATGTAAGTATAGAACGTTCTTGTAGTCCTCGGTTACCTAGGCAACAGTCTCACGCCGCACACTCTAATCAGAAGTGAGTCATACGACACGATAAGGAACAACCGGATCACTCCACGTTCTTCTATCGTTAAACCAAACGTATGAAGGCATAGTAAGTCAGCAAGGCATGGCAGCGACCGCTCGTGGGAGCGGAGACCGAAGTGCCGCAGTGGGCGCCTTCAAGCCGGAACTAGTGATCGTTTCGCGGCACAATCAAGCACACCACTTTTCTTACCAGTAGCCGCAAGGGTCTGTTCTAGATTTGCCGGATGTGTAGCTCACGGGGCTTTAACCCACAGAAACAGCCCACTGAATTTCTCGCCGGATCTTCTCGGTGGGTCGCGTTTCCGATCCGGTGGTAGATTCTGCGAAGCACGGCTCTTGCTAGGGTTCGTGTTAGCAACGTCGTCAGGTTTGAGCCCCGTGAGCTCACCTACTAGTTAAGATTACGCTGAAATAGCCTCTCAAGGGGGTTAAGTTGCACGTTTCTTTGGAAGATTAGTATCGCCCGTAGACACGGTCTCCGGAGGGGAGTGATGTGGGTGATTCAAATATATTTATTTATTTTATAATATTTTATTATAATTACTCTACACAACAACACATAGGATACTTTATTTTATATCAAAACATTTATTTGTCACACAATCATACAAAACTAATTCACGAGCATAGTCAGGCGATAACCGCAGCATAGAACCTGACTATGCTTGTGAATTAATTTTGTTTAGTGTAAATAATGGTTTGTATGATTGTGTGATAAATGAATGTGTTGATATAAAATAAGGTATGTATGTATTGTTGTGTAGTGTAATTATAATAAAATATTATAAAATAAATAAATACATGTGAGTCACCCGCACACCCTTCGCCGCCTTCTCCAAGAGCGGTGCCCGAGGCTCGGAGCACATTCACTCACCGAGGGTGGATCCGGGGCACAGCACGAGGTTGATTACCACGCTGACTGAGTGATCGGCTCAAGACTTCCCGTCTGCCATTCAAACTAAATTTTTTTATTGCTTAGATTAGACGAGCTCACAGCCCACCTGGTGTTAAGTGGTTACTGGAGCCCATAGACATCCACAACCTAAATGCGTAACCCACCTTGAGATATAAGTTTTAAGGTCGCAGTATAGTTACAACGGCTGCCCCGCCCTTCAAACCGAAACGCATTACTGCTTCACGGCAGAAAATTGGCAGGGTGGTGGTACCTACCTGCGCGGACTCACAAGAGGTCCTACCACCAGTAATTACGCAAATTATAATTTTGCGGGTTTGATTTTTATTACACGATGTACCTAGCTCCTTCACCGTGGAAGTAAATCGTGAACATTTGTGGAATACGTATTTCATTAGAAAAATTGGTACCCGCCTGCGGGATTCGAACACCGTTGCATCGCTCAACACGAATGTACCAGACATCTTATCCCTTAGGCCACGACGACCTCACAAAAACGACTATTGTACGTTCAATTAAGACTTAATTAAGCACCAAGATTAGTTTCTCAGCGAAAAAATATAGAGCACCTGAACCGTTTGGAATGATTGCCGAACACACTGGTCGGGGGGAGGAGGGAGGGGGTAAGCAATAACCATTAAAAGCTTGCCGAGGGCCGTTCAAAAAGTTTCCTTTTCAATAACGCGTCTAATATTCAAATTAGAGCCACTAACGCTTACGCAGAGCTATATATCATAAAGGCTAATCAGATTCTTCCCTTGTTCCGCTCAAGACATTCCCTTTAAATTCCTTTTTAGGGATTAAATGGGGTATGTTGAAGAAATAATATCGTTGATGCTGTAAAACAGATAAATACTAAACAAAATAACAAAATACTAGAAAAAGTTTATGTAAGCGTGTATCGTTTAGTGGACACGGTAATAATAATTTTCAATATTAGGGCAACCTAATGACGTAACGTGCCCGCTATAATAATATAATAACAATACAAATAAAAATGAAATTTAATAATATAACAATAAGATTCATGTTCAAAAAAATATTCGATTCGCTTTTTTTTTATTATTAAAAAGTCATCCTGAATTGTTTACGAGTAAAATATGTATGTTGTTAGAAATTCAAATTTGCGATGAGCTCCGGCGTATCTCTTTTAAAATTCGAACGTGTAACACCGCACCGACTCGATCTATTCAAATTTGCAATACGAACAGCTCATATAATATTTACGAAGCCAACAATACTCCTTAGAGTAAAAATCGGGGATACTAGACTTCACTTTTTGAAATAACACATTTTATTTATTTAATTTAGTGATTTACATTTCTAATTACACAGTTACAAAATGACTGTTAGGTCTTGCGAGCTCCAGCTGATATGAATCACCCGGTAAAGTTCTAGAATCAGAAGGTCATAGTATCAATCGGTGACCGTTGTATGCAAGACCGCCCTATCGATCTTTCCTTCTCACGTTGTAGCGTTAATAGGCTCCTTTTGAAATTATACTCATGAACTCTTCTACATCATCATTTCTATTAATCATTCAAACCGGTCGCAGAAATATACCTGAGGGGGTATTCTGATGTACTGACAGCAGTGGCCGGCTGCCCTTAGGCTTAGTGATTAGATTGTACTTTCCTTAACACAACAATACCGAATTCGTGCATGTTTTCGTAAGCTGGTAACCCCGGACGCTGGCAGTTCTTCCCCGCCGCGTTTCTTGGCGCACTCTCAATACACTGGAGCGTCATAAAAAATAATTTAAATTGCTCTCTTGCAGTCTCTATCTATCGCTTCGTATCATTTGCATACTAAAGTAATGCAAAAATCTATGCTTGGGACTCGACGAGCTTGTTTCCATTGCCTTCTTATTGCCGAACAAAAGTTGCACACGATTATATTTTCTGTCTATCCTAAACCATAGACAGGTATGCATTAAAGGATGAGTTCACCACCCACCTAATGATAAATGGTAATCGGAGCCAATAGACAATGTGATTTTTTTTTATTGCTTCTATGGGTGGACGAGCTCACAGTCCACCTGGTTACTGAACCATACCAACCATAGACATCTACAACGCAAATGCGCCATCCACCTTGAGATATAAGTTCTAAGGTCTCAAGTATAATTACAACGGCTGCGAAATAGGCAGGGTGGTGGTACCTACCCGAGCGGACTCACAAAACGTCTTACCACCAGTAAAAAGAATGCCGACACCTTGCTTGAGACATGAGGCCGAACTCCAGTTGTGCCGTGAAGGGATTGTGCGATTTAAAAAGTAGTATAAGTAGGATAGTCATTATTTTAATGTAATTTCGACCTCAATTTGACCTCAATGGGTGTCCCATAAAGACGTCTTTCTGATTTGACTTACAAAAAAAACTTAAACACCACACCCCAAGAAATTTCATCGAAATTTCAAAGCTTACGAATAAGAAAAATCGTGTTACAACGGAAACGAACCCAAGCATTACAAGTGCGGGCGTAAGAAATTTTTATGTGTTATTTTTTTCCGTTGTTTTGAAATATGCACGCCGTTAGGTTATTTATTGCCCCCATAGAGGTTATATCCCGGGGAGTAATGAGGTTTCGTTTGGGAGGGAAGTTTAAATGTAGCGATTGACTCGTTCCGGAAATTTTTGTACCTCCCAAAATAACGTGACCTTTGATTTGCTGGGATCTCTTAACATCGCAACTTTTGTCACATCAACACATCGCCTTTTCGCATTAAAAGTGTACAATTTCCAAAAATATTCGAAATCGAGTTAATATGTATGCGTAAACATTTTGTATCACCAGTATTTTTCTCATAAATACTGTCAAAAGAGCCTAGTTTAGTTTTTCTTTTTTTTTCTTTCTTGGTTTACCTATTTTTTGACTACTATTAACAAAATTAATACATAATTTAAAATTACTGTAAAAGACAGATAATGTAACTGGTAAAAAACAAAAAAATTATATTGCAAAGATGATTATTATTAAAAGTATCTTAATATGTTAAACCTTTAAAACACTCTACTGTAAAATTAGTAAATTTTGAAATTATACAGTTTTAATGCGAGAAGACGACATATGCTTGTAAGGTGTTTCACGGGCGCCCTGTACCTACTGACGCTAACGTCTTCGGAATCAGCAGACATCGACCAGTCACCAATGAGCCGTCAGCTCGTCGGCTCGTCTGACCAGTAACAAAGTACGCCCTGTTTTATAAAATATCAGTTATAATAATTTGAAACGGCCGCGCGGTTAGCATAACAAAATAAATGGCCACAGACGAGCGGGCAGGCCGCTAGATTATAAAACTGATAATCTGTTGCAGGTGTTGTCAATAAATGAAGATTTTTATAATTTCGTAGTAATTTAGATAAATCGAAACTTTTACATTTTTTATTACCAAACAAGCTTAGACGCGCGTAGGCATAGTTCGAATATTATTATAATATAGGACAGTCGGGTTGAAGGACACATTCATAGAAAGTATTTTTCTGGAACTATTTACACTCTTGTTTGCAAAGCATTACCAATGCTAATGAAGTCAGGTGGCTTCACTTGAAGCTACAAAGTAATATACCTACAGCTTACTGCAAAGCCAAAGCTATGAAAACAATTTGAAGAACACAATAATATCGTAACTGCCTCACTGGATTTTTTTTTTCTGTTAAAAGCTCTTTTCGATCTGACAACCCCAATGGAGATTATAAAAACTCGTATGTATGTATATTAATTCATTTTAAATATTATATTAATTAATTAAACAGCGCGCTAAGTGTACCGTGACCGCTGACGAGGTCGACGCACGTTTTCGACGTTACGAAAGATAATTAAAAAAATTCGTTTCCATTTGAAATTCGAACGTTTTGATGATTATTTGAAAATGTTCTAGAATAATTTCGATTTCTTATTTATTTTTTGGCGTAATATGAAATTGGCAAACAAATAATGTTTTGGCTAATTGTAATTGTAAAGATACTTGCATTGCATAATATTATTGTAGACGTGTTCTATTCAACTTCTGTACACAAAGTTGCCATGTTATAATTAACTCGATTTGCTTCTTCTAATTTGTATTAAAATTAATAAGTTGGAAGAAAACAAGCATATAATTTACATTACGTCTTGCCCAAGTGCATTGAGATCGTGGCCACATTATTATTATCACTATGCGCTTATACTGACTTCTGCTATTGCTCCTCTCGACCCATCAAAATGTGAATATCCAAACATGAGTCGCGGCTATGAAGCGGTAAGTAGGTACGTGTCTATTCACACGAACGAACTTTCGAACAGAAAACAAAAAAAATAACGTATTTCGAACGTGTTCGTTAATTTAAAATTATTGTTTACGCTCCACAATCACATCGGATCATTCTAAATTCAAATTGCACTAATCCGTACGATCAAACTCATTCATTGGCCAAAACAATAATCATTTCTCATAAAAATTACCCCACACGTCCAATTGGAATTCGACTCTATGTGTGGCGAAATAAAACACAATATCTCTCACAATTATAGATGATAATTAATTAATTTGACTAAAACATTTCCAAATTCTTTCGGAGTCAACGAATCGTGGTTACAGCGTGTGAGACCGTACCTAGTTTTAATGCTATTGTGTTTTAGAGTCGTTCCGTTACACAGTAATCATTCCGAATTAACGTTTTTATTTTTTATTATTATTTCATTGATGAACTTTAGCGCGATAACAAAAGTACCGTTAAATGAACAATTAAAGAAAGCCTTATTAAAAGTACTTTCGGGCTACTTGCGTTCAATTAAAATCAAAAACCGTTAAATCAAAAATGTTTTTTTTTTACGAAAACGGTTGGTGAATCTGTTCCGGAGACAGAGAAGTGCTCAATAGTTTACCTTCGGCAGCGCAGGACTACTTAGCATAGTCGATCGGGCCCCGCCGTGAGAACAAGCCAAAACTGTACTCTAAATGTAATTACTATTCGCATATTAAGTAGAAAACGACATATCCGTAACGTGTATAATTATATTTTTTATCAAATTTGCATATCGATTCGTATAAATCATAGAACAAGGGTTACAGAGACCGGTTTTTTTTTTCTTTAATTTATCGAATGAATATAGGTCGAAGGGCTTCTAATTATTCACATATTAAACAGTCGATGTGTCGTTTGACGGTGAGAAAGTTCACGAACGTTACAGCCCCGAAGATTGTGTGATTTATTAGTTTTACGATCGAATGCGTTTTTCTGGTTTCTTTTGATGCGTCATTTGCATGTTAGGTCAACGGACACGTTGGGGTGCAGGGTCGAATGTTAAAGGTTACCCGGGTTCATTTGTTTGTTAGTTTCAAACATGATTTGCTATACGAAAACAAAACAAAAACAAATTAAGAGTTAAGAAAAAAGCCCCTAGCCCGATTTATTTCTAATAAAATCATTGCATTTCAGCGCCATATATTTCAAAAGCTACATCGTAAAATATGAGTATTCTTACAACGTGCGGGTCGCCCGAGTCGCTCGCACATTGTCAGCGACAAAACTAAATGACTCGGAGTGATCCTTCAATAAAACCCAAAGTATCATTTTTCAGAGTGATTACGTCAAACATCCATTCACAAGGGTTAAAATATTCAACACTAAGTTCGATATTAATGCACACACATGGCGCGGTGCATTATTCACAGAAATCATTTCGGAACGTCGCGAGACGAACAATGAATTAAATACCGATACCGCGGATGCTGCGCGCATCTGTACCGGGGGTCGACAAATCTTAACCCTAATCCTATCTCCTTCGAAAGCAACAAAGACGCATCGAAATATATTGAAACCTGTTTTGCCGATTGACAGACCGATTCCGATATTTAATGCGCGCCACAATGCTAGTTGAATGCATGCGCGCATCGATTTGCATACGTTTTCTTTGGGTATGTAAATTATTTGTTACGATTTTTATAAGGAAACGGCGCTATGGGAAACATCGGCTCGCGTTCCCGTCGGTATGTAAATGAAGAGATAACGCGTAGAGATGGCTGACTTTTATCTTTGCTTGTTAGTTGGTCGCGCGCTTTTGCTGTGACAGTGTCACGCGGCGGCCCGCGCGCTTCCCTCGCCGTCACACCATCGGCTTTGGTTTTCACGAATACTCGACTTGAAATACGCGAGTGACGCGGGTGACGCGAGTGACGCGAGTGACGCGTTCGATTATTGACAATTTCTTTTTAATTCCTTACTGTTTTATGAACATTGTTCGTTCCCAGCACGTCGCGACGCTAAGCCNTGTTAAGTGGTTACTGGAGCCCATAGACATCTACAACGTAGACGCGCCACCCACCTTGAGATACAAGTTCTAAAGTCTCAGTATAGTTACAACGGCTACCCCACCCTTCAAACCGAAACGCATTACTGCTTCACGGCAGAAATAAGCAGGGCGGTGGTACCTATCCGCGCGGACTCACAAGAGGTCCTACCACCAGTAAAAATTTGTAAGCGAAAGTCTGTCCGGTGTTATGAATGTACAGTTTTGTGAAAAATTAAGTTACTTGTTGATAGAAATTATGAAAATTAGAAGTTTCTATCATGAGGTGAGTTTTACTTTTGTACTTACGTGTTTTTACTTTTAACTTAAATTATTTTTGATCTTTCAACAGATACGTTGGTTTGACTTACTTATACACTTAGGATATAAAACTAAACTTGGTTTCTTGCAAAAACTTCAATAAATATTTTTATTTATTTTAATGATAACGATTTTGAAATTCAATTGTTGACTTGGAGATTGATTACGCAAACTATCGAGTGGAAATTATAATTTAATAAAAACGAAAGATGATTAAAATATAATCGTATTCATATCAGAAAGAAAATGTCATGTATCATAATGATTAAGTCACACTGAATTTTAACTTTAATTTAGTTCTTGAGGTGTACATTCAACCCATTATATTTTTGTTATTAATATTGTTATAAGGCGGTCCTGGTTCGCGATAGGAACGGATTTATTTGAGTGAGGACAGGAACTTTTTGGGAAAGAGAAAGTAATTAAGGAGTTAATATCGCTACTATAGATGTAGTGGCAGCAGCTACAGGAGACTCGGCCGCGTGGTCTGTATACGGAGAACACTAGCTATCGGTAGGAACATCTGACGTCATAATTGTATTCTTACTCTTCAAACATCATTATCATCATCGTCAGCCTATAGACATCCACTGCGCGATATAGACGTCGCTAAGGTTCTCCATGATGACAATCACAATCCTACATGAATCCGCACGGGTAGGTACTACCGCCCCGCCTATTTCTGCCGTGAAGCAGTAATGCGTTTCGGTTTGAAGGGTGGGGCAGCCGTTGTAACTATACTGAGACCTTAGAACTTATATCTCAAGGTGTGTGGCGCATTTACGTTGTAGATGTCTATGGGTTCCAGTAACCACTGAACACCAGGTGGGCTGTGAGCTCGTCCACATATCTAGGCAATAAAAAAAATTAAAAAAAATGAACCTCCCAAGCTGGCCCACTCATACAGCAAAGTTATTTCTTAACAATTTTATTTATTTTCTATCGAAACACATAAACAAGTAACATTAAGTTCCTTATTAGAAGCTTAAATACGTTTAACCCGCTCTCGTAACTCCCGACTCCTAATGAAAAGAGAATTTATAATGCACGAACATTAAACTACAAACAAAAACGGATGTGGCACAATTGAGCGTAGTTCATTAAACTATATGCCTATACGTGTGAAAATTGTGAAAATCGTAACTTAATTCACAAATGCGGACCATTTTCCTTGAAGAGTTTTTAAAGATTTTCGTAAAAGGATTTGCTGCCGTGTCCTCGTTCACGTTAATAAACTAAAAACAAAACAAGAGCAAAATTATTATGTTATTTTGTTACGCCTGAAATAAACACAAGCTGAATAGGAAGAAACGTTATCGTCCGCTAATCACGGAAAATTAAGTGAAGCACACGTAGAAATCAGGATGCCACATCAAAGCGTCCCGCTAGTCTGCAGCGTCCCCACATCTCCGGTAATTAAGAGAGGCGCAAATTAGCGCCGAAAGACGAAATGTTTTTCTTTTGGGATGCGGGCGGGCGCGCTCGCGGGCCGCGCTTAGTGCAAGGACGTGCCTTTACAGTTACGCTTAAAGGACAATATAGGGCTCTCTGCTCCTTCTTAACCGGAAGGTCGCAGGACCTGAGCTGGTCGGGTATCAGCACTGGAACATAAAGTGTGCACTATCATATCATGTGCATTTACTGGTGGTAGGACCTCTTGTGAGTCCGCGCGGGTGGGTACCACCGCCCTGCCTATTTCTGCCGTGAAGCAGTAATGCGTTTCGGTTTGGAGGGTGGGGCAGCCGTTGTAACTATACTGAGACCCTTAGAACTTATATCTCAAGGTGGGTGGCGCATTTACGTTGTGGATGTCTATGGGCTCCAGTAACCACTTAACACCGGGTGGGCTGTGAGCTCGTCCAACCACCTAAGCAATAAAAAATAAAAAATAAAAATATCGAAGGCGTGATCGATCGGTTATCAATATAATCAAGTGTTATAAAGTACTAGCTTCTGCCCGCGACTTCGTCCGCGTGGAGTAATTACTTTGGCATAACGCTAAATATTACCTGCCTCTTCATTTACGTAGAAATTGAAAATATTTTTGAATAATAGAGTGTTAAGGAGCTATTTAATGGTACCTTAAATCACGCTTTTTAACCGACTTCAAAAGAGGAAGTTATAAATTCGAACATAATTTTTTATCTATGTAAGAGATTATGGCATAAAAAACGTTATACTGAGTCAACCTTAACATATAGACATATGCTGTTGCGGACTTTTTTTAGATCTTTTAAAGGAGAACAATTTTTCCATACATTATTTTAGCGAAACTTTAACCGTTTCCGCAGCGCACGCAGCGGAAGCTCTCAAAAGGGAAAAATACCCCCGATTTTGAAACATTCTTTATTGGTGCTCCGCTTGCATTGGTCTTAGCGTGATGTTATATAGACTATAGCCTTCCTCGATAAATGGGCTATCTAAAACTGAAAGAATTTTTCAAATCGGACCAGTAGTTCCAGAGATTAGCGCGTTCAAACAAAGAAACCCTTCAGCTTTATAATATTAGTATAGATAAGCCCTAATTTAGAAAAATAAGGACAGTTCAATTTTCTTTTAAAGTTGCTATTACGGACCGTGATTTAGATTAAGTCCTTGCCGCTTGCCCTATAAAGAATGTGATACGGTCGAAGACACGCCTGTCATATTCCTCAAATGGGAAAGATATTATTAAAGTACCTATCTAAAAAGTTATAAATATGTTCAGAAATCTTTTTTATTCTATAGAGAGCGGATTAATTGTCAAATTATGAAATGCGATCCATGTAATGTAATGATTCATGACATCACTGCCATCGTGGTCCGAATGCGCGAGGAGATGGCGAGATATCTCCACCTTGCACCCACCCATTAATTGTTGTCTTTGGAAAACTCATTTAAGAAAAGTAATTAAATTTTCTTTTTGATTTTTGAATTTAATTCTCGGTCTCTTCGTACCCGACGCTCTATAATAATCCTGTGAACGAATTCAAGCTACAAAAAACTAGATGGCGTTAGTGTACAAGAGCGGTAGGCTTACTTCAGTACCTTTACTACCAAATAATGACATTTTATACCTACCTCGTTACATAGATGGCACTACCATAGGTATAGATTCATACGATTTTATTACGGTACTGTCCATGCACTTATGCAGCCTTTATGTGGTAAATAATTTATAAAAGAACTCACTATGCACAGTTATTATCCTAAAATATTTAAATTACAGGATCCGCAAAAAAAAAAAATTTTTTTTGCTGACGCTATTCGTGACATTAAAATCATCAACACATAACGACTCACCCTACTGCGGACCCTCCTCAGCGGTCAGCGGTGTCCCTGACCCTCCCACGCACATGTCACAAGAAACTCCTTAATGTAGGACGACGGTTCGACTCCCGGTCAGAACAATAGGTGACGTACAAGACAAATAGATCGAAGTTATTTTATCAGTTATTGCTATTAATTACGTAATAGGCTGGTAGGAACCGTCATATGTCACTGTGAGATCGCAGTGCCATCAATCGATAGCAAAACTTTGCACTCACAAAATTACGTAACAATAAATGTTTAGAGAAATTTAAAAATATATATAAATAAGAAACACTATAACTCAATATAAACATATCCAATCTAGTCGGGCTACCATCGTATGTGTCGTCGGTAAGCCAAATTGATCCGCAAATTACCTAAAACGGACCCTTCTCACCGTCTCCCTCCACTCCCCACCCCCCAGTTTTTACATCAATGTTTTTCTATAGACATGTGAAGGGAAATATCTAAACATCTAAGGGTGGTCCAAGTTTTTGGGATCTGCTAATAACCCTTTGAAGGGCCGTGACTGGACGATTTTTAGCGGAGACCTCTGTATTGAGATGAGAACGTGCGGAATAATGTAAGCCAGGGTCCTGGCCTGCTCGCTCACATATTGTACAGTGAAAACTTTTTTCGTAGAGCAATCGAAAATGAAATTAAGTCAGGAAATTGACAATTAATCCGTACTCAAATAGACTAGAACTGACGGAAGTTTGGAAGGAAACTTCTGACAGAGAGCAGGACATGCGAAAAAATGTTTTGTTAATATCCAAATTAGTGGTTAATGAGAAATACAAATATAATAATGTTACCTGAAACTATCTTTTACTCATTCAATCTCTGAAATGCGTGCTTCTCAAAAAAACAAATATTCGCGCCCATCAAAACATGACCTCATGAATTCCCCACGATCGCAGATAGTCCCTCGGACGCTGGCCCCAAACGCTTATTTAAAATTTTTCCACCCGTATTAATTCCTTCATATTGACGTCCGAGGTTCGGGGAGGCAGGGGGGGCTGCAGATAACGCGGGAGACATAAAACGTAGGAGATCGCTAATTCATCATAAGTTAAAGGGTTTTTATGTACAGAGCCGGCCACTCTTTGTACGGTCTGCAAAAATGAGGATATCGTAAGAAATAAAAAAAAAACGCTTCAAAGGGTTAATGCAAGGGGTATATTAATTAGCTTTGGAGATTCGAACGGAGACACGAGTACGTATCTTGCGAATTCGCTTTGAGCTAGATTTCTTTTTTGAGCTTTTGAACTTTCATATCGGAAATCCGAAGAGCTTTTAACTTTCCATAAACTGAGATGCATCAAACAATTTCCGTATTAAGATTTAAAATCAAGCGCCTTATCCTGAGATACTGCTAAATAAACAGTAATAATTTCTGTGTGGAGCGACAGGTAAATAAATATTGAATAATTGCATTATTCTGTTTACTCGAAGGGTTCAATTTATTGAAAGTAAAGTACAAAGCGGATTGAATTAATTTTGCCGTCGATTCCGATAGCTGTAGACGCGTGAGTATCGCAAAGTTTATTAGGAACTTTTAAACGATTTAAAAGTTCCCTTCGAAGCTCAGTTTCGTAAACAGATACTCGTTTAAGCCCATTCCAGTATCGAACTACGCTGAAACTCCAGTTGTGAATGAATGGAGATTTGCCGTTTTGTGGAAAACTAGTTTTTTTACTTTAAAACAGTCTATAAAACAGTCTAGCTTTAAGTTTTGTTACTAATTAAAATTAACTTCATCGAATGATTCTTAATTGTGTAGTTTTAGACAATAAATTATTAGTAAATTCATAGAATAATTTAGTAGAATTATTAATTTTACTATTTCAGTTTATGCCTTTTTATTACATGAAATAATATTATTATCGCATCTGACGCCTACTTCTATAGATACCTTTGGAGTAGGTATCTGTCGTTTATTTTCCTGTTAATCATAACATAGTTGTAACATCTACGTGTCGTAAGTCCGCAAGGCAGGCACCACTATCCCGCCTACTTCTTCCGCGAATCCTTTATTGATTCAGTTGAGCCTTGACAAGTCTCATGTGTCGAGCTGGGCAATGGCACTCACGAGACGACCAGACAGCTCACTCGTCTAAGCAACTATATGTATATAATATATGTTCTGGACGGTCGACACATGTAGGTACATGTGTGTAATGTTATGAAACCCAAACAAAAAACCGAAGCAGTCGATAATTTGAGTAGAAAGTTAAGCGGGCACACATCCCTTAAAGTTAAATCAATTAGGGCCCGCTTTAAAATCGTCCTCGGAGGGCGGAGGGCGGAGGGCGTAAAAAAACTTCTAACGAATGTCCCTCGAACCCTTTTTAATCAATTAATTACTCAATTCGAGCACATTGTCTCGGTTCATTGTGTGTGCGTTTGTTTTAGTTTTTTAAAACAATTTAGTGTACTGCGTGCTCAGTGCGAGCTTTTTAACGTTCTCGATAACGTAAAAGTTAACTCAAATTTGTATACAGTTGGAACAGCGCCAATAGCGGCAAACGTAGGCAATAGTTACAACTTCATACAAATATGAATTAAATATTACGTGGCGCATTTACGTTGTAGATGTCTATGGGCTCTAGTAACCACTTAACACCAGGTGGGCTGCAAGCTCATCCACCCATCTAAGCAATAAAAAAAAATTTGAACCTTGACATTGTCACCTCACCGGCTGCCTAGAGAAGCCTGTGTGGCTTAGTTTATATCCTGTGTGACGGTTTAGTTAAGAGTCGCGTGGTCCCCCGAGCGCTGTTGACACATCACGCGAGCACAGAAACCAACTACACCTGGGATCTCGAACCGTCTCTATATTTTCTTATCTCTGTATCTGCGTCTTAAACGTCCTTAGAATAGACACACGCGTCGGCTGATGAAGTATTCTATACCAATTAAACTCGTACGATGGATGTAAATGAGGTGTGGGCCTGCCCCGCGCCCTACCCCAGCGACTTCTGTTACGACATCGCCACTCATGATAACTCACGATAACTCATGGTTGATCTGTGATTTGCAAACAAATAGATTATTCTTTTTTTATTTAATACTAGCTGACCCGGCACACTTCGTAATGCCTCAATCGATAAATGAAATACCTAAACTTTTGTATAAAATAAACTTAAAACAAACAAAAAGAATCCGTCCGATGTGTCCCCCACATCTAAGGAAAAACAAAATTGTTATTTTTATTTGATATTGAGAATTTTCATATTCATCTACCTTTTAAACCTTCTCTGGATTTCCACAAATAATTCATGACCAAAATTAGCCAAATCGGTCCAGCCGTTCTCGAGTTTTAGCGAAACTAACGAACAGCAATTCATTTTTATATATAGAGATATATAGATTAAATAATACTTGGGTGACTGGTCTGTGTCCGCTTATGAAGGGACGATTCGTCAGCCTTGCAAAATAAAACAAAACAATAAATTTATTAAACGACACTAAAAATGATAATTTAATAAATATCTGTTCCAAACAGACAACAAAAAGACACACCTAAATAACTCATGAAGCAGCACTTCGCGGAACAGAAAAGACGATCAATGAACCCTGTCGCAAATTCGATCGGCTGCCTATTTATAAAAGGCGACTGCAAACGTAATTACAAGTTACAAGTGCCTATCAGTCAAAATGAGCAAAATCAAAAGTCCACCCCCCGAACCGAACCCGAAAACGAAGAAATAATTAAAAGGTCGACTGAAAACCGAATGGAAACTTAATTCCGATGCCTATTTGTACCTCATCGAGTTTTACCAAGTTTCGCGGAACTTCTCCCGGAGCGTCGCGTCTCGTCTCGCGATTATTTGCTTCGACTTTTAACGTTGCCAGTTGCGTTAATTCGTAATTAGGGGGTGATCGGTTATCATCCCTGGCACGCCCTACTTACAATAGTATGTACGAGCGGCCTTAAGTAAACGGGTGGACGAGGTCAGAACCTACTGGGTGCTGCTTTCATTCTAATAAAGAACTATATTGACTTTCCAAACAAAATGAGAACATTCTACACTCGTATCTTGTCAAAGATTACTGACAGAGAAGTCAGACTCTCGACTAACAGTGTCTATTAATACATTAAAACTACAACAGTAACTGTCAATCACGCAAGACACGTTCGAATATTCAAAATTTAAATTGAAATTAATTATCACTCCCCCGCGGAAGTACGTCGGAAAGTTGTTTGACTCGCGTGCCGTGTAGGTTCGGCAGTTTCCGTCGCCTCCTAATTCCGTTCGGCTCAATAAAGCCTTTATTGGCGCGTTATTAGCTAGGCTTTTATCTTCTGCCGTGTTCGCAATGAGCCACTGCTTTAAAGTGATCATAGATTAGGTAGGTAAGAGAGGGTAGATGACATCAAATGTTTCATATTGAGTGTTTTATGCATTGGAAAAGTCGAATATAAATTGTAATCAATATTTCAAAATTTGTTTAGTGATTATTTTGAATTTCTATGAATCTTGAGTAAAAATGAAATGTACCCCCTTCTTACATTAATTACTAGACCGTGAAATCGTTTGCGTAAAAATTGTTAACACTTTTTTTTATTAGCTTATTAATTTTTTTAAACCTATTAACTTTCCGTATAATGTTTCTTTTTCTGTATTTTAATGAGTTTAAGTGTGAAAATGAGGGTATAGACCACATAATAACGTCATCCACTTTTACACATGAGGTCGAATTGGACTGTGTTTTTCAAGCCGGTGCTTATGGTCGCCGCGTGGCCAGTAGGTATAGACGGCAACTGTAGGTATTGCAAAGCCATTGTTTCTACAAAAATATAAGAAACAAAGTTAATATGTCGCGATTTTGGGGCAGTATGCGTGTCTCGCAATCAAGAGGCCCCATGTTCGACAGAGATCATCAATATATTTCAGACAGTTAGTAAAACGAAATCTTAAACACTCAAACATGAGCTCTATTCATAATAATATTAATATTTAATAAATTTTCATTTTCAATATTTATTGCAAATTTATTTATTTTCTATGACCATTAAATTAATTGAAGTTAAACATCTTACATTCTTATTACATACCATAGATCCTTAATTTTTTAATCATAATAAGATTTTACCGACTCGTTATCAAGGACACAAAAAAGCACATAGGGACTCATTTGACCAAAATAATAATACTCGAGGCAGATTTGGTTTCTACATTAACACGAATGAATCCGCGCCTAAAAATGAAAGTTCAACATGCTTATTTACCATCTGAATGTTTTACTTGAGTTAACTTGTCACGCCTAACAACACCTCTATACTGCGCAATCTATGACACGAAAGCACAAAGGGGAGACTTTATTGGCAACTACCGATGCTTTTATCATCGAAAGCGTGA
Source organism: Bombyx mandarina (assembly GCF_003987935.1). Next base: position 115,888 of record NW_021011492.1, on the reverse strand, counting down.
AGCACAAACCGACACACAATATTACACACGTCACGTGACATATTTAGACGTGGATACGTTATAGGTTGTGTGTGTGTGTGTGTGTGTGTGTGTGTGTGTGAACAGGAGGCCACTATCGACAACCAGCACGTAGAAACAACATGATGTACTTGTTGTTAGAGCATGTTTTGATCCCGCCCGGGCAGACACCACTGGCCCGTCTAGTGCCGCTGCGCTGTGCACTCGGCCGTGGGGATCATTACCGTTCCAATATTACTAAGCTTTTTTGAGACGTAATAAGGACCGGGCTTCAATATTGATTTTAGAGTGCACTCACTCCTCTAGTAGAGAACTAAAATATTGACAATACGTTTATATTTGGGTTTTTTTCACAAACCGACACTTGGCCATGGGATTGGATGTCTTATAAACTTCAAAGTGAACGGCATGGCGGTGTGGTGTCGCCATGTCGCTGAGAACAGGTACGTTTTAATGGCCAACCGAACATCAACAATAAATGAGTACGCCGTGAGCATTCGTGAGCACGCATGATTACACTACAATACTCGTAATTAATACGCGGCAACATTCCCATAAAGCTATGTGTATGTGTATATGATTCGGTTACTGCCGATTAACTAATGGCCTATCCAATCTTAATCTCAGACCTATAACCCACATTCCAACAAAGCTCCAAGAATCAACGCAACAATGTAAAGCTCAAAAGCTTTTATAAATAAACTTTAAATAATGACAATCCAATCAAAATTCCCGAAGCGTCGCTTCCAGTTGGCGCCGTTCCAGGAGTCGAACTCGCGACCCGCTCACCTGATGTCCGCGATCAATCAGCCGGAGTCGTTAGAGCGGGACTCGGGACGGCGACAGATCATGAGCTCCGACCCGCTCGCCATCGATCTGGACGACACTAATGCACTTTATAATTATTCGAACGCTGATTGTCGATGGTCGGGCTGACGGATGGCCATCGGAATAGTTCCGGGCTGCTCACTATTCTTCAACGTGACGCGGATTTAAAATATATCACTCGTCTGTGTCTCAAACATTTCGAAACTACATAGAAGTATGTGTGTGTGTGTGCGTTTATAATGTTACAAATGATTTAATTTTGGCTGTACAATGTCGGATAGAACAACCTCATTTCTTCCGGGGGTGGGGTTTGCTAGGGGCGACAGAATGCAGTCTTCGCAAATCGGCACTGACTGGCAGTAAGGCTATTGGGAGATATTGTGAGCCACCACCAGCTTACATGCTACGAAGCAGCATGCATTTAAGGCTTAGGAATCCCGGTAACAGTACTCGTCGAACTCGGCAAAGATTTTGACGTGCAACCTAACCTAAAGATCAGCCCACTGAGTTTCTCACCGGGTGTTCTCAGCGGGTTGCGATTCCAATCCGGTAGTAGATTCATTCGAGAAGCAGCTGCTCTTGAGTTGTTGCCCTTTGCATACATTTTTTGGATTCTTGTCTATTAATAAATCTAGGTTCCATAAAACAAGAAGTGTTGAGCTAAGGAACTGAATGGCGGTGTATACGTTGTACTGTCCATGGACTTCAATAATCTCTCAACACCAGATGAACGTATGTTCCTCTTCCCACATGAAAATTACCAAAGACTGATTGAGACTTTTGACTAATTATTTGTAGACCGACTGAACTCGAGCTTTATGTCATAGTCCGTGTAGTCCCTGGACGTACTGGCGCGGCGGCCAGGAGTCAGAGGTGAAGTGAAGTCGTGAAAGAAGTAGTCATAATATTTAATTCAAGTAGATCACAGGCGGAGTCGCGGGCCGCACTCGTTAACTGAAGCTTCAGCGAGTCGTAGACGCGGTTAAAACACTTACGGATTAATCTCACATTTATTTAATACATTATACAATTACCGACGCTTCGAATATTTACAGTTGAGAACATACCCCACTGTTTATATTCCTGGGTTCAGTAGGTTTGCATTGTTTATTCAATTGGGTCTTGATGGTCACTCTCGTGGAGTGGGAAGACAGGGAATGTCACCGGCTATGGGAGCCCATGGTCTACAACATGAATCCGGATTCTTACGTGAAATTGGAATTAAACCTGAATTACGTAAATATACACTGGTTTCTTAAACTTTCTGTTGCCAGAGAACCGTCTTGAATCACCAACATTAACTATACAAAGTATTAAATTAGTCGAACAAATAATGCTAACAAATAAATGAAATCATAAAACATCTCGTTTTTAAATAAAATAGATCCCACGTTATTATTTATTATTTAGTATTTATTTATATATATATATATATCTATACTTATACTTATCTATACTAATATTATAAAGAGGAAAGATTTGTTTGTTTGTTTGTTTCGAATAGGCTCCGAAACTACTGGACCGATTTGAAAAATTCTTTTTCCATTAGAAGCCGACATTGTCCCTGATGAACATAGGCTACTTTTTAAAAAAAAAAAATTATTTTATTTTTTTGGTTTCATGTGTGTTTTAATGTTTTCGAAGCGAAGCGAGGGCGGTTCGCTAGTATAATTATAAAGAGGAAAGATTTGTTTGTTTGTTTGTTTCGAATAGGCTCCGAAACTACTGGACCGATTTTAAAAATTATTTCACTGTTTCTAAGCTACACTATTCCCGAGTGACATAGGCTGTGATATTTTTTGAAAAAAATTATGGATCGTTACTAAAACTCCAATAATGTAACCCAAGGTGTAAAAAAATTACCTAAAATTGTCGTTAATGACCCGAGCGGAGCCAGAGCGGGCCGCTAGTTATTTATAGCATAGTTGCTCATTGTTTCCTTAGTCAAGCGAAGAGAATAGTGCTTACGACCCAAATAACAGGATCAGCTTTGACACTGTCATTACCGATAACCGAACGGGCTGATCACTCATTAGACCATCAACGTAACCAACTGTTCTCAAATTTTTGATGGGTAGAATAAAATTTGACAGAGGCGGCAAACAAACAGTCGCCGAACAATGCATGTGAAACTGCTGATATCGATCTAAATGAAGCTTCTTCTTATATTTAAGTGCGAGCTTCGTATTAATCACCGTAAACAAGAGAAAGGAACGTATAAATCGTAAATGTGGATCGTATAATTGCGTGTTTCCGGTTGATTTTTGCTTCGAAATAAAATAAGTGCTTTGAATACGCGTTTAGTAATTACATTCTAATGTCCCGGCCAATAGCTGAACTAATCACTCTTTGTTTGAAGACTCTTTACTGGTGGTAGGACTTCTTGTGAGTCCGCGCGGATAGGTACTACCGCCCTGCCTATTTCTGCCTTGAAGCAGTAATGCGTTTCGGTTTGAAGGGTGGAGCAGCCGTTGTAACTATACTTGAGACCTTAAAACTTATATCTCAAGGTGGGTGGCGCATTTACATTGTGGATGTCTATGGGCTCCAGTAACCACTTAACACCAGGTGGGCTGTGAGCTCGTCCACCCTTATAAGCAATAAAAATAAATAAAAAGAAAGATAGCGGTGATTCTGCCGCACGGCTCTGACACACGGTAAGATAGAATAGACGTAATTAAAAGGGTTTTGATATTTCGTACGCAGCCCTAAAAGTACTCCTGTGTGTCGAAGGGTCAAATATCCTAAGGTCAATGTATTCAAGGCGACCTGAAGCCGGAAGGTGGACTCTGTTACGCCTAGCATCACTTGAACTGCCAAAAATACAGTGTAAATTATTGTGGAATTAATGTTTCTTAGGTAATCAGCAGAGTTAATGTCTCTTTGTTTGAATATAACAGTAATTATTTAAAAATACGAATAAAGACAATTTCACTTCCGTTCGACTTTATTACAACGATTTCATATATTGTATTACACTGTGTATTCATTTTTACGATGTGAATATTTTATAATTCAAAATGAGTGCTTGTCTCAAAACAAATTTATCGTCTCTAATAATATATCAGCTATCTTATGGACTTTAGTTGAGGCATAATATGGCCGATGATGGCTATGCCCCAATCGAGCAGTCCTACTATCATGATGGATGATCATCATTTAACGTACAAATATTGAAAAATTTATAATAATAAATACGTTTGAAAATCTTGCTGGTGGTAGGACCTCTTGTGAGTCCACCGTCCCGCCTATTTTTGCCGTGAAGCAGTAATGCGTTTCGGTCTGAAAGGTGGGGCAGCCGTTGTAACTATACTTGAGACCTCATTATATCTCAAAGTGGGTGGCGCATTTACGTTGTGGATGTCTATAGGCTCCAGAAACCACTTAACACCAGGTGGGCTGTGAAGCTCATCCAAACAACTAAGCAATAAAAAAAAATTTTTAAAAAATGCACTCTGCACTACAATTCGACTCTACGTAAACACATTTCAAATTCAAATTCCAATTTACAGAACGGCAACAATATACAAATATTGCAGTCAATAAAACAAACAATACAAGCGAATTTCGGTCGGGGGGTTACGTTCTAGAAGTTTCCGGACTAAATTCGAATGAATGTCCCGCGACGAGGTCTGCGATCGAACACCGAACACCTACTCGCTCGTTATGTTAGCTCGCGATTTGTTGTGAACTTTACGCGCGAATCAAAGAAACAGATGGAACGTTTTGTTCAATTTTCAAATTGTTCAAGTTTCGAACGCGTTCCAATTCGTTTATTTCACAATGTTGCCTGATTTTGAAGAGAGCTCTCTGTTTTCAATATAAGTGTTTGGATTCTATTTACATCAGTAAAGATTCCACGGTGTGTGGCTTATAGTATATACATATATCAGCTATTCCAGCTTGTTATTGATATAACATTGACTAGAGAAAAGTAGAGATCTAAATCCACACGCACCCTGCAGACTTCTGATTAAGTTTATTAACCTCAAAGTTTAGGTTTTACACGATGATACGGTCACCGCTGCACACACAGGCCTTGGCTATATAGGAACGACAGTAAAATTGTAGATAATAATTCTCAAAAAATACCATAAATGTCATTACTAACATTATAAAAGGGCTGTGTACTTACGGCTTACTTTATTTATAAAGAATAACAACATACTGATCCAAAGTTGGAAAATCTCAAAAGAGTAAACATTCCGACCTCATGTCTCAAGGTGCTAACAACTTATGTGACTTTATTAGACTCAGTCATTTATGTCAAAAATACGCTAATAGTTTTGTCTCTAAGAAGCACAATTGAGTTAGGTAATTTTAAACTACCTATTTATATTAAGAGTTCTATGCCGCACAGGTGCGAGCGATTCTGTTTTATTGGCTGCCCTCCCGCGCTGCGCGCTAACTCAATATTTGTGTAATATAATAACTATTTTGTACTAAACATACAGACATATGTATAGATTTCACGTGTGCCATTTAATATGATTACCAGTAGGGATTTATGTCGAGGACTTCTGTTTGATCAAACTGAAAGTTCACTTGACTGGACTGGTGGTTTATTAGCGCAAATGAGCACTATTTACCAACACATACTCCCTTCTACCAGCTCGTGGGAATGGTTCGCTGTAGAAACAAGCAGGAGGATAATAAAAACAATCGAAAAATAAGTTAATCCCAAAAATGTGGGTAGTAGCCAAAATCGTTTTTTTTTTCTAATGAGACATTTTGAAAAAAATAAGTAATATTTAATTAGAGTAACAAACAAACATTCCAGAACGAAGTCAAACATGGAACTCTCGAATCGCCAATCGGATTATCGTACTGCTCGTATAAAAGACGGGAATCATCTTACCCCTTCCATTGGGGGTAGCGGGAGGATGGGGGGCAGCGTGAGGGGAGCTAATGGCAACACCACTCGGATTCATTAGTAAATTAGAAACCGGATGAGTCCAAAGTTACGAAAATTCAATATCTAATAATGATGTTCTCTACCTGTCTATCGGCAGGGCGCGTGTCTCAACTCCACAATTGACTGCCGAATGTTTGTGAAGCTGAATCACTCTCAGAGCTGCGATTGTTCTGCCCCTTTGTGGTTTTAACATTCAACGTTGACCCGTATGTAGATTAAAAGTTATTATGTGGCGAAATCAAGTCTTCATTGGATATCAACATTATTAATTAGGCTACATATTGACCCTGATAGTGTTGATGCTACAGTCTTCACAAACGTTCACATAAATAAATATTTACTAACAATCACGCCACGTTAACTGGTCCCGTGATAAGTTCGTAAAGAACTTGTGTTACAGGTACCAAATAACGGATATCAATGTAATGTTGTTATTATACACATACATATATTTAATAGAAATCCATAACCCTGGAAAAGACATTTATATTCGAACCCGCGACCCCCTTGTGTAGTGACCATGTCACTTACCACTACACCAGACGGCCGTTAACATATTTGTTAAGAGCACATGAGCGAGCTTGCTAAGGACAACCTTAATCTTTAAACTTCATCAATAAATTGTATAATCACAGACACTATACCACTTCACCCAACGAGACCAATAAAATATGCTATCGTCACTTATCGACGACATAATAAATTTCTAATCATCTTCAAATTCTAATAAAAAAATCTAATGAGATTTTTAAAATTGTGATGTTATTAAAAATTATATGTTTCTGTCCGGCACCGAACACATTGAAGGAGTACTTAATCTCTCAATGTCAGTTTCAATTTGTTCCCAGTATCCTCTTACCTATGGCGCGAGCTGGGGAGAACAGTATGCTAAGTCAAGAGTTTGCAGCGATTGTTCTGAGAGTGGAAAAAGTTAATATTGATTATATGAACACACTTTGCAGCTAATCCAGCTGTGATGTTGGAATAATTTAAATGAAACCATTAGACCATCAACGGTTCACAAGGGGTAAACAAAGATAATAAAAGAAAATGATAGAAGATATTATTCTCCTAGTTTTTTATACTTTTAAAATGTAATTTTTCATTAAGATAACCTAATCATTGCATTATATCTAAATGCAAGAAGGGCATCAGTAGTCAATTAGGTAGAAGTTGTTGGGTATATATTTTTTTTATTGCGATTGTAGGCAGACGAGCATACGGCCCACCTGATGGTAATTGGTCACCGTCGCCCATGGACGTCAGCAATGCCAGGGGCAGAGCCGCTGAATAACATAAAGTACTCTCCGCAATCCTCGTTTGAATGCTGTATATGTACTGTATTCCCGACACAGACGGACGTAAAGCACGTGATAATATTTTGTATAGATGTTCACAAAGCGTTCGACTTGCTCACCGTTCTCCGTCTACTATACTCAACATGCTATTTTCCGACTACGTCTCGTAGACATCGTAGAGGAAGCGCTTTCGACGAGCCAATTTTAAAAAAATACTTCTAATCTAGTGATGAAAATGTATTAATTCGATCATTCGTCTTGCCGGAGGATTACTTTACTTCACACCTTTATTTTAAACAATCCGATCAAGTCCGCGTCTTGCGACCTCTCTATTCCTTTTATTGTTAAGAAATCTCAAGCAACTTTCATTTGTGGGGCTATAATCCCAAAAACAACGCCAATTGGTAATTGTTCAAAATTAAAAAGTAAAAATAACAAAGTACTAACATCGATTTTTATTGAGTTCGGATAAAAGACACGCGGACGTACAGATCACGACAACACACAATCAAGATAATCTACGGATACGTACATATAGATAGCTCACAGTGACATTATTATTAGTAAATTAAAACATTGTCATATAAAATATCCAAAATTGTACTTTGGTAAATAATGGTTTTGCAAACACAAAATCGAAATCTATTAATGCGATTAGACAGGTCCGCTGGACGAGCTCGGCTTTCGAATGTTTAGAGGCGTCATATAATCTTAATTACTTTTCTAAAATTAATGTCCATTAATAAAAAGGCTAGCTTTAATTCACGGGATCTTATGCTTCAGGTAAATAACGTTTTTATTTTTATTGCTTAGATGGGTGGACGAGCTCACAGCCCACCTGATGCTAAGTGGTTACTGGAGCCCATAGACATCTACAACGCAAATGCGCCACCCACCTTGAGATATAAGTTCTAAGGTACAGTTACAACGGCTGCCCCATTCTTCAAGCCGAAACGCATTACTGCTTCACGGCAGAAATAGGCAAGGCGGTGGTACTTACCCGTCCGGACTCACAAGAGATCCTACCACCAGTAGAGTAGTAAGTGTCTTAGTAATCAGCAGAGTATGCAGCTAGTATCGAAGCTGTCGCCAATACTTATATATCATTCGCGGCCACCGAATTAATCCTCACGCCCCTCCGCTTTATTTCAATGTTACTGAGAATTCGACCTCACGTCTCAAGATTACTCAAAAACCCTTGACCCCGCCAACTAACGAGTGACGGTAACCAGTAGGCCAGCGGCAGGTGAGGGCTTTCGGAATTGGATAAACTCATGACGTCACATTTATATAAATAAATACTCCATTATTTAGTTGTCGTGAGTCAATATTTGAAGACGTGTTTCGAAAATTGGCAGCCGTCCCAAACAGTCGTAAGTATGATTCAAGAATATTTAACCAGATTAAGCGGACCTGTTCAGACCAAACACAAAACGTCTTAAGGTGTTTTTCTTAGCTGTTTTATAGTTAGAAAATGTGTTTATAATATGACTGGATAATTAAAACTATGCACCGATGACACAGTCCAGCTGGGATTTTGACTTTATACGTCAAGACACCACTTTTTGATGTCTAAGGATAATGATGTCTGCCCGGAACTAATTTACACCAGAAATAATAGATTCGAGTCTGGATCACAGCTATGTTGTTGCAAGTGGAGTGTGTTTTGGCGGTATGTTTTAATTTTATTTTTATTGCTTAGATGGGCGGACGAGCTCACAGCCCACCTGGTGGTTAAGTGGTTACTGGAGCCCATAGACATCTACAACGTAAATGCGCCACCCAGCTCGATAGTTGCGGTTAAGTCGGCAAGCTAAATAATAAGATTTAAGAGCCTTCCTCTTTTAAGTTCGGACGTAACCTAACACATTACATACACTAATTAACCGAATTAATTGTAGGTACAGTCACTCGTATAAGAATCATTCATTCCACTCGCGCACTTTCATTTCCCTTCGTATATTTGAAAAAAAATCATTTTAGAAAACCGGAATTTTTATAGCACTGAAGCGTTATCAGATGTTGGCGTACGCGCGCCTCATAATAACTATTCATAAGGTATCCATTCTAATTACATCTAAGATAACGGATGAGCTCTGATGTTTTTGAAGTCGCTTTGAACGATAGCTCTCGTTGTACTGGTCGTATTATGAGTACTGCTATATAGGCTTTTTGTGTGCTGATATTGAAGTAAATTTTAAAGTGACTCACAATTATTTAAAACTAGCGACCCGCCCTCGCTTCGCTTCGGAAACATTAAATTTTATTATTGATAGTTGAGTCCCGCGATGTTACGCGCGGTTATTATCGTACCGCGGGTGACGCCGCTAGGCGAAGCTAGTCTAAAAAAAAGTAGCCTAAGTTACTCCTTATATCATCAGCTACCTGTCAGTGAAAGTCCCGTCAAAATCAGTCCAGCCGTTCCTGAGATTAGCCGGAACAAACAGACAGACAGACAAAAATTGTAAAAAATGTTATTTTGGTGTAGGTATATACCGTATATATTATATTCATATGCATGTAGTAAAAAGCGGTTATTTCAATATTACAAACAGATACTCCAATTTTATTTATATGTATCGATTATTGTGTTTTGTTCTACATATTATTATTGGGAATAATTTTTAATAGGACTTTACAAAACACGATTGAGCTGTAATGTTTCGAATAGGATAATTTTACAAAAACTCCAAAAATTCTAATCTGGAAATGGTGTAATAAATTTTAAAATTTAATTGTGAAGACTTCTCGATTTCGGAAGTGGACTAAACAATTTTTTCGTTAATTATCGAGTAAACTCTCGCAGCTCACACCGAACGCGGCCCTCCGGTCTCCGCGAAGAAAAATTAACGCACTGGCGAGGGTCCGCCGCCCGCATTACGCAGGGACCGGCCACTAATTAATGGAAAAGGATTAAATTCGTACTGAATCGAAATAAAATAAATATGAAGGACGGCTGTACGCGGCCCGAGGGTGTGCCCCGTCAATAACACGCGCCGTCTTCCAGGATTTATTTATGATCTTTATATTGAAACCGTTCAATTTACCTTTTAAATAAACGCTCTTGATTTCGAAGTCGTCGTGGCCTAAAGGATAAGACGTCCGGTGCATTCGTATGAAGCGAGGCACCGGTGTTCGAATCCCGAAGGCGGTTATCAATTTTTCTAATGAAATACGTACTCAACAAATGTTCACGATTGACTTCCACGGTGAAGGAATAACATCGTGTAATAAAAATCAAAGCCGCGAAGCATTAATGCGTTTCGGTTTGAAGGGCGGGGCAGCCGTTGTCACTATACTGAGACCTTAGAATTCATATCTCAAGGCGGGTGACGCATTTACGTTGTAGATGTCTATTCGCTCCAGTAACCACTTAACACCAGGTGGGCTGTGAGCCCATCCAACCATGTAAGCAATAAATAAAAACTTAGAACAATTTTACAACGTTTACTGAACACCGCTTAACAGCACGCGAGCCGTGAACTCGTCGGCCCGTTGACGCAAACAAAACATTATCAATACGCCGTCAGAGAGATGTCGACTGTCAAATGTATTGGGATGCCAACGTATATACTGCTAGTACCTACATTGTAGGATGTTTATAACAATGTCAATCATAAACAGAAATAGTTTTATTTACTGAAAACTGTTCGCCGGAACAAAAGCGCGCGACCATAACTGACAGTCGGAGTAAGTGATACGAAGCGACGTCGCGGTCAGAACGACAGCTCACGTATACATATTGCTGGGTTTGTTTCTTTGCTTCCGTACGTAATTACAAAGACATCAAAAGAGTAGCATCATTGATTATAAAGTTGTATGTGTTTATGAACGAAATACTTTTTTTTATTTTATCGTACACAGAACTTGATGCTGCCTCTGAAAGAAAATATTGGATGTCGAACCACCTGGTGTTAAGTGGTTACCGGAGCCCATAGACATCTACAACGTAAATGCGCCACCCACCTTGAGATATAAGTTCTAAGGTCACAGTATAGTTACAACGGCCGCCCCACCCTTCAAACCGAAACGCATTACTTCTTCAGGGCAGAAATAGGCAGGGTGGTGGTACCTACCCGTGCGGACTCACAAGAGGTCCTACCACCAGTAATTACGCAAATTATAATTTTGCGGATTTGATTTTTATTACACGATGTTATTACTTCACCGTGGAAGTCAATCGTGAACATTGATTACCTAAGTACGTATTTCATTAGAAAAATTGGCACCCGCCTGCAGGATTCGAACACCGGTGCATCACTAGATACGAATGCACCGGACGTCTTATCCTTTAGGCCACGACGACTTCAAAATGTCAAAATACAAATTAAAACCTCTGAAGTGAATTATTCACGATGGAATAATTAAAATGATTCGTGGTTCCCGCAAAGCTTCGTGATAACTAAAAGAATCAGAAGTTGTGTAGGACGACGTACATAGAGTGAGCGTCGGCGGAGTGACGCTGATCCCAGGGTCGCCAGATCCTACCCTTGGCGTGATGGCGGGGCGCGATAAACAAAAAATGACGGATATGAGCTAAATCAAATAAACAAAGTCACTGAAACTTAGTCTCTTACGAAACTCTTCCATAATTGTTTTTTTAGAATAAAACGTACTTAACGTAATTATGAAAAAAGGTTAACAACGCATTTTCATTAAACTCGTAACTTTTTTATGTTTACAACTAGAAAGTTGAGTGTAGCCACACGCGAGACCTCACTCGCCATCGACTTGTAATGAGTTCTGTGAGAACTCACACTCAACTAACAAAAGGAGGTCCAGTGCGTCTTCGCGAGTGAATACACTTATAACCAAGTAGATCGTTAACTTGTCTAATCATCTACAAAAAAAACCTGCCATTAAATATACGCGGGAAAAATTTGCACTCTCCTGGACTTACCCAAGTTTCAGGTAAAACTAGTGAATTCGTGAATTTCAGACTTGAATGAGATGAACGACAGCCAACCGTTGGATCTAAAGGACTTTGATAAATCACCGTCAGCGAGATCCCGAGATGAAAGACAGAACGACAAAAACACTAAATATTAAATATATCAACATTCATAAAAAAAATATGAAATGGAAATAGTCCGGCGGAACCACCGTGAATAATTGGCACTTGTCAACTCACGCGCTCTTTATTACTTGCCAATTTTATTTTTTTTGATGAAGAACCATTTCGTAATATTAAAATAAGTATTGAAATATTTCAGTGATAATGGGGCGCAGTACTTTCTAGAACATGTACCTACATATAGGATTTATCTTTTAAATATGATAATTGATAAGTAGCTCATTTCTCAAGGCTCTCAGCTTAGGTAGGAAAAAAAAATATTTTTTTCATGCCGGTGGCCGAATCTCCTATGAGGTCCCCGCGCGCCCCCTAGGCGTATCTGGGACTTGACGAACTGCAAGGTGTTGGGAGCAGACCGCGGGCCCAAGGAATTTTAGGGTCCTACCCACTAAACGACTCCCCTGCACTCTTACACCCGACGTCCGATCTCCGCCCGGGTTCAAAACCCATCCCACCCGGTACGTCAACTGTGTCCATCGATAACCGGGCGCACTAAGGAACATGCGGACAGCACTGAGCGCACGGCGTGACCGTATCAGAAAATGATTACAACTGAAGTATTCTCTCCGCGCTATCAAATTTCCGATAAAATTGTCCGTAATAGTTCTAGAAAGTTCCGAAAGTACAAGAAGAAGGTATAAGTAAGTCTTATAATGATTGTGCGAGTACAGTTAGTACAGCGGATCCGTTCGAACAATTAAAACAATGTTTCATTACATATTAAACGTCGGCTCTTATCTAAGAGAATCATCGGTTTGTTTGTGCAATAGTTTTAGAAGTTATTTGGGTAATTGTGCTCTCACGGGCTCAGTAATTAGTGTAGCGGTCTCGCGGTTAATGATTCGATGCCTGTTTCGGGCTTTTATAAAAATGGTCACACTCGTTGAATCTGTTATAAATCAAATTATTATTTTAGTTTTGGAAAGTTTCGGGTGTGTTCGTAGACGAGCGGTCGTGGCTGGGCGGCTGCGGGCGCGCGGTTCCGTGGCCCTCCCCCACTATGCATATATATTGCAATAGCTGACTTCCAAACATGAGTTTACGCACATGAAATGAAGCGCGAACATTTGTCTACTTGTACTTTTATAAATGATCTAGATTTGGATCTAGCTTTTATTGGTGGTAGGACTTCTTGTGAGTCCGCACGGGTAGGTACCACCACCCTGCCTATTTCTACCGTGAAGCAGTAATGCGTTTCGGTAAGGCGGTAAGGGCGGGGCAGCCGTTGTAACTATACTGAGACCTTAGAACTTATATCTCAAGGTGGGTGGCCCGTTTACGTTGTAGATGTCTATGGGCTCGAGTAATCACTTAACACCAGGTGGACTGTGAGATCGTCCACCCATCCAAGCAATAAAAAAAATCTAGGATCTAGGCTAAAATGATTTAGGTTTTTGTCTGATTTCTTCTACTCTAGCATAACTATAGCTTCATGTAATATAATCAAGTAACAACTGCTGGCGGTAGTATTGTCAAACGTCGCAATGATACACTCGTCTCGTGGAAATCTAAATAAGTTCAGATAGCTAATATTCCAATACAAGTGGTATTCCTAAAGGCTCCGAAGACCCGCCGGCCGATTCCATCATGAACTGTTTCCAGAACCGATTGGGCTTTCACTACTGATTTAAGCCCATCAAAAAATAGTCAATAGAATAAATATGAAGGTCCTAGCTGCTAGAGTCAGGTGTAGTTGATGAGATGATTGCCGCGTGTCGATGTGCCGGGCAAGGGCGCTCCTGACGCGGCGACTCTGTCCAACATCAATCACGCTCAATTGAGCTCACAGAGTGGACGTTACGTAACCCTCTGACTCACTCGCGAGATGTATCGGGAGTTCGGAACTTGACATGCATTATACTCTGTATTAAACGCCTCTGTCGTGAACAGGATATTTAACTGATTTTAACTATGAATAGGACCCAAGCCATATGGGACGGTAGCTAGCATCCCTAATCACCGGCCCAATGATCAAATCGTTTGTGATGTTAATTACCTTCGAGTACGTTGACAAATGAACAGACGATCTCGCCTTCCTGAGAGTGGTTAGTGGAGATCTTCAGCGTCGCTGCCATTCTCAAGCTCGACGAGTTCGACAGCGGATTGTCTTCTTCAGCATTTATGGCAACAACAGTGTGTTAGAAGGAATACGCGTTCCATTGTATTTTATTACTAAGTTTTTTTTTATTGCTTAAATGGGTGGACGAGCTCACAGCCCATCTGGTGTTAAATGGTTACTGAAGCCCATAGACATCTACAACATAAATGCGTCACCCACCTTGAGATATAAGTTCCAAGATTATAGTTACAACGGCTGCCCCGCCCTTCAAACCGAAACGCATTACTGCTTCACGGCAGAAATAGGCAGGGTGGTGGTACCTACCCGCGCGGACTCACAAGAGGTCCTACCACCAGTAAGTAGACGTCAACTCATTAAACGGAGCACCATCACAGATAGAAGCACTTGTTCAAACTCTCCTGTCATAAGAACGCATGTCTGTGATCAATTGCGTAGCTAAATATAACTTTCCAAAGATTTAATTAATGTGAATAGTTTGATATGTTTGATCCAGTGATCACTGATCTCCATCGCAGTGCATCGGTGCAGTCTAGACTTCTCTAGGCTGTATGCGTTAGTCGTGGCCTGCAGACGGGTGGGAAACACGCTGCGTTCACGCAACACGTACCGCCTTATTGAAGACTACCCACTGAAAATTATAATTTAGTTCTAGAGTAAAGGAAAAAAGAGAACATTTTTTTTATGATTGAAGGATTACTGGTGGCCCGAAGGCCTTTCCAGTTTCACACGGACAGGTGGGTGAGCAAAGGCTGAGCCAGCAGGGGTGGGATTTGTTAACAACTACCCGAGCGCCTCCGAAGGAGACCTAACGGCTCAAGAGTAGCTGCTTCGCGAATGAATCCACTACCGGATCGGAATCGCGACCCGCTGAGAAGATCCGGCGCGAAGAGAACATGTGGAATGTGAATGTGAATATTGAGTCCACCTAAATAATAACAAATAAATTAAAAAAAAGAAAAAAAACGCTTGACAAACGCATGTGAAAATATTCTTAACTTATTTTGGCCTGTCTATATATAAGTAATTGTGAATTAAGATATTCACCTTTCCGCGTTAAATCAAAGTAACCAAAACTGAAAGAGCTCTGATAATATTTACGATTTGTAGCACCATGCAAGTCTAACATAAAAATATGTTGCGAATCTCAGCTAACAAACAGTGACTTTTGTTGCTTACGATGAATCTTAGTACGATCCATCACATGAGATATCCGAAGATGTCGTCTCTTTGACACGTGAAGTGTTGTCACAGGTCTAGTGACCAAAACCGATGAATGAAATTTGAATTAGTCGTCATTCCTAAAAACAGAGTGCGGGTCGCTCGGTGGATAATTGGAAATGCTTTTTCGAGCGAACGAGACAGTCTTAGAGATAACGAAGTAACAGAACGCTACTTAATTACTATTTAACGTAGAACAAAAAACGGTTTATTTGTTCGAAAAACTAATACCCGCACACATACAGACAATACCACCGGAAGCGGTTTAATGCGCGCTAAAAAATCATGATAATTTTAAGTTACTCTCGTATAGTAATTAATTAACGAAATCTTGCCATAATGAAAATGACTAATAAAACCAAACTTTCATCAAAACCCGCCCGTCTGCAACGGCCAATCGGTACAAGCGATGTTATCTGTGCAGACCCGCGTCACGCGTGCACGCCCGTCTGTAACCGAACCGACTTTCTTTTAACTAATGACTCATTAGTGAATCTTGGTGATTGTATCGTTTTTAGATAGACTATTTTCGTATGCTCCTTCATTTGTAGACTGGCGTTTTTTTTCGTACAAAATAAGTAATTTATGTGTAATTAAAATTACCTTGATGTTTGATGTTACAGTATCTGCTAGTTTAATAAACAATGAGAGATGGGGCGATTTCAAGAACTTTATTAAAAATTTTAAGCATATGTATGTTTTATTTAACTTTTTCTCACTCATAATAAGATTGTAGATAGCTTATTGTGCCATATATTCAACAGTCAGAGGTCAACACTGGTCCGGGTTCTGAAAACTTCATCAACATCGGGCTTCGAACCTACCACCCTATGAACGACACGCCATTTAACAAACAACCATTAATTAAATCCATTTTATTTTCCAGCCGATTCCATCCAACAGTAACCACATCCGTTGAGATCGAATGTAAAAGATAATACCTGAACTACCAATATTGAATGTGCTGTTCCAACAATGGTTCCAAACAATAGACCCGAGCTATGAGAACTGATAACGTGATTAAAAACAATAGGCATAACGTCGATAGTTGAATGAACAATGCTGATTTTTTGATAACTGGAACTGGAGTATTAATGAAAATGTTAAGTTAGACAAACATATGTTCACGGGTAGCGTTTTATTGCCGCCGAAAGTAGATGAACGTAATGGGCCCTGGTCATGAACGCTAGCAATGTCATGAACCTGGCCGATTCGCGCCAAAATTGGGGAGTAGGGCACCATTCGTGTGTGGTCACAACATGGTGGGGAGCACAAGGCGTTCATTAGGAGACCCTAAAGGGCGGCGGGGTCGCGAAACTAGCAATGTTCCGCAAACGCAAAAGTATTATGTTAAGGCCGTATCGGCGTCGTAACCAACCTGCCTGTTTCTGCTGGACAAAAAATATCCGCTCCGTTTCCGGATATCATTGACTTAAGTCTGGAAACGAGCAGCCGCATTCACCCTGTTTCTATCAGCTCCAACCAATTTGACGTCAGATTGAGATTCTCCTGCTAAGCTCATCGAAAATAAAGTATTTTGATGTAGTCCATCATTAATTAAATGTCACCTTTCAATTGTTACAGAGAGCCACACTGGCCGAAAAGGAAGTCACCACGTTGAAGGAACAGCTAGCGACCACAAGCCCCACGCCTCTCCAAGCCAACATACCACCAAAGACAAATGGCTCCCACTTAGACCTAACCAGGGAACCCACAGATACTAGAATAGACCGATATAGTCCAGATATCAAAGAAGAGAAGAGACATACCCCTGAAATTGATGAGGATTTAGACAAGATGGAAATGGCTGCCACGGCTAGGAGTAATAGTAATTCATCTAGGAGTAGTCCTATCGTTCAGGGAGGAAGTTTGGAGAATGAGTTGGCAGCTAAAGAGAAAGAGGTGAGTTCAATTTATAGTTTTAAATTAGTTAGCTAGTTTAGAGCAATAAAATAAAATTCAAGGTTCGTCAATATACTGACTATTATATGGATATAGATGGATACAGAGCCCTCTGCCTGGTCTCGACCATTCTGTCTATGACACTGATGTTGGCTGGAATGAGCACCTAAAATTGTTTGCAAACAAATCAGTCAATACATTCAATAAGACGTTGGCATTGTCACATCCTCTCGGTAATCCTGGGTACTTTATCTCTTATAAGTCAAAAGGTCTTTGACCATTACAAACGACATTTTAACAGTACGGTGGGCGTCTATGATCATAAATACATATCAGAAACTGACTTAAACGCTGCATCACTGCTTCATTGGTCTCAATTAGAGCTGAACTCGTGCGAGTTACGATTAATTTAGTATATCGATAATATTGATTGATCGATTCGTGGGCGTCATTCAATGCTTCCGTTTAAGATCCATTATTCAGTTTCTTATTGAATTTGATAATCATTTGTTTTCACACGACTGAAACCAATTCTGAAAACGATTATAAATTAATAGTGATATAGTGCAATATTTTAACTTACAATATTTTAATTACCTATAATTCACATTGCTTCGATAAGGCAATGCGGTATGAAAACTGCCTCATCTTGGCCAACGTTGAGTACTTCCCGAATTTGGCTCACTCAATGATCCAGCAACCCAACTATTAGACGCCTGCAGCTCTAGCACTAGGAGTGTGGTATGGTATGGTATGAGTAACGTTACTCATATTCTCGCGGTCGTCGTGAAACTAAACCTATAACATCAACCCGCTGAGTTTCACGCCGATCTTTTAGCTGGTCGTGATCCGGCGGTAGATGTATTCGCGAAGGAATTGCCCTTAGGTCTCTAGGCTAGGTATCCTTCAGAGACGCACGGGCGACCCTTTATATATTTTTTTATTGCCCTTGTAGGCAGACGAGCATACGGCCCACCTGATGGTAAGTGGTTACCGTCACCCATGGACTTCAGCAATGCCAGGGGCAGAGCCAAGCCGCTGCCTGCCAGCCAAGCCGCTGCCTACCCTACCCTTCCTTGCTGAGCCCGTACTCGCCCATCTTACCTGTTCAAAATGAAATGACCAGTATTCCCTCTCTCTCAAAAAGAAAACCTATAGATCATCCGGAGACTATAATCCAAATTATAACGTTTTGTATTTAAAAATAAAATATCTTACGTTGGAGAAAAAGCCGATGTGTCGCACTGTAATGTCAAAAAGTGGTCATAGTCGAGTCGACCATAGGGAATTTACAATTTCCCGTACCTAGTTGAGTTCACTGGAGATGTGGTCTTATTGCGAACAAATATGAATTATTGCACATAAAAGCATGCTGATATACCCTTGCTAAAATACTTGACTAGTCCGTACAAATAATCATAAAAATCAATGAACGACTGAGACGCGTCACACGTCTCTGTCAACTGCTTCGACCGGCGTCACAACGGGTGCGTGCGACGCGACTTGCCACAACACTAATTGGTATTAGACTGACATCGGGAGCGCTTGCCAATGTCAATTAACAATGGAATCTGGAGGGATATATTTTTAACTGCATGATCTTTGCTGTTGTATTTGGTTCAGTTGGATGGAGCCGCTCCGGTGGCCATCTGTATGACAAACCTTCATCGCGGCGCGTGTCGAATCTATCGCAACACAATTAGCTTTCAAAAAAAACATACTTATGATTTTCAGTTGTATCCTCGTGATAATTTACAAACGCCTAACCGAATACCTGGGTCTCGCCTGTCCGTGAAAAAAACAAACTAAGTACAATAAGCAACCACGGGGATACCATCATAATGAGCCAAAACACGTGCTTTTTTTATGATTGAAGTATTACTGGTGGCCCGGAGGCCTTTCCAGTTTCACCAGGACAGGTGGGCGAGCAAAGGCTCAGCCAAGAGGGGTGGGATTTGCTAACAGCTGTCCGAGCGCCTCCGAAGGAGACCTAATAACTCAAGAGCAGCTGCTTCGCGAATGACGTTCTTTCTCTCTATTAGAGATATGTATATAGTTGGCAACCACTCCGTTGTACGGAGAGACTGACTTTTTTTGTGTTGTAATAATATGCCGTATGTTCCATCGGAAGTATTCGATTAATTTTTTAATTATTTTTGGTATCGACTCGTGCATGCTATCGCTTGTAATTAAGAGCATTTATCAATTTTCCGGGTTCGATTTCATTACTCTGTGATGTGTTACTCCTGTTATCATCTTCTTATCATTACGCCTCCCAGTACCGAACAGGGCTCGTCCTAACTGCCTTGAATCACTGCTTGTTCATTTCATTTTGACGCGTACCATTTAATTTTGTCTCCGGAAGGAATTGATCATACTAAGAAAAAACGTGCATCAAAAATTTTTTTGAAAAATTCTTCAGCAATAAAGAGTGAGTCGCTGGCATTGTTGATGCCCATAACCGACGATCTATGCTCTTTGAAATTAGTAAAGAATAGTCTACAACACTGCCTCGTTTGTCTCTTGGCTTTACCACCAGTGGGCAGGGTGTATGTATTCGGAGCACGCACCACCATCCTGCCTATTTCCGCGACACGCCAATCATCGACGCTAAATCTCAGGTTAAATGCCCTAAGCGTTTGGAGGATAGGATAGGAAGGGACTGCTACAACAAGACGATGGTAAACGTAGTAACAGCAGCATGATGGGGTCATCAGGTCGCCTCAGTCATACCCGGGCAGAATATGAGATGTATGGACCAATAACTCTTATCATCAGCTTACTACTCAATACGCGGCAGACACATTTACTAGAGAAATATTTGTAGCACTCTTATCCTCACTCATATCAAGTTGCCAGGTCAGCCTGTTAAGAGCGCGGTGTGCGGAGGATGCACTGGCGGTCACATCGCATCGAATGTAACGTATGATCAATAAATCAATTACTTGCGCGGGGGCAGCTCGGAATTGTATTTGACAGTTGTTTAGAAGATAGGGACGGGATCATTAAATATCGATAAATGTAATTAAACCGGTTGTTTAGTACCGAGTTTTTCTCCTTCAAAGAAATGCTTAGTGAAGCATTTTTCATCGAAGTCTCAATTGCAGTTCCCAATAGTTTGATCGTGTAAGCAAAATAGACTTGCTGTAGAAATGTGTAACGTCAATGGTATCTACGAATTTATTAAAAACTACCAGCCTCCCCTGCGACTGATGTTCATCGCAACCCATCCTCCACTGAACGTTAGCTCCTGCAACACCCGGGACCCAACCTCCTATGAAAGTTGCCCAGGAGCCCCGTAGTACCAAACCAGAGATCGCATATTAAAGACTACACAGTTTTTGCGCAGTTTTCGGTGAAGGTCCTGTGCATTTTAAAAAGTAACACATTGTATTCAATGTGATGTAAGCAATCGAGATTCACCTTTAAGCACACCTTACTAACACCCACTAATTATTCAAACTAAATCAAAAGGAACTTTATTAATTGGTAAAAATATCGATGTTTTGTTGTACCCCATCTCTAGCGAAGGGAAACAGGATACGTTCAATGGAATGATTGATCGGCTTCGAACGAACGATAATCCTTGCACTAAATAAATATCACTATTTACGACATCTCTACTTTTGTTTGAACCAACTTACGTAAAGAAATTTTATTGACTCAAATAAGAAAAGGGAAGGGTTAATGTAGGGAATAAAGACTTCGTAGAGTGATGGCTCCGAACAAGAAAATGTAGAACAAGACAAGAGATGGTGGGTATGTATATGTGCAGGTGTGGTGCTACCGACATGTATGGACACACTCAACAACTGTGCTGCTCATATTTCTATCAGCCTCGGGAAGAGATGAGTATTTTACTGGTGGTAGGACCTCTCGTGAGTCCGCACGGGTAGGTACCACCACCCTGCCTATTTCTGCCGTGAAGCAATAATGCGTTTCGGTTTGAATGGCGGGGCAGCCGTTGTAACTATACTGAGACCTTAGAACTTATATCTCAAGGTGGGTGACGCATTTACGTCGTAGATGTCGATGGGCTCCAGTAACCACTTAACACCAGGTGGGCTGTGAGCTCGTCCACCTATCTACAGAAAAAAAATCTAAAGAAAAAATAGACTGAAAATATAATCATAACTTATTCAGTTTAAGATTTTCAAATTGAACTACATATATTTGACCTACAATTTATAGAGTAATTTCAGGTCATTGGACGTTAGGTCAAATATCTTCAAACTTCAATATAAAATTTAGAGAGTAGAAAAATGAGAATCTTATCATCAGACGAACTGCGAGCTTGTCTCGTTGTATAATGTTGTAGAAGAACAAACAGCCAATCCAAATTTAAAGGTTGCCACAACACGCGAGCGGCGGTCCAAGTTGCGGATGTATTGTTAGACTCCGTATTGTTCTAATTTTTTGTTTAAAAGTTAATAATTTCATTGAAAGAATAAGGAAACCTTGTTAAAACAATACCTTTACAGCCGGAAAGGTAAATAATGAAAAATACCACAAAGAAAGGTAAGGAAGTACGTCGTGCGTACGTACTAACTGTCGCGGCGACATGACGGCAATCCTGACTCACAATCCGCGCTTAACTTCAAAACTTATTAGACCTATTGAAGGGACCAACTTCTTACAGTTTTTTTTTTTTTTTTGTGGCTTTAATTAAGTTCGAGTGAAGGGTGAAAGTTGTTATTCCATTTTGATGACAACCGATAAATGCTTTGGTTTCTTTCAAACTTTTCTTATTGAGCTTTCCAATTCTACGTTTCATTTTTCTAACATTATTACTGACTTTTTTAATTAAAATCGAAGCCATTTAAGTAAATCTAAAATACACGAGTACTGTTATTTATCTCTATAGTCTACAGTGCGGAGGAGCTGACCGTGGACCTCACTGCACAACATCGATTAAAGTCAACTTAGTTTTTTCTTCTATTTGCGCGAACCATAGACTTAAAGAAAACTACTTTGACGGCTTACGGACCATGAAAACTGTAATGTATTCGAAGCATCGGCAGCAATGTAGACAATAAAAAAAGCGAGATTAAACCGAAAAATGGTATTAATCATAATCATATCTTCCTAATTTTCTTTACTCCAGCTCACGCACCACCTGATTTTAAATGGTTACTGGAGCTTATAAACAACACTTTGAGACATGAGTTCATATCCTCAATGGTATTGTATGATTAGTTTTCCTGGTCCAAGGCTGGGCGTGAGGCAGTCATCACATCACGTGCTGTAGATATATATTACATACAGTACATACCCAATCCTGCGGACCGAATGGTAAACAGTCGTCGTAGCCCTAATCACGTCATCTCGGATCCTCCCAATCCACTAACGGTGCTTTTAGGTACCACAAGCACCGGTCACCGTCCTCGTCGAACCTGTTGCTTGTAACGAAACGCTCCGCGAGTAAATTCACCCACAGACACAGCCCACTGAGTTTCTCGCCGGATCTTCTCAGTGAGTCGCGTTTCCGATCCGATGGTGGATTCTGCGAAGCACTGCTCTTGCTAGGTTCAGCCATCCCTGGCGCCGTCATATAAGATTATATTGTATTCTAAAAAAGAACACGATGTATATATAACACGGTAGCTCACTGTCCAGTACACTACACAAGTGCACTGTAAATATATCTTGCATAACACAACAGTACAATAATTACAACAAAAATACTTTCAAAACCCGAAAGCGTCTTAGATATTACGTATTATTGTAATCGCAACACAAAACAAACAAGCACACCATGTTTGATGTATATATGGATGTACATACATACGTGTGTATGAAGAATAGCTCAACGGCACTTTTACAGCGTTATAAAACACATTGTTTCTCTTTTTTGTTTCAAAGGAAGTTTTTTTTTTAATTCCCAAACCTCCCATTACAAAAATACACCTGCCGTTAAAAACTAAACACCTCGTAAATTAAAAATACTAAAAAACAAACCATTAAATATGAATACGGGTGCAGTTTGATTTCATAAAGTTATAATATTCAAACGTAAATCATTGATGAACTTTTCAAACGTCATAAAACTGCTTTCATGTTTCGTTCATAGATGGCGCTGTAATATAAAAAGGCGATAAATAACAGTTTTATGTCAGTCTCGTTCGAGACATGAAAGAGTGTGGACGCTATTTCTGTTAATACGCTCGAAATTGGTTTATGACGACTGTCTTTCGATTTTTATTTTCGTAACTACGTTTTCTTATTAATGTTCGAGTCGTAAAGTCGTGGATGATACCGGAGTGAATTATTTTCGTACACGTCTGACTAATGACGTTAGGGAAGGATGCGTGTTTATTTAAATCTGGTATTGACGTTTACTGATGGTGCTTCTGGACTAGTTATTGGCTTCTAATTAATATTGTTATTTATACAGGGTGCTAGGGACTAAGCTCGAAGCTGAGACGGGAACTAAATACTTTCTTTCTTTCTCTGTCGTTTCAACCTCATCGTTCAATGTTAGAATAGACCGTGTAGACAACGTAGGAACGACAGATCCTGACGATAGCTCAGCATAGCCGATATCTACACAGCCTTAAATTAAAAGTGTTTCCAACCCAAGATTTGTTGTCGCGGTATCCAACACTACTAAATCAAATATGCACATATTACGTGACAAATGTGCACCCGAAAGCAATAAATCGTTGCAACTGGACCGCTTCTAGCACTCGGACGCCTATTCTTATAGCTTGCACGCTATTTCTAAAGCCAAAACGCATTAGAACGATGTTATGAAGTGTGATGTATGAATCGATGGGCCAACGATAGAAATTAACGACTCTTGAAATGTCAATGCGATGCATATAGAACATTGGCGCGGCTGCTGCGAGGGCGATGTTCCCTGGGACAGGACCGCGCCGGACTCAGCTTCAAACATTGCGCTCTGTACTAGTGTACACGACAGGCAGGCGAGCTCACTCTCCAGTTGGTGTTGAAGGGGATGTCCCGCACGCTTGAGACATGAGGCGGAAGTCTCAAATGTGTTCTGATACGACTGCTCTGCCGTTCAGATCGAGCGGAGGCATACTACGCAGGATAAATGTAAGCAGGATCAAAGGAATGCAGTAAAAGCAGCCAGGGAGTCGGGGTCGCGTTACCCCTCTGTTAGACAAAAACAGACAAACCTTAAGTTGTTTATGAATTAAAACAATCAAATCGAAAATATTAGCCACAAAAATCGTAATCTAATGCGTGCTGCTAAAAAATTTTGAACAATTCAACACACCTCGAAGCCGGCCGTGACTAATTCTATACAGGAAATACGAGGGTCGTTCGAGATGCGTCTTTCTTCATCACGATTTTTTTTGTACATCATAATCTTGTAACAAAAATATTAGTATAAACGTCAGCAAGTGAGAGTGCGCCAAGATCTTCCACGCGCCGTCCACGACGAGTCACCCTCGACTAACCGACGATGACACGGGAGTCGAATAGCATTCACAACTACAAGCTCGTCCACAGCTATGAGATATATGGAATATGGGCTAGGTATATTAAAGCGCCCGCACTCACCGACGCGATCTCTCCATCGACTTCCGAGTCCGTCAATCAAAGAGAAAGCAGACGCGAGACGCCAGAGGAGAAGCAATCAGACGCGCCGTAAAACGTAACCTATCATCTCGACAGAAATCGGCACGCGAGATAATTTCATAACAAAAAAAATTATCATAGACCGATCGGAACGTAAAAGGACTAAAATAAACTTTATGTGGACGGCGCAAGGCGAGCGCGGCCGCCGGTCCGCCCCGAGCACGCGAACCCACATGAAAGCAAATGTCAAACTCACATATTTATTTCCAAGTATTGAATGCGGGGCTCCGTTCTCGGAACGAGTCGGGTAAACAGCGTCGTGTCGATGATGAAAGCGATCTGCCTCTTTGTGCCCCGTGCCCCGTACTCCGTGCTCCGTGCTGATTACTCTAATTTTAGTCGAGATAAAAAAACTGTAATAATGTAATATGAACGTGTGTAGCGTGGCGTCACCGGCGCGCCCTCGGGAGCCGTCCAGAGCGATTTCATTAAAGTCACCGAACGATGTTTCTTTAATAAGCTCATAATTAACTAAAACGAAGGCGGCTCGTCGAATCGGCCCGACTATTTATAAACACGCGCCCGCGTCGATACCCGGCAGCCGGCTCGATAGATTCATGGCAGCGAACATCAAAGACTTTACATTCATCATAACTCACATCAATCGCCGGTGAAACGTTACTGTTTTTATTGTAAATCAGTATTAAAAAGCGACAGCGCGAGCGCATGAATCAAACGGGCGCGGAGACTCAGGTCGGCTGGCGGACCACCCCGCCGCGCACCTGTTGCCGCCGCGCGCGGAGACCAGCCCGGGAGTCGGCTCCCTGTCGATGCGCGTCCAGCCGCTCTGACGCGGTGCAGTCGCGTCGCCGGAGCTAGGGAATGGCTCTCCGCGCAAATCGTCCGTGGAATTCTTTTTGACTGGTCGGAGGTGAAGTGAGCCTCGGAACGCGAGCTAATTAAACATTCTCCTAGACGCAGTACATCTCGTACACGCGTCTGGCTTCCATCTTTTACGATCATCAACAGTTACATATTTAATGTTCGATGTTTATCAACATTTCTTTCTTATGCAGGTTTTAGTGGAGCGATAAATTATTTATTCATCAAAGGCAAAGGAATTATTTTCGTACTTTTGTTACACGTTTTGTGAACTGTAAATTGTTAATTTTATTGTTTACGTCACTGCCTTGAGTAAACTGCGGACGATTTATCATTAGATTCGGATGCGCGGAGTCGCCGCGTGACGGGCCTGATAACAGTTTCGACAGACTGTAAGCTCTCCGTGAGCGTGACATCAGTGTGTGCGGCCGTGAATCATCCGGGGGCCTCGTCGAATACGTGACACGCGGAACGAACGATTTCAAATTAAAATATTTACACAAAAGATACCTTCGCAATGAGACAGTCGCAGCGCTCGATCGAGTGTGCGCCCTGAACGCCTAAACGGCGACATACAAAAGCACTTATGTTCCCTGCCACCCCCGTTAGCGTTACTCGAAGGCGTGAACAACACGTGAATCACTCCTTTAATCTCGCTAAACATTTAGAAACCTGTTTAAAGTTAAATTCAGTTGTTTTTCATTAAACGTATTTCTCTTTGTCGTTAATACGACACATCTGGCGTGTTTCGGTGACATCTCATGTCATTTTCGTGACCGACTCTCCTGCACGTAAGATTCCATCTGAAATACATTTCGCAAACAAATCCTTTCGAAAACAGATTCATTGATGTTAATTGTGACATGAAAAAACCAATAAAAGTAATGAAAGCAACTTACAGTCAAGTAGATACGTCTTTAAATACAAAGTAATGTGTATGAGTCTGCACATATTTCATCTATGTGTATATTTATATCTAAAACGAGTTTCATTTGTTTAGTTGTTGATCAGGTATCAGATAGCTTTTTTTTCTACCCACGCTGATAGCCTTGAGAGGCTATTTCAGCTTCGCCCTAACATGTATGTGAGCTCACGGGGCTCAAACCGGAGTGCTGCTAACACTGGCCCTAGCAAGAGTAGTGCTTCGCAGAATCTACCACCGGATCGGAAACGCGACCCACTGAGAAGATCCGGCGAGAAACTCAGTGGGCTGTGTCTGTGGGTTAATTCGCTCGTCGAGCCCTTCGTCGCAAGCGACGGGTCCGACGGGGACGGTGACCGGTGCTTGTGGTACCTAAAAGCACCGTTAATGGATCGGCAGGATCCGTAATGACGTGTTTTGAGCGACGTCGACTCAGATAGCATTTGTTCGATACAACATTATTACATTAACGCGCCAAAACTCATAAGTTTTCAGTCCTAAGACGCGGCCGCAAAACGAACCTGAAAGACAAACATTAAAGTACAGATAATGTTTTATGTATGAAGTCATTATTAGAATCGCACTGTACGTCATCAATATTAATTAGCAATTACGATCGCGGGCCTCCATCGATGATTAGTTTCGTTTAAGGTGCCGTGCGGAATGTAACGATTGCGTCTTCGCAATATATTTATGTATAGGAATGTGTCGTGCTGCTGCTTATACACGAGATACGATTTGTTTTGTAAAGTTAATTTCTTAACGATCATTTTTAATTATAGGATTCGTACCTCGGTATTTTTGTTTTATTGCATAGATAGGTGGACGAGCTCACAGCCCGCCTGGCGTTAAGTCGTTACCGGAGCCCATAGACATCTAAAACGTAAATGCGGTCACCCACCTTAAGTTATGAGTTCTAAGGTCCCTTGAAACCAAAACGCATTACTGCTTCGCGCCAAAAATAGGCAGGGCGGTGGTATCTACCCGTGCGGACTCACAAGACGTCGTACCACCAGTAAAAAGTGCCAGTACCACCAATATATCTGTTTATTTGATGTTTAGCGGGCGGCTACTAACCAAACCCATCGGATGGTGATGAAAATCTAAAATATTTTAACCTTAAATATAATATTTGTATAACTTTAAATAACATCTTCAATTGGTTCGTTTCAATACAAACCGAATAACGGTGAGCTCTCAGCTTTATACTAAAAATAAATGAATGAATGTTATATCTAGCGAAGTGCTGTTGCCGTCTAGTTTATACATATTAGTTAGTTATTTGTTGTACGACTTGTAATGGCGCGACAATAAAAATAAATCGTAGCTTACAAAACGCGTATTAACCTATGCAATTGTGTATTTATTGCTAAAAACATTAACATACAATGTAAATCACTGTGAGTAATCCAAGCTGATGTACATTGGATGGAAGTGAAACTTTGAGCTCATATCTCGTGCCATGTGGCTGCCCTCGTGTACTGATTTATGTGGGCTGCCGTGAACACTTAGCGCCAGGTGAGCCGTGAGCCCGTCCACTCGTCTCAAGCAATGACAACTGTCACGATACTCTGGCAATATCAATCGCAACGCCGATTATTTTAGCCTACCACACTTCTCATTAATACAAAATGTAAATATGACAAATTCAGCTTTGTACAAACTTTGTACGAAATAAACTTCTATAATTCTGATACAAATTATAGCTTATTGGAATATAAACTTTAACAGTTTCCAATAAAATCAATTTCTCTATAACTCATTATAGAACCTCAACATGTGTGACTCTCTTTTTTATTAAGACCTCTCAATACAAATAGGCTACATATCGTTAGAGCTCAGAATATGCTGGACATATTATGGCGGCACATGTCTTGAATATATCAATTGATTACAAACTTTGCGTCGTGTAGAAGATGATTTGTGACATATTATTGGAATAAGGAGGTGTCTGTCTGTACTTGTTAACATTAAGGGCCTTATTGTTCGGTAATGTAACCGTATTTCTCGGTAATCAATGTACAATGCAGATATAAATTACAAATTTAGGATGTTTATTGTTTTGTTATCATCTGTTCGTGGTTGAGTAGTATCTTTGCGGCTGTTCAAACGTAATCGGGTAGACAGGAAGGTGTTATAATTGTGTACGCGTTAGTGAGATGCAAGGCTAGTACTGCCGAAGTTCTATCGCAGTTCAATAATGAGCACCAAAGATCCAAAGGATGTGTGTACCTCGCTCAAATATCAATTGGCGACTAGAGCAAGCAATATTCGTCCAGCGCTTTAGACTTCCTGTTTGTCCTGCCGCGGACGAAATCTCAGTAAACAAACATCAGATATCCCGAAAAGAAATGAAACATTAAATTCCTTTGACGAACCGAAATAGTTTGTTGAACAGAAGTTATCGTGGAGCGGAGCCGCTATTGTGGGCGCGGGATGCAATTATAATCTGTCACAAACACCCAATACCATTGTTTTTATTTAAATGAATGCATAATATCGATCGATATCAAACTTCTGCGGCTCTCAAAGTGTCCCCCGGCGCCCCCTCTGTCCCCCTAGCTCCCTCATTTGGAAGACAAAAGCGAAATATTAATGTTCTCTCGATAAAAAACAACGTAACTAAACAATAGGTGTTGTTAATTTGGTCATTAAGTATTCATGGGGTGCTTCGCCCCGGCGCGGCGGTGGGGGCGAGACTAGTTCCAAATTAATATTGATAGGCGAATTTATTAATTTTTTGAATTTGATAAATTGATATTATCAATTTGGCTTATTCTTCATTAGCAAAAAACGTTTTTACTTTGATTCTTATTTAGTATAGATGCATGTAGACACTTGAAGATGACCTTTTGCATAATCTTGATAATTTATCATCGCATATCGCCAATTCCTTAATGACACCTCCTGATAAGAGTCTTAACTTCTTCGATCACTTCATGAATACCTCCGAGCAAATCGTATGAAAGAAAATAAATATTAACTTATGATCGGTCACGAGACGTCGCCCTGCAGCTACTTCCATCACTGCCGGGACAGCTGGTCATCGATGAATGGACATACGACAAAAGTAAAATCCAATCAATTAAAGGCGATAGTGCTCTTTACACTGATAGTAATAATGACTAAATTAGATCAGCGAGCTTAATATTTAAATGCGCGGAATCGATTCAATAGTTTTATTGATGTAACCGGTTTGAACCGGTCTCCAGTGACACGTGGTCACCGGTTTTTGTCATTCAAAAATATCAAAATTATCGAATGTTTTGTTGTAGGAATCTATTATTAGTGATTTATGCTTCACATTATGCTTTCTATGTGGCTTCGGAGCACCTGGCCTTGGCTTAGATGTCATTGTTGATTTTTATGACATAATGTAGATCGTTGTTTTATAAGTGTCTGTGTGGCTGTAATTAGTGCGCGTGTCGAGCGATGTCTCCATACAACGCGCACGGCTCGTGACCCTGCCAAGTGGCTTTAGGTATAGTTTCAGTTTTCCTTAAATAATTTTTAAGTAATTAGGCTGTATCATAAGTGTTTGAGTGTGAAGGAGTTATAAACTTCAACATGACATGACGCTAATCTAAATTTAACCCTATAAGACAAACATTGAATCAAAACACCATCTAGAAGTGTACAGTGGAATCGGTTTATAAAAACCGATCTTTTGTAATGAGCGGTCCCGAACAATGGCGTCAAAACGAATCTTACGAATAAATTATTTTTCATTATATATTTTTTTCATTCAGCACTTCATTGTCAGAGATATCGTTAATATTAATATTTCGAGGCGGAAACAAACGAACTTTTAGCATTCTGTATTACACGGCGCTTTGTTATTGTAATTTACGACACCGCTAGACGCGGATGGGGTGTCGGCTAATTACAATAATCTTACACGTTTTTTGGTCTAGGCGGGCCCGTCGACGCCGTTGACTGGAGAAGGCCCGGCGAAGGGCACAACAATTCGCGGTCCGGCATCAACCAGAACTCACACAGTACTGGGTTAATAGATTCACTAAACTCATCTGTGGACAGTTGCTAATCTAATTCCCGTAACTGGAATGTATGTTCTGCAGCAAAAGTAATTCTTTACTGGTGCTAGGACCTCTTGTGAGGTACCACCACCCCACTTATTTCTACCGTGAAGCAGTAATGCATTTCGGTTTGAAGGGTGGGGCAGCCGTTGTAACTATATTGAGACCTTATCTCAAGGTGGGTGGGGCATTTACGTTGTAGATATCTATGGGCTCCAGTAACCACTTAACACCAGGTGGGCTGTCCACCCATCGAAGCAATAAATAAAAAAATAGTAATTATACATAATCGAATCCTGTGAACAAAACATCATTAAAAAATTAAATTATAATTATAAATCATAACATCTTGCGTTTACTTAACTTTCTCAATTATTGTTTTTAGTATTTATTTATTTATTTATATTATTTCAGGGCTTAATAACATAATTGGTCAGTGTTCCCTTGTACCCCGGATAGACACAAACTAAACGAACTGTGTCTGTCGCTTTTTTTTTCCTATGAGCTCTGGTGACGGTAACCAGTGACCAGAGTCGTTGGCCCACTTGCCCACTCAGGTCATAAAAAACCTAAAATAAAATCGAAATTACACAAATCATTATCTGCTTGTTATCCTCATTAGCGATACCTTCGACCTTGAGATACAAGCGTAAAGCTGATGTAACATTCACACGCACTCACACACCGACACATGCGCACACACGCACTCTACAAGTCTAGATTCAGCTAAACGATATCGAAGTTATATGAAACATTTGTAAGTTTCGTTAAGTATATTATTTGAAACCGCAGAGGCTTAGTCCAATATCGCATATTATCGACACTGTTAGTAGGAGACGTTCACTGTATTTTTTTATGGCTTAAATGGGTGGACGAGCTCACATCCCATCTGGTGTTAAGTGATTACTGGAGCCCATAGACATCCACAACGTAAATGCGCCACCCACCTTGAGATACAAGTTCTAAGATCTCAAGTATAGTTACAACGGCTGCCCCACCCTTCAAACCGAAACGCATTACTGCTTCACGGCATAAATAGGCAGGGTGGTGGTACCTACCTGTGCGGACTCAGAAAAGGTCTGAAACTGTTCGATCGCTGCGCTGTGGGCATCGTCAGTAGAGTAGCTCTGTGTTCACAACTCGGCGTTAAGTACAAGGGTGCAAGGTTCGAGATATTTAAATGCACGTGCTAGCGTTATCTTCGGCTGTCGCGACTCGTGGGCTTAATCACTCATTTTCATTGACCTTATATTATTAGCGACTTTTAATTGTGTTATAGTTTTCGTGGTCACATACGACTAAAGTATAATTCGTTAACAGATTATACTAATAAAGTAATACTTTATCGTAAGTCGTTTTTCTTAATACCGATGATGCTTTGGTTTCATCTAATCCCACAAAACTCTGCTACCCACTTTGAAACATGATCTGAATTGTATTCCTTAGACTTTCTTCTACTTTTGAAATCCAAGCGAAGGATTGCTCCGTAGTGAAACTAGCCAGGACCCAGGTACCAGGGTTATAATGCGCCCTATTACTAGAAAATAAACACCTTTACATTTGTGATCATTTGTGAATTATTTTCACGATACATACGAGACTGTATTCAAATTTTCAATTTCAGTTTGCAAATGTTTATGCAATAAAGTGCACCCTACTGAAATCTTAACCCCGAGTAGGATTAATTACATTTGTTATAAGTGTAAATGGAAAAACGAATTCCAAGCCATCCCGTCCTGATCTGACGTAGAGGTGGAGGACGTATCGGTTCTTTCCTTCCATTTGAATCTGGCTATTTCCTATTATTTTAATATTAGATGCGAGTTGTCGCTATGCGATCGAAGCAATAACAATCGATACTAAATAATAATGATTTAATTCGGATCGAGTCAACGGCCCGGCTTATCTAAGAGGTCAGGCAGTATTGGTTGTTCCTTCGCGAAATTTTAGTTTAGCGAACTCTTTATATCGCGTCTTTGCGATTCTCAAACTTTATGATTTTTTTATTCTAAAATTAATTAGTAAAGCAATTTCGACTTTGTTTACTAAACTTTTGACAGGTACATGTGGTAATTATAATTTAAAGTTTCATGAGTGCATAAAATATTTGTATTTGTGTTAATACTATGTGCGATTGTGACCTATCTGAAGTTTCATGTATAATTGAAATAGAATTGAAGAAGGTCACAAGATCAAAACTTCTCCAGCGCCGAGTAAGTTGTTACAAATGTATTTTTATTCTGAATCATCAGAAAAGAGGTTTCATTGAAATCGCTTTCTCGTCCACCAGCACTGAATGTAAACAAGTGAAGTTGAATGATTTTACTTGTCAAAGCTGTTTTACAAATCTACTGAACGCTGCTACGAATTCGCCGCTTTTTTCTGATCTAACTGTAAAGACCTGCCTTAACCAGATTAAGATTCCATTAAGAAACGTGGATATTGTATTCAAATATCATTATAAACTGTCACAGCTTCGTCAATAAAATCTATTATTAAACATTTTAGATAGCCTCTTAGGAATCATTAGTCAATTGTTTTTTTTAAATATAATTGGATAAGAGTATCTTATTAGATTTCAGGTTTTATTTCTATTTAGATTTTATTCTTAATTGTATTGAGGTGTGAGCGAGCGGTCTCTGGCTATCAACGTCGTATTTAAGCTATCAATTTTGCAGGTTTCATTTTATTACACTTCATTATTCCGTCACCTTCCTTCACCTCGCCACGACGACTTCAGGAAATATCTACACCACCACCACTATAAACCAATTGTATCAGTGTCATCGTTCATCATCATCATCATCAAGAAAATTATTCGTGTGATTACAGATTTAAAATAAAAGGAGATTGTGCGGTTATCTTAAATTTACCATTACCCGTCCGTGCGATTATCATAATGTAGACGAGATTCTAATTAGTTAACAGTTTGTTATGAACTCACGGTTTTTATATGACTAACTATATTATACTTGAGACCTTAGAACTTATATTTCAAGATGGGTGGCGAATTTACGTTGTGGATGTCTATGGGCTCCAATAACCACTTAACACCAGGTGTTACCAAAAAAATATTCAAAATACTTATAATAATTTGTAAAACAGTTTATATTAATAGAAACATTTAAAAGAGTTAATTTTACACCAGAATCGTTCTGTGAATGGACGTTGTGCTGGAAGCTCGCTGTTGTGTGGCCTCGTTGTTTGAATATCGCTCTGAACGAACGTTTCTCCGGAATGAAACTTTGACAACACACCAAAAATATCAATACACGAAACATTGTAAAGTTTGATAAATTATAATTTTATATAACATATTTTTTTTTTTTGTCGATATTGTTTGTTACACATTGTACATGTCCCAAGTGACTGCGCGAGATAACGGTCGTGCATCCGTTCGCTCTTGATAGAGGTTTTGGGAAGTTAGCTTCAAATCAATTATCAATTTAAGGTTGGTATTTAATTATATTTTTTTAACTTTATTTGCGGTTGTTGATTAATTCCGACAGAAATAGGTTTAGGTTCGCGTGATCTCTGCCATTGTTAGCTAAATATGTGTATTACAGTAGTATTTGTGAAAACTCGTATTCTATGTATTATTAATAGGATCCCTTCAAATCTAATAAAGTCCATAATAAAATATTTGCATTTTTTTTAATGTCGTAAATAAAAAAAAATATAATTTACAGACTGAGAAGATAGATCTTTGGGATGTTGTAGGCTTCAAGTAATAAGTACTGATTGAGGGCCAGTTGATAGAGCGCGTTATTGAGTAGTTATAATAATGTACAGCCATATATATTATTTATTTTGTTATTGCATTATATATTTTTGAAGTTATACTTCTTTAGGCGCGTTATGAAAATTTTATGAGAGTGAAATTTTCTGATGCGCGTGCACCGTGACACAAAATTAACAGAATGAAGTTACCCACTAAATCGCTCATTAAAATACGACCGACGTAACTTGGCGAGTCTGAATATAGTCGCAGGTGAACTTTCCGAACCGTACCGCGGATTACCGAATTTATACGATGTCAAGAAAAGGGATGTCCAATATGCGTGTTTGAGGATGTTGTTTAATCGATTTTTTTTTCAAATTGATTAAAAAAAAAAAAAAAGGAAATAAATTTAATAAAAATAAAGTATAACTTCTTACGCGCGTACATAATAAGTACACGCACCCTTTTTTGTTTGGCCGTAGTGCAAATCGATCTGTTAACAACATTATATTTTTTCCGACATTCGCGATTCACATAAACGATCAAACCAAATACTTACATAATCTAACAATACGTTAGCTATGTGCGTATACGTGTGAGATCAATCGAGGTTATCAACTCTCATTAATCGATCCATATTTTTGTTTTAAATGAATATCGACGCGGAAGTAGTCGGCACCACTCAGTAGCTGTGCAGGTACCGCCGTGACTGTTACTCTGACGGTAAGCTGTCGTGGTCCGTGCACCACTAGTGACACTAGCCCCCCGCTTATCAATAAAGACGATTTTTCGACCACGTTCCAAACTAAATATTCTTATTCTAGTTCTTTTGTTATTTTTAAAATATAATTAAAAATTTTTCGTTAATAATATTTATTTTACACTTCGGTTTACACCAATGACTCCGGACCACAACAAATAATTATCATGATGCTCATTATAAAATTTTGAAGAAATTT
Source organism: Bombyx mandarina (assembly GCF_003987935.1). The sequence goes on along the minus strand of NW_021011492.1, from coordinate 80,486 downwards.
AATTTAAGTTTTCTCGTAATTACGCTATACGGGCTCCAATTAAAATATAGTAATTACAACTAACAAATTTGTTCAATCTTTGTCGTTTTCTGAGATCAAATAATATTTTACATCAAACAATCAAGCTTGTGTCTCTCTCCGTGATCTGTATTGTTAACAAGTAGAACAAGAACATTTTCGTCACTTATTAAGTATTCTATTAGATTCTTATCCACACGACTAGATTCCCTTTATCTATCAATACGCATTCAATTAATCCGACAACAACGAACATCCACACTGAGCATACAGAACGAAACATTTCCTTGTAACGTCCTTTCGGAAGACATTAACCAATTTACCTAATGACGTAATACTTCAATCAAATATAAACTTTGGGCGCTTCGACCGCAAGATTGAGAATCGGTGACGCCCCCGTATTCCCAAAACAAGAGACAATTCAAACGAATTCCGCCCTTAAGTATCATCTTTAAGTACATTTCTCGATTATTTTCGCTTGATATAACCGCCATTAATTACAATGGCGTTTGTAACCAATCTATCGGAATAGTTCTCTTAGGATAGTACGTAATGCATTGTCGTTAAATTAATGCCACGATTTATGACAACAGGAATTAGCCCCCGAAACGTAATATATAGAAACGGATCACTGTTTCAGTTTTATCGATCGATGTATTTGAATACAAACAATGTTAGGCACTTAGCTGACATTTCAAACGTACAAGCTATTTTCAATTCTAAGTCCTGAGCCTTAAATGAACTTGCGAGTTAAGACGTTCTATCTTTAGCGTTTATTTAGAAATGTTTTTCGTTCGTGTGAGGTATTTATTGACAGCGTTAATTCTATTTTTGAATAAGCACTCACAACGTCCCATTCACAGCCAGATTTGCTTTCAAAGGAATCCTATTAAATTACGAATTCCTGAAGTACACGTGTAACATCTTATTTGAAAAATAATAAAATTTGTGTTTTGTTTTAGAGTACTCGTACTAAATTGTTTTTTTTTAATAATATTAAAATATATCAGGTTCAATATCACGTAAATAGACGCATTAATTATAATTATTTCACAGACATTCCTAGTTAATTTAAAAATTCTCCCTCAACACAAGTTAGAGACAAGTCGTGCAGTGTGATCATATCGTGGCTGCCGCGGATAATGACATTCGGTTTTGAAGGAAGTAATTTTCTTTCATAAACACACTACAAACGAAGAACAATGAGTTTTACGTTCTTTTGAAAATTTATAATAACCTGGAAACAATTTTATGAATTTACAAAATGTTGCCAATGTAATATGCCAATAACCTGGAGACAATTTTTTGAATTTACAAAATGTTGCCAATGTAATATGCCAATAACCTGGAGACAATTTTTTGAATTTACAAAATGTTGCCAATGTAATATGCCAATAACCTGGAGACAATTTTTTGAATTTACAAAATGTTGCCAATGTAATATGCCAATAACCTGGAGACAATTTTTTGAATTTACAAAATGTTGCCAATGTAATATTCTAATATTGTACAACAATAAGTATGAAGTGATATTGTTATAGAATATGATTGCGGGTTTCGACAGCAATAACCACCTCCATTGTACGATTACAGACCGACAGGACAGCGCTGCTTAATTTATTCGTGTGGCAGACATTTAATTAAACTCAAAAACAACTCAAGAAAATAACAAAAAAAAAGGATTACAAAACGTAACAAAACGAAATCCTATTAAAGTAACCAACCACAAATCTTACATTAAATGATTTTGTAACTTATCTTTTAAGAAATTAGGTTCATTTTCTTTTTTGTCATTCGGTAAGTTTTGCGAGTCCCCGAAAGCTCAGGTGGCGAAAATCTTAAATAAATAATCGAAAGTTATTAGAAAATCTCTTGTCTATTAACGCAAGGGGAGCTTTGTATGGAGACAAATTCTTTAGCATTTCGTATTGGGCCAACATTTTAACAAATGTTTAGTGATCATTTGGCCCATGGTCACAATGGTCCACATGTTTACTTGTGTTTCTTAGAGCATCGACACTCAAAGTGTTCTTATTTTTTAGCAATGCTCGTAATGATAAATGAATAAATTTACCTTTCTAGACGAGGTCTTTCAAAATATAAACTGACTCTTGTAAATGACTGAACCTCAATGCAACCGTATATTGTATTGACGAGCGCTCGGCTCTTCTGATATCAAGTGGTTACCAAAGTTCATAGTTACCTATCACCCAGCGTTGATACCATTATTCACTTTGAGGCGTGCAATCTAAGGAACAACAGTCCTGTACAGCTAGCCCACTTTTAAGCCCGCGGCTGCTTCGGATCGACAATAAAAGAGATTGTGACTAATTGCCCGTGCAAAAAATAAATATATCACACAAATTTATTAATTTTGTAGTCTGGCGGTCATTGCAAGAGTCGTCCGTGACTTTTGAAGTACGTAGATAGTTGAAAGAATTGGTATCTGTCTGTAGGGTATGGACGTCTTCCACTGAAATAAACAATACAATGATATCAACAAACTTCACTCTGCGTCGCGTCGAGTCGCGATTCCGACGGCCCGCACGTCCAGCCGTTACGTACGGTTTGCTCGTTGTTACATACTTTACCTGTGACACAAGACAGCCACTTCAAACAACGAGTATTTGACGCTGGCTATCAGTCAAATTTTTACTGGTGGTAGGACCTCTTGTGAGTCCGCGCCTTGCCTATTTCTGCCGTGAAGCAGTAATGCGTTTCGGTTTGAAGGGTGGGGCAGCCGTTGTAGGGTAGGTAGGGCAGACCCTTAGAACTTATATCTCAAGGTGGGTGGCGCATTTACGTTGTGGATGTCTATGGGCTCCAGTAACCACTTAACACCAGGTGGGCTGCGAGCTCGTCCACCCATCTAAGCAATAAAAAACTAGTATAAATGTCAACGTCACGACAGAAAATACAATATTCGAATTGCGTAAGTAGGAGAAGTCGACTGATACAATCATATACAATTACAGAGATCTCATCTTATAAGTACTAATGCTAAGATGAATGTTGTGGAAAATCGAATGGCCCCCTGCCCCCCTCGCGGCCCCCACTCCCCGTGGGGTGGGGGCTTACGGTCTGGAGGGACGTCTGATTTACGATTTCTGTTGTCGAACGGGGTTCTTGTTTCTTGACTTTTTTTTATCCTCTTGTATTTTAATTATTATCTTTGGTTAAGCTGTTTTGAATATCCTATTTATTATTATTTTATTGTTTGTATATAGTTACACTGTTATGGTCACGCGATTTCACCTACTTCAAATAACAAAAATATAGATATCAATGCACGAAACATTATCGCACCTTATTTTATTGTTTACGATTGATTGTCGCTGGATGTGGTTTTGCTATTGTACTATTCTTGTCTTCCGTCGACGAAGCGAGATAAAATTTTTGGCCAAATAATAAGCTCCGAACATAAAAAGTATTGTCAAAAGAGAACCATCAGTTTTGTTTTTTTTTCTAACATAAATATAAACAGATATTGGTTTATTGCGATCATCTGCATCTAAATTCTTTTCAAAATATCTTCATGATCGTTTTAAACTTAGAGATACATAAGTTTAAAATTAACTAAAACGCAATATATCGACAGAATGAAGAGTTCCGTATGATCTGTACCTCACACGCGCACACACACGCACACACGCGCACTTTGACGCGAACAAAGCCCTCAGTGTGGCCCCTCCGCGCCATTTTCTTATTCTAATTGATAATTCTTCCATTCCTCATCCAAGCGCTACAATAATACAATTAATTCCCTGATGCTGCGGCGTGTCTGTGTATGTGCCGGCCCACTGTGGATCTCTCTGTGTCGTGTGTATCAGGACGTACGCATTTCTCAACAGGTAGTCAGAGTAGTAAGGTTGTATCTCCGTGAAGTATTTTTTTAAAATTTAACATTTCAACGTTATTTCATGGCATTGCAATGGTAGTGCGAGTTCACAGTCCACCTAAAGTTAATCAGTCACCGGAGTCCGAAGACCTCAAATGTGAATGCCGGCATATTGAAACATTAGGTCAAAGTCTCTACGTATATTGGAATAACTGCCATATTTTTAGCCATTCCTGGCACGTTTGACTCTGCGGCTGAATTAGGCAAAACGGTTTTCTATTTATTAAAAAAAACCTGATCGATACAATTTTATGACGATTGTATCAAGATTCCTCATATCCTCTGTTGGCTTCATTTGCCGAGCGCTTCCCTACTTGCTTGACATCTGTCACTCTGACGTCTCACGTCATCTGAACGAATAACCTTTATATCGTTTATTACAGATTGTATATAGTATATAGGGATGTGATAAAGGTTCATCGATGAAATATCATTTGATATTTTATTCATTTAATGTGATTTTCAAAACCTACGTTTTTCATATTTCTTTATTAACTGGTGGTAAAGTGTACCCTGTAGTGGGCCCTCATGGGAAGGTGCCATCGTCCTGCGTAGTTCTGCCGCGAAGTACTCATACTCGTACGTTTCAATTTGAGGGGAACAGCCATGAGCCGTATAATGGAATCTTCAACCATCTTCACGTGTTTTGAGATGGAAGGCCGAATTTATATTGTAATCTTTATGACCTCCGGTGATCACTTGACATCAGACGGGAGCTTGTTTACCTATCTATGCAATCAAAAGGGAAAAATATTGGCACAGGAAGTGATTGATATTTACTAGTTCGTAGTTCAAGGGATCAAGATCTCTCGGCAAGCGGACAGAGTTGCTCAGAAGGATAAAGATCTTAAATCATCGTGAGCGCGATTCAAAGTTTAATCGGAAGTGTTTTATTCAGAGAATGGACTCTTCCTTAAAGTCGAAGGGCAATGAACAAAATATCAACATGAATTTCCTGTAAATGTATAAATTTACTAAAATTATTTAATTAGAGTATACGTACTGTAATTTAGTAAGTTTATATTTCGCGAAATGAAATCATAAGTTCGAGGCGAGGTCGCACCACTGTGTGTCCAATTCATTGTGTGTATTCGTGAGAGTCCACTGTCATTGACTGTATTAATGACACATTCGCATAGCAAATTACAACTCGAGCTCTCGGAGTACCTTCGAAATCGCTCAAAACATGAAGGAACACACGCATTATCACGTAACATTGTACGCCCCCAGTCATTTCCCCAAATCGGTATTATTTAAAAATCTCAAGCAGACGGCACACGGCTCATTAACCGTTAAAGTAGGGATGTCTCTAAAATCGGTTATGCAGTGTCGATAAATCCGTTTTATGAATTGTACGATTCCACCCCGCTCCCCTCCCGTAGCACCCGTCCCCCTCCGACCCCTTTCCAGATGGTTAGACGATTTGTTCCCCGTCTTGTTTCGAATGCTTTGTACCTATCGTCCTTAATGCAGTTAAAGATTACTTTTTTGCAATATTTTGTAATTATAATATGATTACTGCTAAATCGGTGCAGCCTCGAGCATTTGTATAAGACAGTGAAATAATAAGTGTTTTTATTTGTTTCAGGTAAACAGTAGTGAGAAGTTTGAAATGTAAGATGAATTGTTGTTAACTTTCTTTACTTCTGAAATTGCCCCTCATATTTATAAGAGCCCAATGTATAATCTAAAATTTTGCTAATAAATATTTATTAAAATATGTGAGAGAGACATTACAGCTAGAAGACATAAGCAATACTTGTTTTATGACAAACGTAGTTATAAAGCCCTCATGCTAGAAGAGCATGGACGAATTAGCGATGGCTGAATTAGCGGCACCGAGCAGGATCTAACCGAAAAAGTGCACAGTCCGATCTAGGCGCTCGCCGGAATGGTGCAGACGGACAATGTGCTCCCTGAGCTTATTCGTTAAAGTGACATTGCACTTAAATATAACATTAAATTTTTTATCATCATCTATCCCAATGCAGTATCAATCTTTTCAAAAAACCATTACCGCAAACCAATGGTTAAAATTAACAATCTATTTAGACAATCGTAGTCAGATAAATAGAACAATAAAGAACATTAAGGCTCTCCGCATCGGGTTATTAATGGCACTAATTTGTCAATATCGTTCGAATTTAAATCCATTAATAGCGTTTCACGTTCACGGGCCTTAATCTCGAAACGTCAAACGTTAAACGCTGATCGCGTGACAATTAAAAGCGGCCATTTTTTTTCTTTTATCGACTGTCAGTTTTATCGATAAGCGTGGGTCGGAATGATGGAGTTTCACTATTTCATTCTTTTAAATTATTAATTATTTCGGTTTTAAAATAAGACTTTCGTTGTATTTTAATTAGGTATTAGGGCCTTTAAGTTACTTGACCCGCGAACGAACCCTGGAATCATATAAGTTCGTATATAGTTTTTTTCATTTGGCAACCTAGCGACTTTATTTATTTGATGCATTCAGAGCAATCTTCTTCTAGAACGACATATAAAGTTTCAACAAGTTGAAAAATGAATCTTCGATTTTTTATAGACTTCCATTAATAGAAGCAACTTCAAAAAAAAATCGTCACAATCAGGATATTTTTGAGATGTAATAAGCACGGCAACACTTCCGATGTCACAAGATGAAGCAAAAAATTGAACGGGTTATTAATTCCTTGTGATTGTTTCGACTCTTGTATTTTGTTTTTAACGGCTCGGATATGCTAATGTCTGACATTCGAAGTACTTTTATTGACAGTTTATGGTTTGGAAAGTGCTAACGACATCGCATCCCGATATTTGGATAATGAAAGCGGCCATTTGGAGAAATGGCTCCTCTTTCATTAAAGTTTACGTATAACATCTAGAGAAAGTTCTTAGTTTCTGAGTTAGTTACGTGCGCGAATGAAATGACGATTGGCTTTGAAGCTACACAACTTGGATCAGCTACACGTGTGTGTGGATCGGTAGCACCTTCCTACCTTGTTCTGCCCTAAGTCAAGTGTGGTCTGGTAGTTAGTGATATATATTAGCGTCGGAAACTACTTAAAACTAGGTGGGCCGTATTCAGACACGAGGTTAAAGTGCCAATTACCTCGTAGACAACATCGGTTGTTCTTCTAAACAGACCGCATTCGTCGCGAAAGCCATTAGCCATTTACGTTCTATTTATTGAGAAGAACTAGTGAACTGATCACACAGAGCATGGTTAGCCTCCGACCAGACCGAAGCATCAACACGATCATTTGGCGCAGTGGTAGCCGTAGACACGACCTGAACACCGAGCTGAATCGCTCACATTATCATTCCATGAACGTTATCATTATCTCATTTTAAGTAAACAGAAGCATATCGATTTCGCATTATCCCCATAAACGTCTCTAATATAATTAATAGAATGTATGCCTTCAGTGTATGTGATTTATGTCCTCTCTCGTGTGTTGCTCCATTGATTTCTGATGACTTGGTAAATTTACGAGGAAGGGTTCATGATTATAAGGAAGTTATTGTGAACGTGAAAATATTACGAGAAGCGTCCGTGGCGTGATGCGAGACGCCTAACAAACTTACACTCATACGCGTACGATCCGGCTCTGGAACAAGCTATACACTCCACGGTGTTCGCACGGGTCAGGACACGTTGTTTGAAAAAAAATTACTCCGAGCTAAGTGAAATAATATAAGGCCTGTTGGCAGAAAACAGCAAAACTCTTAAAGCAGACGTTGAAACATTCAGTGTTAAGTGGTTAGCGGAGCCCATAGACATCTACAACGTAAATGCCGCCACCCACCTTGAGACATTAGTTCTAAGGTCTCAGTTGTAACAGTACAACGGCTGCCCCACTCTTCAAACCGAAACGCATTACTGCTTTCACGGCAGAAATAGGCAGGATAGTGGTATCTACCCGTACGTATTCGATAGACGTCCTGTCATCAGTATATATAATAATTATTACATTGTCGAAATGTTTTTATCGGTTCTCTTTCCAAATGGAAACTGCTCGCCAACTCTCTTATATAACGATTGTACGTGTCTGTCCACCCAGGAAGACATAGGATTGTATTAAGGATCGGCTGCTCTTTTCGAACAGTGATCATCGATCTATACAAATAAAGTCAGTGGAGAAATCCAGACTGCTTTTGTCACCCGCTCGGTGGTCCCCAAATGAAAACCGCCACACTATAAATACCTTGATTTCGCCATCAACTTTTCAAATGATTAATTATACACATTTATTAGTGGTATTCGTTAGGGGCGGAAGGGTTGTGTGTGTGTGTGTGTGTGTTCATTAATATTTATTTCGCATACATAAATTTAAACGTAACATTGATGGATCGATGAAGACCATTTCTCGGTGCTGTTGCGTGATGCCCTCTGAAGTACTTTGTTTTTTTTTAATGTCGCCATTTTCAAGGATAGATAAAATAAAATTGTTATTCGTCAACATACTTTCATACATATGTGCTTCTCACGCTATTTTCCTGGAAGTAACTTACGCTAAATATGTTCACGAGTGCTCATTGTTGGCAAATCTTTGCACTGAGTAGGTGTATTATTGACACATGTAGGAAAAGTCGACATGAGGAATATCTTCCACCGAGCCTATACATCGCTTGCTCGACTGACCAACATATGCTGTTGTTAGGAAACGATGACAACGAGAAGAAGAGAAATTTGTATCATATCATGTTCGCGACTCCGATTTGGATTGCTTCTCTTGATTGATAAATAACCACTAATAGCAAGCTGGCTCTGCAAGCGGTACAATAGCATATACGAAGCCATACGGTATTCCGTCAAATGGATCGCGTGCGTAAGTGTCTTCATCGAAGGCACCTGGGCTCGGGGCCCGTGTGGTCTGGAGCAGCTACCCCCCATGAAACAATTAAATGAAAGAAAAACAAACAACATTTCTACATTTTTTTTATTTATTGCTTCTAAGCAATAAATAAAAAAAATGCTCGTCCACTCATCTATGAGTGGACGAGCTCACAGCCCACCTGATGCTAAGTGGTTACTGGAGCCCGTAGACATCTACAACGTAAATGCGCCACCCACCTTAAGGTATAAGTTCTAAGGTCTCAGTATAGTTGCAACGGCTGCCCCACCCTTCAAGCCGAAATGCATTACTGCTTCACGGCAGAAATAAGTGCGGTGGTGGTACCTACCCGTACGGACTCACAAGAGTCCGTCCGTGATAGTCTCGTGGTACACCCCGTCGGCAAGACGGGCCCGTCCGTGCAGACTGACAACGTATATACAACGTATAATATACAAAGTCGGCCATCTTGAAAGCAAACAATAAAACTAAACATAAACTAAAAAGATAGCAATCGTTAATTACACACCCGAAATACGAGAATTTAACGCGAAAATTTGAGTACAACACCGTAGCGTTCCGTGTCAAACCTTGCACCCCGGTCACGCGAGCCTGACTCACGACGTTTACCAACTAACTAGTGCCGTGTCTATTTAGCGATGCCTGATGAACTTTATCGACTGAAGTACGGTACTGAATTATGCCTCAATGCTTGAGACGTTGATTTTTAGCCTCAAGGCGGGGACGGCGTCATGTCTATGAGCGTCGGTTATCTCTTAAAACCAGGCGAGCAGATACAAGTCAAATATTGCAATGTTTTTTTATAATTTGAATACCAGGTATGGAAAATATTCACACGATTGCATTCGTGCATTCGTATGTAGCGATGCACCGGTGTTCGAATCCCGCAGGCGGGTACCAATTTTTCCAATGAAATACGTACTTAACAAATGTTCACGATTGACTTCCACGGTGAAGGAATAACATCGCGTAATAAAAATCAAAACCGCAAATACTATAATTTGCGTGATTCCTAGTGGTAGGACCTCTTGTGAGTCCGCACGGGTAGGTACCACCGCCCTGCCTATTTCTACCGTGAAGCAGTAATGTGTTTCGGTTTGAAGGGCGGGGCAGACGTTGTAACTATACTGAGACCTTAGAACTCATATCTCAAGATGGGTGGCGCGTTTACGCTGTAGATGTCTATGGGCTCCAGTAACCACTTAACACCAGGTGGACTGTGAGCTCGTCCACCCATCTAAGCAATAAAAAAAATCATACTTAAATTGCAAGCATTTTTCTTTTTTAATGGAAGAGTTAAATCTGACGACGCCCAGTCTGTGAGCACGCGGCACAAGTGTGAGCGGCTAAACGCTATGAGTTCGAATCCACAATAATCGCGGCGATCGCATGCCGCCCCACAATAAAACTGCATTTATCCGCATCAAAGCTATCCTCTTTACAACGTGGCTTTCCGAACTTGTGGAGACTCGATGGCTCCGCGGATCTGCCCCTCGCGAGACGCGCGGCCACCAGACCCCCATCGCCCCCCATAGGAACACGCAGCGACATGGGCATTCGAAAAACAAATCGTCGCTGTCAAACCAAAATCTGCTATGTGCAAAAACTCTATTTTTAATTAACGAGTAAAAACATTTTCATATAAAATTTTATATGAAGGTGAATTTTTAAGAACTATATCAAATGAAAGCTATAGATAAATATTACAGCTATAGACACATAACATTTTTTTTATACGGTAGATAGGGCTGTGAACTATACGAAAAGGTTAAAAAGTAAAAATCTCAAAAAGTGCACATAGCAGTAGATTTTGGTTTGACAACGACGAAATTCAAAACTAAAATAACCCGTTTTAATTAAAATTCAATTAGACATTTTTAATCAGATTAGATTATAAAATTGTTGAATTTTCGTAAATCCTTCATATGCATACAAATTGTATAATCAACATTTTGAAGTTAGTCAAGGTTACGTTGAAAGATTCAGTTACATATGTAGGCGGGCAGACAAGCCAATGTAAGCGTGTTAAAGAAAATAAGTTTGTCATTTTTGTTGTGATGTCTTAATACTCTGTTAATCACTTAGCATCAAATGGGCCGTGAGCTCATCTACCAAACTACACTGATGTAAGCAAGTCCATCAAATGGTGCTAGCAATACTATCTTCTCAATCGTCTAAACTACCCTACACACAACAGATAGACCGACCCTCTTGTAATATTTTAAATTTACCCCTTTGATTCCTCCCCCCTGGCGACTGATCAATCGATTGGCCACCGACCCCCTATTATTTACCGATACATTTTGTCACATAAGATTTTTATTTTTGCTCATTACATTTACTTAGGCTGTGTGCGTCTATAAGTAGACAATATATTGTGATGTAAAAATTGTTATATCAAAATTTTAGTAAAATCAATAGTATGAGCAATATATTACTTATGTGGGATGGATGCTCCAATCTCATCTTTCTTCTTATATTTACTATTAAATAATAGTATTAAGTAATTTAGTATTAAAGTTTTGTTAACGGGTCGAACCGGGGGTCACCATGTCTTCCCCTCTAGATCCCCGATCCGTGCTAGTCTCTCTCTCAAGGTTCAAACATGAGTTCATCAGTTAATGCTCCCAATCCCATAACACTCCGCCGGGCCCAGTACTAATTTGAGGCGGCAGAGAACTATAAACCTCAGTGTAACTGTTTGTAGGGTAGGCAACGGCTTGGCTCTGTCCCTGGCATTGCTGACGTCCATGGGCTACAGTAACCACTCACCATCAGGTGGACCGTATGCTCGTCTGCTTACTAGGGCAATAAAAAACCCTGTGTACGGGGTACCGGACACCTAGTTTTACTTCACGGACCATGTTCGAGGATATTTTAGCAAATATTGCGATTCTGTATTCGTCAGCTCTCCGTGTTAACATAGAACATGACGTCACAATAAATTTAATGTACCAGATTTTTGTAGCAGGATTTAGTTTTCAACTTTTGATTAGTTCAAAGTTCTCTCAAAGTGTGTGAGTGTGTGTGTGTGTGTGTGCGCCCGCGGAGCTAGATTACAAACCGACTTAAGCCCAAGGGCGCAGTTTTAATTTTCTTATCTATTATTCAACTATAATGTATATCTCGTGTATATACGATGGTATTCGCGGGGTCTATACACGGGGGACAAGATTCAGAACGGGGTTCAAAAATCAGCGCGAATCCACCCTAACGAAGAAGGGTGACAGATTTTGGGGGTCAACTCTTTATGTATTGATTGGTTATTGGTTATTTAGTATATAATTATGTTGGCAGACTTCAGTTGGAGATCTTAAAAGACATCAAAGTCAAATAAATTGAAAAAGTTAAAACATGAATTTACTGGAACTCTTAAATTATCACGACTTTACCATTAATTCGGAATACAGTTAGTTTCACTGCTGAGCAGAATAGGTAAGACACTCAAATCTCACACTTTTACAATATAGTTATCAATAAATTATTACCATCGATTTATTACCTTCTAAAAATCAGTATCAGTAGTATCAAAATAAGCATGAATAGAATTTAAACTAAATCTAATTCCTCTAATAACTTAAATCTAGGTGAGTCATGAGCCGGTCAACTCATTTATTGCGATAAAAAAAAATAATAGACCACGTGATGCACGCACATCCCACGAGCAGTAATACAATAGTATCGTTATAAATCCGACATTTTTGTATAAATATCGTGTGTGTTTACTTGATTTGACCTAGAACATTAACATAAGCATTGAACTTTGAGCATATCTATGAGCACTCTCCCAGGACGCTGCTCGTGGTGAATGTTGTAAGCGATACAAACTTCCATTTTCAATGTCCCCGTCAGTTCGTATTGTAGTTGGCACAACCTGCCCGAGGATCACGCCAATGAATACGGAATACAAAAGCAGCGAGCAGTCTCGTCGGATCCGTTACAAAGTACACGACGCCGACGTGTGTTATTTATATAAAATGTACATTTTCACGGTGACCGACCGCTTATCGAACGCAAAACAAAAGGAGTAACGCAGACGATCCGCGGCGTCCCTTTTCAAACCCCAAAAATGATAAAAAACATAATATTTCTGGCACGCATACCTCATAATCGTGGGCTCTCTGTCTACCCTACAGAATTAACCCTTTCGATACAAGGTGAACAACCCGCCCGAAAAAGGGATCGTCTTGACCGGAGGCCCAAGGGATGAGCGGGCAGCGGGCAGTCCGCGCTGAAACACTAATGACACTATAACAATGCCTGCTTTCAGTAAAGACGTCCTTTAAATATGTTTATTTTTGTCCAAAAAACAAATTCTGTTAGTGTTTACCATGAGTCCGCGTTTTAAATCGACTTACATCGTTATGCTTTGTAATGTCGCGTCGACCGGTTCTGCAGGACTTGTGTACATTTGTGTATTCGATACTTATAAATATAGGAACATTAATAAAATAACGAAAATTCAACCAAACAAGTGTCTTTGTCAAAATGTACAAACATAGGATTCAAGTTTATTATATCAGTATCACTATCAACAGTGAACTACAACGTCTTAGTGTAACGGTACGAAATGACAAATACTACACACACACACAAATATTTACGTAAGTAATATTTATGAAAAATCCAGGACCTATCTTTCAGACCACAAATATTTTTCAGGATGCTGGACATTTGAGTACTATGTAGAACATAAGTGTTTGAAGGCTCAATTGTTTATCATACGCTCTACAACCCGTCGTAGAATAAGAAAAAGTAATCGCTTATAACTTCCGTCCGGCCGTATCTCGCAACATGACGCGTGCTAACGAATATTCATATCGAAATATATGAAGGCTCTCTTTAAAATCGGTAAAATGTTATTTAATTTTAACTTTTGCGATTTTTATTGTCTAAGGGCGCAGACGTGATACAGCGCACTTGATCATAAATAATCACCGACACTCTAGTAAATAGTATCAGCATACAATATGTTATATTTTACAAAAAAAATAACCCGACGACTTAACCGACGATTTTATTTACATAAACTGCCTGCGGGAAATCATAATGCTTGGAAAATAGGATTCAGAAAATGATTAGACACGCGGCCGAAGTTCATTGTTAAATTTTATTATTGATGACACAAAAATGGATGTAAGAAAGACAGACAGATCATTTCATATCTGCTAGGGATGGCGAAGCTAAATTAATTTTATGTTTCAAACAAAAAACATCTTCGTGATGATCCGAGAGAGGTTCGTCACATCTGAATATTAATTACTCTATGACTTCAGGCTTCACGTCTGATCATTTGTTTTGGGGTAGACAAAGAATGTGTTTGATCCATTCGTTGACAGGTATCACAACGACAGGACAGTTCTTAGCAAGTGTGAGCAAACTCCTCAGAAGTTAATGGTCGCCTTCTACCGTCCTGGCGGTGATCGTCCGATTGACTACCAAGTTCTTACCATCTCGTGGATAGTGGGAGACGATTAAGCGCTTTTCGCCCACTAAGCACATAGTCACAGCCGCGCGTCTGTAAATCAACGAATATTCAAAAGCTGAGACTTTACATCTCCAAAGCTGTATGTACGTCTCCGACACAGCATCCATAACTCAGAATTATCTAAATTCATCAAGAGAAGTAACAAAATACAAAACGAGGGGTGAATGGAAAGATATCGGACACATAAAGGGGTTGATTTTGATTGAATATCTGTTGTGTGAAACCCTCCCTCACACACACTAATGTAATAAAATATACATATAGTTTATAAATATTCATAAGTATTTGTATGTGTGCGTGTTAATGGCGTTATGTTATTTGGAAATTTATAGAAAAAAAACATTTACACCACGCAATGTGTATACTCATTTAGTCTCCGTTTTTAAGCAATTAATTTTGGGCATCGAAATCTACTTTCTGGATTTTGAAGAAATTAGTCAACAGGACTTCTTTGTCACTTGTTCTCTTCAATCTGCGGTTGACTCATCAAACTCGCATAAAATAAGTACCTATAAAACGTAGCTTAAATGAAGCGTGCTCATTAACGCTCACGCTTACCTGTTTACAACGCATTGCAATTGGATTTAAATCCACTTTTTGTAGATGGACAACAGAACTAAACATGTAAGACCTGCGCAAACGAGCATACAGCCCGCTTGATGGTAAGTGGTCACCATCAATCGCGGACGTCAGCGGAGCCGCTACGTACTGCTGCTCATTTATTATCTATGACAAAAAACAACAATACACTATATTGAAAATATCGTTTAGTTTTAGTTGGAACTATCCTCTCTCTAAGATGCGTATATATTGTTTCATACTAGAACTATTACTAGGTAATAGATACAAGTACACGATATAAAATAATACAACAACAAGAACTGGCGGATGGCGGCACGGCACCTCCACAATTAAGCCCTTAAACGTCGCGAGCTTCCGAAACAAAAGCCACAGACCGAATACAGAAAATAATAATAAAAATACGAACACATATTATGCATCAATTCAACGTAGAATTCGCATGCCGTAGTACGAGATGTAAGTCTAGGAGACGGACATCTTTAGACTGATGAAGTTTATTTTAAAACTTGTGATTCTGTGAAGTGACGTTTTTCTACGTGCTCGCTGGATCCAATAGAAACCAAAACATTTTTTTAATGGCTTAGATTGGTGGACGACCTCACAGCCCACCTGGTGTTAAGTGGTTACTGGAGCCCATAAACATCTACAACGTAAATACGCCACCCACCTTGAGATATAAGTTCTGAGGTCTCAGTATAGTCACAACGGCTATCCCACCCTTCAAGCCGAAACGCATTACTGCTTCACGGCAGAAATGGGCAGGGCGGTAGTACCTACCCGTGCGGACTCACAAGAGGTCCTACCACCAATAAATGCATGCAAGGCATTATGTCAAAGTCTTTATTGTATTAGAATTGTTCTTCAAACCGAAAAGCATAATATGCAAAGTGTGCTCGCCATCGGTGTAGCTGGCATGACGTTAAAACAATAATTTCTAGCTCCTAATGTATCGGATATAAATCTTATGTGTCAGTGTGGGTGCGTCTGGACCTAACCCGAGCCTGTGTTTGTGTATAGATATTTAAAATTATTCCCTTTGATACGAAATGATAATTTCATTCGCTACAGAATGTCTGGAGGAGCGACACCAAAACAGTAATTTTATTTTATATATCTTTGATGGATTTTCCTAAAAGTGATTACAAAATAATATCCCATTTTTATTATTTAGGTAATGATTAAAGAAGTTTTTTATTAATCGATTATTAATTAATTATAAACCGTCTGTCCACGCTGCTCTGAATCTAGCTCCGTTGTGATGAATTTCATCTTTTGAATAGTTCCCATCCAGATGTTTTCCATACAAGATGGCCTAATAATTACGCAAATTTATATTTTCCGGGCTAATTAGATATTAGTTGATGTTATTTGTTCATCGTGGAAATCATTTATATTGCACATTAGTGAGTACACATTTACATACATGGTACTTTAGGTCCCGACTAATCCTTGGTATTGCTATCTAAAATATAAATTAACAGCATGCTTAGTATCGGAAAAATCAAATTCAGACTGCAAATCTACCCTTTGATCCGACATCAAACCGACGACCCTTTGTAAAACTTCCCCGGGCGGCTGAATTCATAAAATCGAACACTCAAAATTTGCAACTCCGATCGTATCATTGAAAAAAAAAAAGAAAACTAAAATGACAAATCGCAATCGGAAGCGGATATTGAGGCCGCAGCGATGACGCGACACAGAGTAAGTGCGCGCAGAGCCGACAAAGTTTTACGCGAACGAAACGAGAGCTCGGAAAGTTGAACGTTTTGTTTCGTACAATCACACGCTTGTTTTGTAAGGATGCAATCCGACCGAAGCCTCGACTCGTCCTTTTGCCGACGCTACTTTGATTTTCGTATCGCTTTGATTCCCGAAACTTTTAAGCATCCGTTTCGACGAATATTGCATTTCAGCGCGCCCGCATATTAATATTCTTATATCTGTCTGTACACACGTGGGCTCGTAACTATTTTGTTTACGTCTGCAAACTTTATGAATCTGATTAAAAAGTATGAAATCATCGAACGGCTGCCGAATGAATATTGTTGCCGATTTTAAAACATCAAACATGATTTTGCGTATAAAGCACCCTGATCAGGCCAATAACACTCAGTCTCTAGTCGTACCCATTGTGTGGAGACTCACCCCAAGTAGACGACCCCTTCGAGAAAAAATAATAAATTATTTTAGTTAGTATGCAAATAAGCGCGGACCGATATTTTAAGCACACCCCATTGGTAACGTGCGATTTTTTAATGTCAGTTTTCTATAGTTCGGAAGAATGCGCCTGCATTTGAACCGCCACTGTTATTTTGAAATTCGAATGCAGTAATCGATGCAACCGTTACTCGATACAATCCTCACCCCGCTGTAAGACTTCGAACACCGAACGCGTCATGAGCGATTTGAATTTCGAACGAACTAGTTCAGCCGTCAAAGGGTTGACATTCTAGAGCTGCTAGCGCCAAACGTCGTTCCTGCTCGAGTCTAGATCTTGCGCTGCGCCCGTGTGCGTATCCCGCGTGTCCGTGTGCGCGTGTGTGCGTCGGGACAGTGATATTTAATTCGGAGGGTAGAAGTTCTCATCGATTTTAATTTTATGCACGCATCCCGTCTCCGGCGTGTATTATTTGTTTTTTATGTAAATAATGTCGATCTCTTATTCAGGCGAGTGGCGTCCATTTCGCGGCGTTTTTATTCCTTTTATAAAAATTTGCGTTATAGAGAAGTTGAATTTCAATAATGGGTTTCGCGCTCTGCATATTTATCTATGAGTTTTATTTTTCATAATACGTTCCGTGATTTCCTTTTTATTGTCTTTTTATGTTGAACGTATACCTACCGGGCGGCGGTGGCTCGTTGTAGTGACCACTTCACAGAGCTACTTTTTGTGCAGGATACTCAACGTGAAGACGACAAATACAAAGATTAGATTGAATTCAATATTGATAAAAACCTTCCGATAAAGACTATTCTCTGTTACTCTGTGTTAGTCTAAGGCCAGTCATAGATCACGAGCTGTCCTCAGTTGTCTGACGACTCCTGGATTCTTCGGGAATGGGACACCATGGAGCGTCCTTGGACTAATATTCTGGAGTTCAAATTCTCTGTCAAGTACTCTTCAATGTTTCTAAGTATATAGTTGTGGAAACATAACCGACACGTGTTCAAGAACTACCTCTGTGATGAAGGATGACTGACGCGTCAAGGTGGACTGGCGGAACTCTAGTAGCCACTCGAGGCCAGCTGGCCTAACGTTTTTTTTTTGCCGCTTTGCGCATTTTTCCAAGAGAAAAACTCACGAGCCGCTCTGCAGCCTGTAGCGTCGTCGTGGCCTAAGGGATAAGAGTTCGTATACGGGCGAGGCGACAGTGCCGGGATTCGAATCCCAGAAGCAGCCATCAATTTTTCTAATGAAATACGTACTTAAATGTTCACGATTGACTTCCACGGTGAAAAATGACATCGTGAAGTAAAAATTAAACACGCAAAATTATTTGTGTAATTACTGGTGCCTGGGTGGGTGTCTTGTGAGTCCGCACGGGTAGGTACCACCACCCTTCCTATTTCTGCCGTGATGCAGTAATCGGTTTCGGTTTGAAGGGCGGGGCAGCCGTTTTACTATAAAAAAGAAGACTAAAACTTATGTTCAAAGTGTGTGGTGGCATTTACGTTGTAAGTGTCTATCGGCTGAGGTAATCGCTTAACACTAACTTTAAAGCACCTTGAGATGGTGGAGCTCGTCTTACTAAGTTCACAAATTCATCTAAAAGAATTCCAGTGCATCTGACGAGCGCTGGTTATATTAGGACGTCAGGTTAGAGCGCATACGAGGCGCAGCACAGAGCTGGTGCGGGCGGTAAGCCGTGAGGTTCGTTATTCCCGACTCTTACCTCGGGTCGTCCAACGATCTAATTAAGTTACGGAGATACCTGTCGATGTATCAGAGGGGCCCGTCCGCGCCCGCAGTGTGGGCACAGCCGTGAGCTACGGCAAAAATCATTATATTTTATGAGCGGCCGAAATAAATGGCGCTTATACGACGGAGGCGGAAAGTTTATATTCAAATTTCACTCAGTCCGCCGGCCCGACATCTCCGAGGATCAATTTACATATTTTCACAGGTTTCCACGATCACATTTAATGTTTCATGTGTACGTTGGATCGGTAAGTCTAATATAACTTTATGGTTCACATCCACGTTCCTATATCTAAGCGTGTGTCGGGTGCAGCTCTGCGCTTCTTATATTCTACGTACATTCAATACTAATTGAAAGTATTCTAGTTGTATTTTACGATTGACAATTTTCGTCACAACTATTTTGATTCCGTTCAGTTTCGCGCACAACAATACAAGTCGTCTGTCGAAGTCGTGCTATTCTAATTACACGTGTGGCCGTTGAATAATGAAAATTCCAATTAATTCAGACAAATAACCAGCACACGGAGTGAAATAAACGAAAACAAAGTCGCTTTTCGCTAAAACGTTACGTTTCAAAATGGCGGCCGCGACACAACCCGCAAATTAATTGTAAGAGGCGACATGTCAAAAATAAGTTAACGTCACGCGGAGTTTTCAATTAAAATAATGATAGGTGAGAGCGGGAAACGAGAATAATGATGTTGGTTTTTCGATCGGTCTCTTTGTTGGCGCTTTGTACTGTTTATAACAAGAGGTAATTACTTATTAGCATAACCGGGAGCCGAGCGCGCCGTCCGACCAATCGCATACGTGGCCCCCGACACGACAATGTCGCGCGTTACCTACAGAGAACTACGAAGAAGTGCTGCTACTAAGCCATGAGCTGGTACGTCTTATTGGTCTAACAACTCCCGTCAAATAAATAAATAAATATTAACTAACAATCACGCCACGTTAACTGTTCCCGTGATAAGTTCGTAAAGAACTTGTGTTACAGGTACCAGATAACGGAAATAAATGTAAGATTTTTATTATACACATATATGTATATACATATTTAAAATACATCCATAACCCTGGAAAAGACATTTTATATTTATCATACAAATATCTGTAAATGTAATTATTATTATTATTATTATCTTCCTTTGGCGGGATTCGAACCCGCGACCCCCTTGTGCAGTGACCATGTAGTGACTCCAATGATTTTGACGTGATGTACGCACACGTAGTGATTGCACCTCCGAGAGTGACACTGTTTATGTTCAGACAATAATTATATATGATTCCCATCGTACGGAGACCAGTGAAAACTAAATTAAATTCCATTCCAGTCACACATATAAAACGACAAACATTATGAATAATAATATCGCATACTCACTTAGTCTTCAAATAGTGAGGCAACCCTAAAAAGTATACTAACTATCCCAACGACCAAAACTTCAGGTACACCGATCTCCGGTACAATTAGAGCCTCGCAAAGCCAGAATCGATTCCGTAATACGAATTAAAAGACATTAATATTAACAAAATTTGATTATCCCATAAAAGATTCGGGCCCATAAAACTCTCATAGTTGGTGTAGTGTGCAACCGTTGCCGAATTACGAACCCTTTTGATCGTATGCCACCCCCTCTAGTGGCGCCCCCGCGCACCCTCGCCCCCACCCCCGCGCCCCCTCGCTCGTCTGCCATTCATTTTCATAATAAAATCGTAACAAACGAGCCCAGGTAACAAAATATGGAGAGAGAAATGTTATTTATGTGAACGCAATCGTATTATTAATGTCGAAACTTGAGATTTTGTCTGAATTTATGGACTGTACAGTTATGGTGGATTTCTTATTTTTGTTTATTGTAGCTTGATCACAACATTACGGTGCCGTGCCGGGGGTGTCGCAGGCACTCTGCACAGCCGCCACGTGACCGAGCCAATGGGCCCAACGATCAAGACGTGTGAACTATATGTACATTACGCAGCTTGCTAAGTCATATTGCGTAACTACCCACCTAAAGCGCCGTGTGCTCTCATCTTTAACAATCAGTGTTCGATCAGTCTGACTGCGTAAACCTACAAAAATACAATATTAAAGTTACAGCAGTAGCTGACCTCACGTTAAGTTTGACTGCACTGGGTTGTTTCTGTTTCTCGAATTAAAATTGTAAAGTACGGAAGAACCGCAATGATTTGAGTCTTCGAATCGTCCCCCCACTCCCCGCTCCTCCCGGGCGCGGCCCCAATCAATCTGTCTGTACGAGATACAGCCTCTAAAATCTAACTATTGTTCACGAATAGGGAAATTTCCATTTGGATTTATTCATTTGTCTAACTATTGTCGGCCCCGGCCTTCCTTCCTGCTCTGTATAATTGCTTCACAAACACGAGCGGCTGATCGCGTCCAATATTGTTATTTGGTACAAAAAGTATAAGTTTAAATAGCTGGTTTTGGAGTTGCAACGCCACACGGCTTGGTGTCACGGTCTAGCTATATCCTGCCGCAAAGCTGCGTGCGATGCGTGTCGGTATAGAGCACTCTAATCTAGACTTGAGTACTAATTCCGAATGTTTGTGATCACAGAGGAATGTTCGATCCCAGAATCGTTTAAGTGCCCAATTCGAAATATGAATCGTTAAAATTCGAACGTTCGAACAACGTCCCGTTCCACGCAGCGCAGACCCGGTCGCCATTGTTGTAATAAATTCAACGACAAATTCCGATAAGAATCGGTGACGCACGGAACGCAATTTTCATAGATATAGCTCAATTAACAATTGGTTTCAATCGTGAAGACATTCTGGATAATAAAGTAGCACCCCCTGCCACCCCTCGACGAGGGGAGGCTCCAGGCAATCTTATTTCTGTTTGTAATATTGCGGTGTCAATTTCGCATATTGAAGTGTGAGCGCGAATATGGGCGCCATTGTTAGAACGAATGACGACTGTGGATTCCATATCATTACTTTTATGTACGTTTGTTTGTAATGAGCGTTTGAAGTACTCCACATGGTGTGAAGATATACTTTTGTATTACAAATGCTGTTATCAATCTCTGCTTAATAATATAATATCCGTGAACCCATTCATCCTTGAAGAACTCCTCGACATAATACTAAACGGGAACGACCTTGAATCTGCGACCCCTTGACACCGTTACGTACCCACAATATTTGCCCAACACACATATTGACAAACAATCAATTATTCCAATTACATCGTCCATTCTAAATTCATAAGCCTGCCAAACAAACAGAAACATACAAAAACTCAAAATGAAATCGTTTGTATGTGAACAACATAATATCCAATTGTGGTGCAAGCGAGTGCCGGGCCGGGCGGCCTCCCCACAAATCCGTATGCCATTAATATCAATCCATCAATACAGTCCCGATATCGAGGCGCGATCAATGATCAATAGCCGATAATATAATAGACAATACAATAAATATTAATATTTTTTCACTTCCCCCTATTTTGTCTGTGGTTACGGATTTTATAAAGTTGTCTATTCAATTATGGAATATTGCTTATTAATTCAAATTTCGAAGTATTTATAGCCGCTGTGCTTCGGTAATTCAATTAGACTTCGAACTGATTTACTTTATTATGATTTTAGATTTCGAACGTATGTAATGTTGCCGTTTTATGAAAATTCAACACATACAGGAGATTTCCTGAAAAAGGATTCCGGATGAAACTAAATTTTCGGTAATAAGTTGAACGCTGTGTTCTCTTGTTATTGTTGATTGCGTCGGTTAAAACCACGAAACTGTTGGCATTGGCATAGCTAAAGGTGCTCAAGACGAATCCAGTACAGTAAGTGAATGCACGTACCTATTTAATTAAGTTGTGCACAGTACAATAGTCGGCGGGTATCGCGGAGGGGCCGCCTGGGAGATAGAATCCGTATGTTTTCGGATTAATTCGTTCGTAAAATCGTCTCGCGATAAGAAACGTGCGCGTCGTGGCGGCTCGATGCGAAACGAAACGTACGGTGTTGCTAGACTTGTGACTCAGTTTGATAAAATTATGGTCTATTATCTTAAGTTTTAAAGATAAACAGTAAGGTATGTATGAGTGATATTTTCCCGAGTCGTAAACATGTTCAACTTTGTTTATTTATTTATTCAACTTCATGCACGAAGGTACAATGGTCGACTTGATGCCTGAGGCGTTCTCTACCAGTCAACCAAAGGTAGTGTAGAGAGTCCTGTGGTAGGTGCATTATTTTTGCGAAAATAAGAAAATTAATAATAATATTATATACACATACAAAAACATACACGGTATATATAAATGTATATAATGTAATATACAACAACGTATACAATCTTATATCATGATAATAATATAAAATTTACACATATATCTATATATAAATTCTCATACATATATAATCATATATACATTTATACACAACATAAAAATATAACACATTTACCAGAGAAAAAGAAAAACAGTAATAATAAAAAGATAGTAAGAATATAGTATATTTCATAGAATGATACGAACACACTAGATTGCGAGTCTAATTTTTAAAAGTTTCCGCCAAGTAAAAGTGAAAGTATTTTTATACTTCATTACATAAAATACTTCAGTTATTGTATTAACAAAATAATAATGACCAGATTAAACAATAAAATGATATTTAACCATTTCATTCGTTATTTTCGTTTCTACAGTTTTTATTTAGGACATTCGGTAATCGAATACTGACACCCTTGCTTGCAGAAACTAAAAATATCGATCTAAGTCACAAATAAGTCTTGATATATTTATAAATCCACAAATTAACTTGCAACAACACAATAATCCTACTACAAAAATAGTTTTACAAATAAATACCAGAATAGTCGATATGAAACTGCAATATTTCCCAAGGCTGGCAACACTGCACAAGTCGCGATCTAAGAACCAATACAAGTTCTGTACTAATTGAATGTACAATTGGTTCGGATGTCTGATTTAGTTAGTCGTGAGGGGGACCGGTCGCCCCCTGCACCTCACGACCTCACGATTATAAATAGAAAAATGACAAGCTGTCAGTTTGACTTACATCTTCTAGGCACACAGGTTGCAGATCTTCGATAGGCGATACATAAAACGGGCGACGATAACTACTAACGAGCCTATAAATGGAAAACTTTCTCGCAGTTGACGCTACAAATGTTTTGTCTAAAATGGTTGCACTGTTTTCTATTTACCTCCAATCTTAAGCAATTATAATTTTTGTCGCAGCAGAGAGCACGCAGATACTTAACAAATTTGTTATCAGCATCAGTTTAAGCAGAAAACTAATCTACATATAAAATTAATAACGCTCTCCTAAGAAACATTATCGAAATGATTCAGAGCAACATTCGGAAAACAAAGCAGATCACGTCTTGAGCACAAAACGTCGAAAGGTCTCAACCGTTTCCCGCGCTCCAACATGGCGGTATTAAGGCGCGAATGTTTCAAAATAATGGTATTTATATGGTACATTGGTTTCAAGGGAAATCACTCTCCGGATCGGCCGTTACAGTCTCCGTTCGGGAAGGGAACTCGGAACTGCACGATGCTATGTCTTGTACAATATTGTTCGGTGAAATGTGATAACTGGGGCGCGCAGACGAGCGATCTTACGGTTGCTTACCTCTAGTGCTCCAGTGAAAATTAGCAATTTCACGTTTTTTTTTATTGGATAGATGGGTGGACGAGCTCACAGCCCACTTGGTGTTAAGTGGTTACTGGAGCCCATAGACATCTACAACGAAAATGCGCCACCCGC
This sequence comes from Bombyx mandarina, assembly GCF_003987935.1. Next base: position 55,963 of record NW_021011492.1, on the reverse strand, counting down.
CTTGAGATATAAGTGCTAAGGTCTCAGTATAGTTACAACGGCTGCCCCGCTCTTCAAACCGAAACCTGCTACAGCTTCACGGCAGAAATAGGCGGGGTAGTGGTACCTACCCGCGCGGACTCTCAAGAGATCCTACCACCAGTAACTACAACCAGTATGGATGTTTTACGTTTTTTATTATTATTTGTAAAAAATCCGCGGTCTAATAAGCAAAACTGTATTCAGTCATCATCATCTTTTTTATGTGCACACGTGCTCAATGTTATCGCAATATTATGAACGGCCTAGAATGAAGACCACATTAACATACTATTTGGTTTTCAATAATTAGATAAACTCGGCATTTGGCAACATTGCCCTAACTATACCTAATAACTTCTATATGGGATACATTCAACAAACAAGTTGCTCCATAAGACTGAAAAATCCCGTGTGCACTCCCCACTTGATATTACTTTAGCCTCGTATTGAAATTCTGTCGGAGGGGCCCGTAGAAGATTCGGAATATTAAACATTCACGTTTATTAGTTTGTCCTCGACGTATTTCTGTAAACGGGGGTAGTTCGAGAACGTAGCTCGGGAAGTGTGTTAACGAACGCGACTTCACGACTCGACAAATGCTTCTTACTCGATTACTTTAATTGAGATTTATATTCCGACCAGCGCGACCCGCCCTCGCTTCGCTTCGGAAACTGTTATTTATTATTGATTTCTCCACTATTTAATCAATGTTATTATACATATAAACCTTCCTCTTTAATCATTGTATCTATTAAAAAAAACCGCATCAAAATCCGTTGCGTAGTTTTAAAGATTTAAGCATACATAGGGATAAAAGGGACAGAGAAAGCGACTTTGTTTTACACTATGTAGTGATGCGACTCGATGCTCGATGCTCGATGCCGTTGTAGACTAGCGAATCTTCTCATTTGGAATGTGTCATTTCTTGCTTCTTCAGACGAGGCATCTAAAAGTGGTAATCCATGGGAAACCTAACAGCGCCTCAGTGATCATATAATATATCGATAACTGTAAACCCTGTTGATTACTTAGGTACTTCCTAATGTATTCTTTTTGTTTTATTGTTCAATAAAGCAAACATTGTTCTTTGCACGTATAATTAATTCCCTATAACGAAACATGAACATACATAATTTTGTTCTAAAATAACCTCTGAATCTGCGTCCCCCACTAACTCGCAAGTGTCCGCCGACTAAAGTACCTTTAAAATATTTTCTACGAAAACTAAAACAATAAAGAAATCAATACGCAATACACTCCACGATTAAGATCTCAGTAACATCCCTCAAAATGTCACCCTTATTACCTAACAACTTAGATTTACAATCGTAATTATTTAACTAGCCCTTGTGTCAAAAGGATAAGGTTAAAAATAGAACGATAGGAAGTTTGTGAGCAGCAAATACTCTTTTGTAACGTGGTAGTAAAAATGTATTCTTGTAGGGTGTACCGAGCGATTTGGGCAATATGCAAAATTGTGAACCCAGGGCTGTCTCTACCATACATCTAATCGTTGAACAGTAACTGTTTGATCGTTTACTGGCTGGAGGCTGTAAAGATAAATAAATAAACAAATATTTACTAACAATCATGCCACGTTAACTGGTCCCGTGGTAAGTTCGTAAAAAACTTGTGTAACAGGTACCAGGTAACGGAAATTTAATTATTTATATTTTTTATTTTTATTGTGCCGTAATCTCCCCTGATTATTATAAAAAATACAAAAAATATTTATACTTTATTTTTAAAAACGAGTCAAGACAATACAATGTTTGGAGTCTCCTTTTACGCGTGCAAGCCTGTATTAGGGGAATCCGCTCTTCCAGAAATAAATGTAAGATTTTTATTATACACATACATATATTTATATATACACATAATAATATATTTAGATGAGACGCAGTTCACGTATTCACGTAGTTATAGCTATCGCCATCGGTATCCACTCAACACCAAGTGGACCACGAGCTCTTCTTGAGTTGGTGGTACTATACTAGTGACCTATACATACTATATGAGCGAACACGGACAAACACAACTTTTACATATTTACAAGATGCGTGAAAGACGATATGTGTAAGAAGGGAGTGAGCGAAGAAATGGTATATGCTAGAGGAGTATGGAAGAAGAAAACATGTTGCGCGGACTCCAGGTGACTGGGAGAAGGTCAGAAGAGTGATGATGACATATTTACAAAATCATGTGTCTTAGTTCACAAATGACTCCTACGTACGTAAAGTATGCTCACGAATACTAACGCTGTGGAACCTATTGGTAATGTATTTTGTTATGAGCCAAGCTTATAATGTTTAACCTGTTTTCTTGTCTATTAGTATGGCCCCTCTCACTGTGTCCCTCCGTGAGTGAAGATAGTTATCTCGGCGCAATCATTCTTCGCTGTAGATTGCCCACCACCTATGATAAAAATCTTCCTGAAATTACATTCTATTCGACAATTTAGTATTATATAATGAATAAATTAAAATAGATTAGAGTTGGCAGCCCTGTGCGTTGGCTGCGCCCGTGTGTGACGATGCGCATCTTACGCCCGTATTACCCTTTCGTTTTCCTTCCGATAGACCTTTTGTGCTTTGCGGAATGATTCTGCACCAGCTCCGAGATGGGGGAGCTTACAAGATCAACTCCAAAATTCAGATTATTTATTATTTTTTAATAGCATTTATTTCTTGTTTCTGGTTTTATATTCCATAATGCTACCTCAGCACCTTGTCATTAACAATAGTAACGACTCTTGTTAACCTTGCCTTGTTGTTTTGCCTAAGAGGCGGCTGGACCCGCCATGATTCGTAAAGTAAACAGCACTAAAGTAATGAAGCACTAAGCTTCAAGTAAACCTTGTACAGGTATGAAGTTATTTGCGAGCAAAAAACGTAATTGTCTGTTTCAACTCTCACTCGTGCCATTAAAATTTCATAGTAGTTAATTAAACGACAAAATAGACCAAAGCAAGCCGCCCCCGACCGGACCAGTCCTAGCCGCGCCGCCGCGACACAGAGCGGACAAACCAAGACGTGACAAATCAGTTTGGTTTTGACCAAAATCCTGATAAGCAATGGCATACTATTCTTTGAAAACCATTTGAGCAGTAAGTCCTCTGGGCGGCGGCGACGCTTGAATCCCATACGCTCTGTACTATCTGTACTGTGCACGTATAAGCTCCGTCATAATAATCATTTCATGCTTGGAATACGAGTTTGAAGTGGAATAATAAAATTCTAAACCAATCGACCCCGTCCGCGCCAATTAATCTCCCATTTTCATAAAGCAAACATGTCGTGTTTCTATAACTTTAATCTCTGTTTCGCTAAATTGCATTAATTAAGTCTAACTTTAGTGCGCTGCATTACTGACATTTTCATACATTCGAGAAATATTTAACGAGCCCACATTATAAAAATAAACGCAATTACTGTCAATTTTATTTATAATTACACAGAAATAAGAGCGCGGCTCTCAGAGGCAGCCAGAGCGCGTACTATAAGTAATTGCGTTAGAAGGCCGGGTCATGTCTGAGAAGTATTTTAATCTATGACGATTGCCATCTTGAATGTTTCACGTATCTTTTTAATATTTTTTTTCTATTTTCCCTCGAACTCTATAATTGATAAAGGATAGTTCATTTATTTTACACGTCATTAAATGAGTGTTATTTTTAGTTTTAATGTGTGCAATTATATCGATCGCAGTGCATTTTGTGGAGTGTTGGTAATTATAAAAAACAATTTTAACTAGCTGTAGTAATACTACAGATAATCATTCAATACGGCATGGCATACGACATGCACCAGGCGAAATCAATACTAAACAATAAAGAAATGGACAAAATCACATCGGCATGAATGATCGGTGCGGTGACCGCCTGTACCCACTGGCTCACGACATGCATCCGTACAGTTCTAATGATTAAAACAAAGTACTCAAAATACATCGATAATAAAACGAAATTCAATAACGAGCATTAGCTGATTCCGAGTTTTCTAATTAGACTGAACAAATAGACAAACAGACGAAATAAAGCATTGAGGAGTTGTGCAAATACCGTGGAAGGAGGGTGGCGTTACGGATGTATACTGTTCTGGAATCGGTGCGGGGGATATCGGATAACCATTTTTTTAATGGCCTTACAGGCAAACGACTTTACGGCGCACTTGATGGTGAGTGGTTACCGTTGCCCATGGACGTCAGCAATGCCAGGAGGACAGCCAAGCCGCTACATACCGCTATTAACTATTATTAAAAAAACTGAAACTGAAAAAAAAAATCAAACCATTCACGTATCGACTCTACTTTATAACTCGGAGCGGGTGCTTATCCGCAACCGCACTTAAAAAACTCGTTATCAGTACAGACTATTTATTCCACGAACACTTTTAAATCAAACCTCACGAAACGCCAGAAAGCACAAGGTGTTATTAACATCGAATATATTTCCGAAAAAGAAATACAACGGTTTTTAAAACGAGCAAATTCAGCTAAAGATACGTACCTACGTATTAAACGCTACCGAGGGACGCGCTCGTAAATTAAGAATAATTGCAAATGCAAGTTTCGGCCCGCCATGCGCCACCTCGCGCCGCACTACTGTAACATCGCCTGGAAATTATAGAAAACAGAATACTCTAACGAAATGAGGGTGGGTGGTGGAACTCGCGTACAGCTGGACCTTCAAAAATGTATCGGCAATAGTCAATCATAAATACTAGTATCAGAACGTCGGATGTACTTGTTGTGCCGTGTGGTCGTCGTGTGGCCCTTGAGCCCCAAGCCGCCCCAATATTACGTAACTTCTAATTACCTATAATTATTTTTTGTACGTTATTACAAAGTTAAATCATACACTGTGTGCATTACTAATTTGTACGTTATTACAAAGTTAAGTGGTACACTGTGTGCATTACTTATAAAAATCTTACGTTACGGACGTTTTTTCAAGGTTAGGGTACCCCTCTGCATCATAACATAAGGAAATTCGTTCCAAAAAAAAAATTAACCCCGATTTTACCTATTGCTTTTTTTTATTTAATGATCACTAAGCGTTTAAAGTCGCTCAGCGAGCTGTGAATCGACCCAGCTATGCTCGGTATTCCTCTAAGGGATCGTATCCGGAACGAACTTCTTCGCCAGAGAACCAAAGCTACCGACATAGTTCAACGCTTAAGCAAGCTGAAGTGGCAATGAATTTGTATTAACATTGTTAGTGACATGATAGTTGTAATGTAAAACGTTTGAAAAATGAATAAATAGTAGTTTAAAAAAACTAACAAAATAGGCTTTTATAGAAAATCCAACTAAAAAATAGAAAATAAATTTGAATTAAAAATAGCGTAAGAAAAAATAATTTTATTGTAAAAAAAGCATGGGGCGCTTTTCAGTATATTATTTAAATTTATTATTAGGATTTATTAATAAACTATTATTTATTCTTCATTTTTTAGTTGAATTTAAATTTTTTCAATAATTTTTTTTCATTTATTTTTTAATATTTTATTGTCATCGGTCCATAATAAGTATACCAAATTTCGGGTAAATCCGACGTTTTGAAGGGGGTCAAAATCATGTTCAAAGATTCCGTTACAAACATACATACGTCTGAACCTAATAAAAGCGTATTAAAAAGTAAGGAAATAGATGTATGTGTGTAGTTATAGTTTCGAATAACTATTGCTTATGAATTACTCGCGATTTTGGAAGTAGTAGCGTGCGATAGGATAGGTGTAGGTTCGTTGTAGCGTTGGTTGTGGGAAAATCAGACGTAAATCAAAGTCAGACTTACTTCGGCGTTCCAAAACGTAGCTTCAATACTAGTCGGGCTGGCGGCTTAAACGTTATCCGATTTATCCGAGTATACTTTTAATTAAAATACAATTTTCCTTTAAAATATTACTTATATGATGTAGTAGGTTTTCATTTATAACGTCGACTGCCCAATTTACCGTGTAACAATAATTTTGTATAGAATACTGTAGCTTACTATCTTTGTATGTTGCATTTTTGTTGGAACATAATAAGACTATCCTAAGAACATAAGAAGAATATCCTAATAAACAGAATAAAGTGCTATTAACGATAAAACGTCGACTCATTCTATGGGTGGACGAGCTCACAGCCCACCCGGTGCTAATTGGTTACTGGAGCCCATAGACATCTACAACGTAAATACGCCACCAACCTTGAGATATAAGTTCTAAGGTTTCAAGTATACAAAGGCTGACCCACCCTTCAAACAGAAACGCATTACAGCTTCACGGCAGAAATAGGCAGGGTGGTGGTACTTACCCGTACGAACTCACAAGTGGTCCTACCACCAGTAAATTAATTTTATTTAACCACCACCTTTCAATTAATATTCGTTTTCGTTAAACTCCAAGTAAAGCTAAAGCTAACCGCTAGTGATATTTTCCATAGTGTTGTTTAGCGCAAGACAACCAACACAAGTCATAATGATTGACGTTCAATCCAACGAAAATCCAATCAAAAGAACGAAAATCCCATTAAAAATGAAAAGTGAAAGAACAACGTCAATATAGAGGAACTAATAAAAGCAAACCCGCATCGATTCTCTTTGACAATAGATGAGGCTCAATCACAAAGGAAGTCACGGGACAAGTCGACATATGGACGGACGGAATTTATACGGAAAAAAGTACGCCGCGATACAGCCGCCATCATAAAGTGGGATTCATGTCGGCGGTGTGTCAAACTGGTCAAACATGAGGTCGGCCGGCGGCGGACAGAGTTATTAGCTCAATGAAATTCAAAACGGGGGAAAATCGGAGTCTTGGTCTTACCACAGGAAGGAAAATTATGCTTCGGGAGCTTAGAGATGTTTATGCTGTTTGTGAGTTACGTCTTGTACACTGAATGAGTGTTGACTTACAACTCACGACACGAGGTGTCTGGAGAAGTACATCGGAGCTTGGTATAACACTCCTCAAGAGGAACTCACGACCGCGGATCTGACCACACCCAATTTAACGCCACGCCACTTGTTAAACATAGGCTTACTGTAATTAACAAGTGATAATAAGCTTATAACTTCAGTCGTAACATTTCAAACAAGGTGCTTCTTAAAAAGTCGGTATAAATTTATAAATGTAGATAAATACTTTTTTTAGAACCTAAGCTAAAACCGTAGTAAGGGCAAAACTAAGCTTCCGACATGAGCGAGGCGTACCGACAGAATAAAAAGACGCTCCACTTCCTACGTCCGAGTTTAGTTTCCCTTTTACTGGCTCTCTGTCTGACGTGAAATGATAAATGACGTGAATGATTGAGCAGTTGGACGGGAATTTCGAAAAAAGATTTTCCAACTATCCGTTTTACCTTTTACCGAACAATATGACGAGCTTTTGCAGCGAATCTATACCAAATTAAAAGTGATAAAATGAAAACGTTATTTTAACACGACGGGACAATTCACACAATTCATAAATATTCAAAATTTTAACAGAACGCTCGGTCGGAACGCGGCTCCGATTGACAATAAACGTCAGAGCTGTCAATCAGACGTCAAATCGTACGAGTCAGGTAAAAATTTTAATTCAACGCTGGCAATCATTTCGGCGTTCGAAACTTTCAAATTGGAACGTCAATTCGGTTTTTGACATTAGCAAACATGGTCGACATTAGCTCGAAGCAAATAATGACGCCAATTATATACCTACAGATTTTCTGTTGCGTTCTTAAACATAATCTCGGAGCATTAAAACATAATTTGTTATCAACGAAACATCGGAGATGGTTATAGCTGTAATGAATTTCATTTTTCACGTGACACGTAAACTATTTATTCATCAATCATGGAATCATTTGTACATTTTAGATTTTGGCTCGACACTGGGTATGTGTCAGAGTCGAGATAAAATATAGAGGAACTAAAAAAATCTTTAAATAATTTGATTGTAAACAGAACAAATCCGCTACAGCTGAATATGTTTTTCAGCAAAGGCACAGAATTCCGCCGAGCAGCGCAACCGTTTCCGATCGCAGACAACCGAAATGAAGCAATTATAAGTTTGGTCTCGTTTATTGTCTGTCTGTCGTTTGTCTGTCGTTTGTCGCCCTAGAACCTCAACACAACGCCAATAACATTATTGACTCAAATGTCATCCTATCGGTGGATATACGCATGTACAGCCGAGTGACGTTTGAATTTAAATCTTATTGCTAATTTACTGATACCGATGAAACTAAATAGGCATTATTATTTATAGGCATTATTTGACGTATTTTAGTGGAAAAAAATAGGAAGTAAAATTTCCTGGCTGCAATTTTCCTGTAGCAATAAACAATATCAAATAACAGGGAATTCCACCCGGATAATAAGTATGTTCAGCTTTTCATCAGCCGGCCGGGTGAGCCTCCGCCTCCCCATGCCCTCCGCTCATCCGTGGTAGTAATACCGACTCTACTACTACCTTCTCGATCCCAAGCCGTTCGTATTGCGGCATGCGGTGTCGCTATGAAACAAAATTATCGTATATCAAATGGGGCAGTATATTGTCCGACCCTGAAGCCGCCTTGTACAAAACAAAGTACATGCATATTAAGAAGTAACCTTAACGAGACCTCGTCTGCATAAATGCATCACGTGTGGCTATCAGCGCATTCCCCGCTGCAACCCTTCAAGAACTGGATGCTCCACAGCAATAAATAACGGCCAACTGTCTCCGGCGACCTTATCAGCCACTCCAACAAAGAAATCATGCTTTATTCTTACATTACCATACTTTTATGGGGTCATGTGTCTTCAAATTAGTGATTTTATTTACTGCGGACTTTTAAATGTGTCTGCCGTTTTGAATTCTGAAGTGAAATATAGTTAATAATGTAACTTTATTGTATCTGCGTCACTAGGGGACAGAGGGGCCAGGATAACGAAACAAATAACATGGAGAGCTAACAATTTCATAAAAACTACCCGATGTTGACTGGCCACTGACGCCCTTGGTATATACCATTGACATGGCCCACAGTCAGTACGCCTCTCGTAATGTATATCTCGGTAAGTATTGTTGAACACCGAGTGACACAACTTGAGGTCGGGGGTTGATCCCAGAAGTCGCCAGAGCGTGGGCGAAGTAATGACCCACATGACACCGAAGCTATTTCCTCAACACACAACATAACATGCACTACTCTTATTACAAAAGTTAAAACATCAAACTAGACCGAACCTCGTCAACTTGTTACATTTTTACGTGAAAATTTAAAGTTTAATCTGGATTTAAGAGACGTCCGTAGACACGAGGCTACAATTAAACTAAAAACGACCGGTAAAAAGCTGCGGCGAGCACCGACAACGTTATAGTAACGATTGTAGGCAATTGTCGGGGGTTGCCCTTCAACCCCTACAAAGGAATACGCGACGCAAGTTATAAACAGACGGCGAGTTTTCCTGGAATAACATTCATACAATTGTAACGGAGTTTTGTTGAACTATACACTTACTGATTCAAATCACTGGTACGATATGATATACAATTAAGTAAACTCGAAATAAACAGTAAAAGAGTTTTGAATTCCATTAACGATAAAAACGCGTTTAATTATATAACGTAATTAATACTCTACACGCCAAACGACAAAACCTTAAATCCGTTGAAATAATAAATCTTACATTGTATTGAAACTAAGTTTCAAACTAAGAAACTAATTCATGAACATAAGGAATATCACAAATAAAAAATCCCTTCTAAATCGTTGGTAGCCCTAAGGGGCTATTCCAACTTCGCGCGGACTGGTAGGTGAGCTCACGGGCTCAACCTGAGAGAATTTGCTAACACTAGTCCCCTAGCAAGAGCAGTGATTCGCTGAATCTACTACCAGATCGGAATCGTGACTCACTGGGAAGATCCGGCGAGAAACTCAGTGGGTTGTGTCTATAAATCTTCTATGACTTGCACAGAGCGGGCGCCCTATGTCCCTGCTACAGCCGCGCAGTGGACCGCGGCTAGTGGCGGTCAGCGCGCCACCGAATTAAGACGATAATTACACGCGGCGCGGGGCGCGACCAGAGGATGTCCGCTCCGATCCTACAGTTTTATACGTTTTGTTCACAAATTAGATGAACCCTCATGACGGGGAACAGAGTTTCGTATTTATTTATCTTTTACCTGATGAGGCGGTCAGAACTCTTGGCTCGGAGAGACGTATCAGTAGGGTCCCCGTGGAGCCCCGCGCGACTTCCAGTGCGAGGGTAAGTCGAGTGAAGCCGACCTCGGCGGTCGCGCCCGTCTGATAACACCGAACTACGATCGCGGTAAATCTCCAAAGATTTATTTTATAATTTAATGATATTATAAATTTGATAAAAGCCATCAAGTGCGCTTTACAATAATGACGTCATAACATTTACGACATCTCGTTGAAGGGGATTAAACAAAAAAATTAATGAAACGAACATTTACAGCATTCGTTCATTCAAGGCCACTTCGAATGTTATTTACTCTATTATCAACTTACTTAGGTATGTCAAGGCATGCTTCTTGTTCACGTGGTTTTGTCGTTTAAGTACTCGGCTATAAAGCATACAATTGAGTGTACTCAGGGTTGTTTTTGCAGCTAATTTCTGTAATTATCCATAGAGTACACATTGAAATCAAAGATCAACTAACATAATAATACAGTCTTGACGTAAATTGTCAAAAAACCGTCAAATTGTCGTTCGTTTTCTATTTTTAAACTATATTTGTCATTTAGTTGTTTGGTTTTGGTCTCAATGCAAATGTAAAATAATAAAATACATACAACATAGCATTTATGTAATACATGTAAACTCTAAACGATTTATCTTAAAAGAGGTTAATATGTTATAAAGATGACATAAATGGAATTTTGAATATTGAAACATCAGAAGAAGGAACATTAGAAATATAAAAAACATGCAAAAGTGGTGAAGCAATAGCTTTAAATGTTATTTCCCTTTATAGAGTAACTCAATTTGTGCTATAGTTTAACTGGGCTAAACTGTATTTTGATGTAAATAAAATAATACATTATATACATATTTTATGTTACTAATGTGTCTATAATCCCATTAGCCATGAACAAACGTGCTCACTGCTGGCAGTTGCCACCTTGAACCACGAGGTCTGGGTTGTGCTGTAATAGACCGCAAAGGCTGGTAATGGTTGAGACCTTCAACGTATTCCAAGGTGTTGATTGGAGCGTCCCACATTAGAGCGTGGGCTTCACACTGGTCGCGACTCGCGCCGTTCTGCTTGACATGTCATTGTCGGGGACCTTGGCATCCGCGGCGTCCGTCTTGGAGCGATACGCATCTCCGCGGTCGACTGCACTCTACCCGACACTGAACAATTGATACTTGCCGAAGGCCGATACATCGACCCTCACAGACCAATCTCAACTTTAAAACCATTCAGATAAAGAACGATTTTCTATAATTACTATGACGTTCCTTAATCACCGGAGGTATTACCTATAATTTTCTTTCGACGATGTCTGTTTGTGGACGACTCGTATTTTTAATGTGTTATACATTGAAGAATGTTTCCACTCTCGGGACGACTGCCTTACGGATAATAGTGCTGGTCTTAGTAGTTGTCAGTTTTAGCTTCGGACTTCGATTTAAGACGACCCCACCCGCTGCTGCTAAACAATATCTTTAAAACTTTACTCGCCTTACAAATAAAGCACACAATATAAAATTTGTTATCAACTAAATATAACATCAGCACAGTAGTAAATATTTGTATCATTTTTCTTATCAGATATAAGAACCTACAATGGATCAATCTCTTCACTAGAAACTTCATTAGATTGCCGCAGTACAATATATTATTATATGAGTTTATAGTGTAATTAAATATATTATGCGTATCAAACAAAAACGCGAAGATTTGTTTGACGAATTGAATCATTTTGTTGTGAATGTAAATTAAGTTTTATTACTTTAAAAATGGCCGACCATGTTTTTTTTTTTTTTTTTATGATTGAAAGTTTACTGGTGGCCCGAAGGCCTTTCCAGTTTCACCAGGACAGGTGGGCGAGCAAAGGCTCAGCCAAGAGGGGTGGGATTTGCTAACAACTGCCCGAGCGCCTCCGAAGGAGACCTAACAACTCAAGAGCAATTGTTTCGCGAATGAATCTACTACCGGATCGGAATCGCGACCCGCTGAGAAGATCCGGCGAGAAACTCAGCGGGCTGATGCATGGGTTAGGTTGCACGTCGACCTCTTTGTCGAGTTCGACGAGTACGGTTACCGGGGTCCCTAAGCCTGCCCCTAGTATTAGAGCTGAAGGCATCTAATGCAAAGGTTATTGGATCTGATGGATCCGTAAGGACGTGTCTAGGGCGTCGACGGTGACTGGCTCCTGCATGATCAGGATTCGGGGAGTAGTCAGCGGCGGCAACGATAAGGCGATTATCATGACGCATAGCCTTATCGAAGTATCGTTCCGACGCTGACTTCATGTATTTCCGAATTGATTCGAGGCCCAGGTCGTCGTGTAGGTCAACGTTCCTCACGAACCACGGAGCCCCGACAGCTAACCTGCAAAAGCGGGATTGTAGGGATTGGAGGGTGTCTATGTGTGTGCGGGCCGCGTGAGCGAACACCACACTCGCGTAAGTCATGACGGGCCTTATGCAAGTTTTGTAAAGTGTCACCTTGTTCCGAAGGGACATTTTACTCCGCTTATAGATCATGGGGTAGAGTCTACCGAGAATAAACGCGGCACGGTCACGGACTGATTTTATATGCGGGCGGAATGTCATCGATGCATCCAGGGTAACGCCCAGGTACTTGACCTTCCTGGCCCAGGGTATGGGTTGTCTAAAGAGAGTAATCGGGGAGCCGACCATGTAACAGATGACACACACACACAGTCAGTAGTTGTCGTGTGTCGGTTGCTGAGTCGTTGTTTGGTCGTATACCGAATGCAGTTAGTGTCAGCACACACGAAGCTTTTCCTCGGTTTGTTTTATTCATTCTTCTAAATTAACTTACATTAGAATACAACTTAAACACGACCAGGCAGTGCCGCTGGTATTCTGGGATACCCCGCTAGAACCAGCGCGCCAGGTCGAAACGTGATACACCGCCGACCGGATTGCTCTTCCAGAGTACGTCCGGCGACGACGAAAACGCAGACCGCAGCGCCGACGCGTTGTCCCGTTCTCCTGGTGCCAGACCGCTGGAGTGACGGTAGCGTGCGGCGCAGCCTTGACCCCATTAAGTTGTCAGTGACCATCACGAGGAGGGAACCGCCTTCTTATATTGGTAAGAGCTGGACGAACACCCTGCTCCAACCCCGGCTCGGCGGCAGTTGTACGACGCCAAGAGGCAAGAAAAGTTCTCCCTCTCTCGTTCCGCCACTTCCTTTTGCAAGATAATGGATTCGTCCGGTCCCATCTTTGCAACGAGGACACATCTGCATCGACCGTTTTATTTGTTCAACCAAGTAACTTGACTCGTTCTCTCCACAGATCGCTCAATTAGTAGAAGACGTAAGAAGACTGCAGGCATCTCTGTCAGCATTGCAAGAAGCTCACGCACAACAGCTCCAGAGGCTGGAGGAGCGTCTAGATGAGAAGAAGCAACACATAGCGAGGCTGGAGGCGCGGCTGGACAACCAGAGGGACTATGACGATATCAAACGGGAGATCAGGTCAGCCACGGGTCTGCACGGTGCACTTTGTATACATGCTATTATCTTATATGCGTCAAATTGCAGATATGTAGTTGTGTAGATTACCTTAGACGTTACCATCTTAAAACCTTCACCGCCATATTCAAACATACAATTACCGCATTATAAGATCAGTGTCAGTACATTAATTTGGTTTAGTTTGGTTGTGTCAGTTTTACCAAAAGCAAAGCACCCTGATACGAAAGAAGTTCTTGAAATCGAATGTAGTATTGTTTATTGAAACTTTGTCACATTATATTCCCCTCGTGCTGACCAACGAGTACGTGTGAGCTCAAAACGTATCTGCGGAGAACATGCACATGTCACACCCGCGCACGCTCGCTCCGACTTTGCAGTAGGTACACGTGTAATGTGTTGAAATCAATCAAAATGCGTGTTAGTAGTGTTAGTATCGGTTGGATGTGAGGCGCTCGCACGACCGCCAGCGCCGGCTAATAAAAACCCGATCGAGTGCACATCAAAGCGTCACCACCGACAATGACAACAAGTTCATTAGGCGCTGTTTGTACAGCCTGCCCTCGCGATCGTAAACCGTTAATCGTTGTTGTTGCGCGCCGGTCGCTTCCTTGCTCCATTTGACTCGTTGTTTAAAAAACAACTTTTGACAACTTGAGCGTTTTTTCTTGTCTCCGAGAGCAAAGAGTTCGGTTTCTCTCGAAGTCAATAAAGTTAAGTGAGTCTTTGTTCGTGAATACATACTGTAGTTGTTTTTGTTAGAAATAACCAAAGGTTTGGCCATAGACACGAGTTATGATATTTAAAAGTAAATGAGTCATTTAACTTCATTTGATTTCAACTTCAGATCTTTAAGTTAAACAAAACGCCTCGTCTGTGATGAAACAAATGAATATATATTTAAATAAAATCTGTACATATATAAAATAATTTACGACATTGTGTGTGCGTTGGATGCACGGCGCCACGCTATCAGTCAAAGGTATGCTGTGCAAACAAGATGCAGGTGTAACTTAACTCTCAAGTTATTTCTGTGTTTGACTTACAATGTTTCCTTTCTAAGCTGTGTCTTAATTAGATTGTTCATTTGACTTTTGTGATCTTGTAATGCGCCGGTGGTGAGTACTTACTCTCTGTATATGGACACCGACAATACCATGCCAAACCTCGAACGAAGCCATGTCATCGTAGTGCAATAACGTTAATGGATGAAACTTTTTCGTTTATAAAATCTGATTTTTTTTAATAAATAAATAGGCAGCGGCTTGACTCTGCCCCTGGCATTGCTGAAGCCCATGGGTGACAGTAACCACTCACCATCAGGTGGGCCGTATGCTCGTCTGTCTACAGGGGCAAAAAAAGCTGAAGGTGAGGGGTAGATGACGGGCGGCGGACGCGCAGTGCTCGCACGACCAAGTTAATACAAATCAGTTTAACACCCGTTTTACATAAACTTTACATTAATTAAACAATAAAACTGACTTAGAACTCGTGTCTCGAGGTGGGAGGCGGTATCTATGTTGTTGTTGTCTATCGGCTTTGGTAACCACTTGACACCAGATGGGCCGTGAACTCGTTCACCTATTTAAGCAATAAAAAAATTGGGATTAAAAAATTCTAAAGAATAAAAATCATATTCCATTAATAAAAAATAAAATCAAGTAGATACGCTTCGAAAGTACACAGTATAAATTATACATAGTATAAATAGATCAGTAAGTACAGTCTGTTATCAGTCTCGTAGTTCCTCGGCCAGCTCAAGGCTCATGCATCACAGTTTCCCAACACTGCAAACACATCTAATCTCTGTACAAAGGTGAACGAACTGGTATTGCTTTATCAAGTTTATTAACACGTGCTCTTGCCGAGTAGCTCACTCTGTGTTGAGTACAGCTCCTGCTGACAATTAGGACTATACAACTAAAATTAGCCGCCGCTAATTAGGTGCTGAAACAAGAAAACTGTTTTCAAATCAATACGGACATTTCACATGTTTATTTAGCCTTATCTTCATCTACAACATAATGCGGGTGCGTTTTTACCAAAAAAATCCAATACTCAATTCCTCTGTAACTGTGTGTGGACTGTGGGGGGAGGTCCCTGATGCTGTAGTCTAGTATGGCACGTCCTTGAAACAAGGCAAGGCAGCCTTAGTGGCTCGGCTCCATCCCTGGCACAGCCAATAGACGATCAAGAACTGACGCGCACTGTCGCGCTTAATATAGCAATACATACATCCGGTGCTGCCCTAGGTGAGCTTTATGCAGGTCTTTGGATTGTCGTAACCTACGTGGTCCATGGTCTACAACGCGGACGAACAAATTATCTGAGAGTCTCGTAAAGGATCCATCGATCTCGTACAAGGCTAACAATCGTTCATAGTCGGTCATTAACTCTTTAAGTACATAATAAGCTTTTAAAAAATACGCTCCAGACGTACTACTACACACATACACCTGTATATATGTAAATTGAAAAATTACAGCACACCCATGTTTTGTGCAAAACGTCGCTTATTAGAATTATTTTGTCGGAGATATACCTAACATGTCTTTATAATGCAACGGAAAAAACAATTAAACAAGAAATTCAAGATAAAGTTCCGCAAATTGACTGAGTGCGATTATAGAGAAATGTCCACAGATTAGTTTGCACTGCATTCGCAATGTACTTTTAATGTTTTGTAATCTACATTACTCAAAACAGACTAAATAAATATATCACAATATAGCACATAGTTTGCATTGTCTGTGGTATTTGCGTAGCGAATGTAAATAGTGACGTGGTGGAACGAGTGAATGAATCATTGATGATTCATGACTAATCCATAGAATTTGAGCTAAACAGTGGATGGTCTGCCCTCCTTGCGCCGCCGAGCCCACGGGTGACTTATAATCATCAGAGCAAACTGGGCTGTGAGTTTTTTCCCACTCGATATCAAATAAGAATTAAAAGTAATACAATTAGTTCACATTAAATTAATATAATTGGTAATACGGTAAGTTCAGTTGAACATCAGATGAAAGCACATAGCGCCGTGTAAACATATATAGTAACATGACAAATGAATCGACATTAAGCCGTACAGGTATATAACTAAGAGACAAAATTTCAAAACCTATAAAATTTATAATTAATTAAAAATCATCAAAATAACATTTTAGTATCGGTAATTACTTAATCAACTATTCTAACATTTTCGCGATTTCCCAACAATTTCCTTTTTTTAGTTAGCTTTCGCATTGGTAAAAAAGACTGACCTGGGATCAATAGTTATAAATATTTTGACAATATCCTGAAAAGCACCCCACGCTTTGTTTACAGTAAAATCATATTTTCTTACACTATTTTTAATTCAAATTTATTTTCTATTTTTTAATTGGATTTTCTATAAAAGCGTATTTTTTTAGTTTTTTAAAGCATTGGTAAAAAAGACTGACCTGGGATCAATAGTTATACATATTTTGACAATATCCTGAAAAGCACCCCACGCTTTTTTTACAGTAAAATCATTTTTTCTTACACTATTTTTAATTCAAATTTATTTTCTATTTTTGAATTGGATTTTCTATAAAAGCGTATTTTTTTGTTTTTTAAACTATTATTTATTTTTCATTTTTTAGTTGAAATGCAATTTTTTCTAGTTTTTTCAATTATTCAAAAATTTCATTTGAATCAGACGGTAACTTATCCGAGAAATAGGTGATCGGCGCGCCTGGTAGTTTCCCTTCTTGGTCTTGACGCAGATATTCCGGGTCTCAGGAAAACAAAAAATCGCTAATCCTGATTATCCTAGTAAGGATAACGGATCAAACTGCTTAAAAGATGACAATTCAATCATCGGTCCTTAATAAGTATTCCAAATTTCAAGTTAATCTGACGTTTTGAAGGGGGTCAAAATCATGTTCAAAGATTCCGTTACAAACATACATGCATACGTCTGAAGCTAATGAAGCGTATTTAATTATTGCGATTTTTACCAAACTGCTATCGAACATAATGAGTACCGCCACCGCTGGATGCAAATAAGAAGATAAAAGTCGCGTCTACTTCTTTCGCCAATGAGTTTCTGGTGTTTTTTATTTTTATTTTATTGCTTAGATGGGTGGACGAGCTCACAGCCCACCTGGTGCTAAGTGGTTACTGGAGCCCATAGACATCCACAACGTAAATGCGCCACCCACCTTGACTTTGTGTTATCATGACTCCTCTCCACGAGTGCACGCAGCAGCTCACCAGCCTCCACATATCATATTTGATCGTGCACTTATGGCGGTCGTGTGTTGTAATTGTTTTAAAACTTTGAAAATTTTTCTTGAATTCATGCTAAAAAATCAAATTGTTTCGTCGTTAACTTCTCTGAAACTTTGTGTAGGTACTTCAATGCTGCAGTCAGATGTGTAATTTTCGCAATTTTTTAAAACGACGACGGAATATGTTTTTATTACATCGCTCGGTTCAAGTTATCATTAATTTTATCAGCATTTTGCTAAATGTAAAACAAGTCATCACGAAGCCGCAGGAAGCCTAAGACTCCTTGATGGATTAATTTTGTGAGCGGTGAGCGCTTCAAGTCATGTACTCCAGAGGAGGTCCCCAGACGTATTCTTTACCTGGAACATTTCCACCATAATCGGTGGCCACTTGTGACACAATCTCTCACAGTCGTGTAGCATGTACACGCTAAACGGTTCGAGATATGGAATTTAGCATCCATCCTACCCCCGTCCACAAACAGATCGTAACAAATAACGCTCCCTGAGAAATTATAATAGACGCTGTTTTTTTTTTTTTTCGTTTCCTGCTAACGTCAGTGGGAAATATAAATAGAATTATCGACGGATGTGTCTTTTTTATTTCGATTGATAATGAATTTTTGTAGTTTCGATATCAATGTTTGTCGGTTTAATTAAGTTTTGTTGTATACATTTTGGGATATCCTAATAGTAAATGTTAACTAACTAAAATATACCTACGTTAATCAATTTGAGGAAATTGACAAAAGCTCTATAGTTTGGAGTACCTATTGGAACATCATAAATTACATTCATATACTTAAAATATTTAGTAAAATAGTTTATTCACTCAGGAAGATCGAAACTTGATACCGCATACTGAGCGAAATCTAAATAATTCGAACAAAAACCAATACATGAAATAGTGGCAATAATGTCTACCTAGAAACGATTATCTAACATTAGCAATGTGCAATACGAAGCAATACGCAGTAATATGACACAATTGATCCGTTGTACGACCGGGATTCGTTCCCACGTGTCGTGTTCCCGGTAATCAGTCAAAAGGCGATCAGTCAACATCCTCTACGAGATAATGCGAGTACCTACGGCCCGCTCCGCTAATATCAATTAAGTTCAGAATCAACAAATAGATGCGTGGCTTCTGCTTATCGTCATTACCGACGTCTCGCTGACGAGGCGCAACACGACACCCGCCCCGTCGCGTCAGCGCGCGGCCGGCGAGCCTGCCTGATGCAACACAATATTAATTCAGGGAAACACCATAAATCTAATCAATGAAAAAAGGCTTTATGCTCACAATACCGATGTAAATGTTCAAGATAAGTAACCGACATTTTTTTTAAATTGCAATTTTAGGTAGACGAGCATACGGTCCACACGATGGTGAGTGATTACCGCCCATGGACTTCAGCAATGTTAGGGGCAGACCGTTAAGTACTCTCCTCAAGCCTCGTTTAAAGAAGGATATGTCATAGCGCTCGGGAAACACCGTGGAGGGGAGCTCATTCCATAGCCGGATGGTACGTGGCAAGAAAGATCTCTGGAAACGCACTGTGGATGACCGCAGTGGCTCCAGGTAGTATGGATGAACTCTACTCCGGTGGCGCGCGGTGCGATGGTAAAAACGAGATGAAGGTATCATCTCAAACTGTAAGGTTTTGCTTTGCGAAGAGATTTTGCGGTGCATTGCACTTTAACGTGCAATCATTTATGGGGACGACTCACTGCACGTGCCAACGTACCATTAGAGGGATGGAGAATGTCTGAAAACATCAAGTGTACCCACATAGAATCAAATATGATAATAAATATTATTATGTTGGTTGCAACGTAATATTACGGTTTGTTGACATTAATAATAAATTAAAGCATTCTTCTGCACAGGTACCAACATATTTGTAAAGGTAAAGTAATTGCTAAACAAGTCAATTAATTAATAAATCCGTGGTCCGCGGCACAGAACGCGCGTCACAAACAAGTGCCCGGTGCGCTAATAGAGACATCAATCCATAAACAGTTCATCATTCACTAAAACAAACATTATATTCGTGTTATAACCAATGTTAATGTGTTATTTTTACCAATATGGCGACCGATGACCGGCGTCTTTGATCATCAAAGACGTTCGGATCAAACGCGCCGACAGCGACAACATAAAACACAAGCAAACAACAATAAACACCATTTTTTTAAAAGTCATAAACTATCGAGTGTTTCATCACGGGAAATCGGACGTTATAAATATGTTTTAATGTTCATATATTGACGATATTATGAATTCGATTTTACGCAGAAAAGACTCAATAGTAACTTCATAACGTAGGTACACAATCCAGTACCCAAAATCGGACAAGACGATTGCACAAAAATATAATGGTTTATATACCGGTTTTGTGGGTCGCCAATCGGTTTCAACAATGGCAGGAGTCAAACAATAATTTGTAAAATCACACCATGAGTTGTTGACTGATTGGCGACACTTTAATTATCTTTCATATTTGATTCATATTTCATATAATAAATACAATATGTGTTATATCTACAATAAATTCACTAAAGTAGGTGCCATTGCCATACTTGTGCCATAAAGCACCCGTATTTGGTTGTATAGAATAGGAAATGAGAATCATTTCTCGTAGTTTCAATGGTGTCCTAAAATCGCGTAACATCATTCACCGACACCCAAAAAATTTAGTAAATTTTGACTAATGCTATTTTTAAATATAGTCAATGATATGCATTGAAATTTCTGGTTGGTCTTTCTTTCTGAATAATCCAACCTTTTTATGGAGTTGCGTGGTTCCTTGATTCATCGTATTTTCGTCTCACTTACCCTTGACGATACGATGACTTCAATGATATTTGTTGATAATTTTTGCAATTAAACATGTGCAAAAAAGACTACACATTTCCTGTACGAAACTTATTTTACTATTTGCGCACAAATTCATCTTACGTGTACGAAAGATGAAGGAAAGCGCTTCATCGTATGCTTCCCTTAAATTGTTTTATTCTAATGTGGTGTTTTATAATTCTAGTCCGCTTCCTACGATTTGTGAGGATAATCGCGTGCGATCACATTCACCATAAAATCACCGAAGGCACACGGTGAGCGATATAACCGTTGATACCCGATGACATAGTATCGGCTCACACGACACGATGATAGAAAAATAAACGGAAAACACAATAGAAAAAAATCCATGTACCCATTTCAATTATTGCGGCGAACACGCGAACATTTGTCTCGTTTCCCATGATCGGAGCTCTCCTAACAAAAGACGAGGGGAACATAGTAATCCTGTAAGATCTATAATTCCCGATATAAACAGTCGGAGGCACCTGTAGCGGTTTATTGCTTATTTATACTCGGCCTCTGAAGTCGGGATTAAGTTATAGCCAGCCTCCGAAGATTAAAGCTTAATAGAGGGTGGGAATAGATTGATTCCTGAGCGGTTCAGCGCCAAATCTGTGCGGAGGTCGCGGGACTCTGCTCACACCTCTCTTACTCTCTCTGTCTCTCTCTTGTTGTCTTGTCGGCAACTCGACGTGATATCTTCACAAATTTGTTTGTGTTCACCGGCGCTATTTAATGTTCAGCGTTGTCAATTGTAAAATAGTTAATGAGGGACATCTCGAGGTTGATATCGCCCGTTGTGTGTCATTAGTGATCAAACAAAAAGAATAAGTATCGCGCGAAGACATAGTCGCGTCCACAAAAACTGACTATGTTGACGTTGTTTGGGAAGAAAAACTTAAAATGTAAGAAAAGCAAATAACGAATCCAAGCATCGGTTATCTCGTGTTTAATTAACATTAAGCACACAAGTGATTTACATATTCGTAGCGAGCGCTCGGGCGCGTCACTCGCGCTGCTCTGTTTGCCTCCTGAGTATCAATACGACGGGCCCGCGAGCCTATCGCGGACACCTGTCTCCGTTTGCTTAGGCGGGTGTTTGTCTAACATTTAACGAAAGTTTAGCCTAACACTGTCGCACACAAATTATCAACTAATTTACGTTTCCCGACTTTTTTTGATGTAACGAACGCTCGGCCGCTATTGTCTCACTCGCCTAGCTCTAGGAACTAGAGTCAACACGACACTTTGTCGAACGAATGAGTTTGACCGTTCCTTATATTGTTACATTGGTCGCAGAGGCGTTCAGGAATGTTATTGACCGATCGATCGGTTCCGATTGGTCAGCCGGTGCGGGAGGCGGGGCGCGCCTATCGTCGGCCGATCGCTCTGCTGATAATGGCTGGTGTTTGCGTCAGCGTCATTGTTTGAGAACACTCGACGAACACACAAAAAAGATAACAAAACAACGATTCGATCACTGACTGATTCTAATCTCCGATCGAATGAAGAGACTGACAAATGACACGTCTCCCGTGTTATTGTCAATATTTTTATCAGAAGTACGAGTATACAAGGAGGGACGTGGAGACGCATGGACCGTCAAAACGTCGCTCCGACCGCCGCGCCGAGAGCTCAGAAGGAATTCGTAATTAGCTAATCAATATTGAAGCATCCTTTTGCAGTTGCTCCATAGAAATATGTCTTTGATATCTCGCGAGGAGTGCGAGGAGGGCGAGGTCTCCCCCGCCTCGAACGGAACGCGATCAATCAAAATCTGTTTGTAATTTTAAATGGTTCCTGACAACCGAGATAAAAAGCACATTCCAGCAATATTTTACTACAGAAATAACTTAAACCCGATTAGTAGGTACAAAGAGATCATTTATTTTATATATATAGAAGTAATCGAAATCATAGGAAAATTACTTTATGTTTGTTACATATATTGGACTTGTGCTTGGACCGCACCACTAATGAATGCTCTCATCCACAGTGCATTTCTAGAGATCTTTCTTGGCTCACACACTTGGCTCCACGGTCTACCGGCTCACTGGACGGTTTTTCAAACGAAGCTTGAACCAGTCCTAAATATCGGATAGCAGTACAACTCTGCCCCTGGTATTGATGCCCATAAGCATAGTTAACCACTTACTCTTACATAGCCAGCGCGCACTCTAAGAAGACGTGGACCATGCTTCAATTCCAATAATTGAATCAACTCCACAACACACATGATCTAAAGCCACAAAAACTAAACAATTAGGTCAGGAAGCTTTTAGAAGTTTAACGACCTAACGATTCTCACCCTACATGAGCTTAAAAGCTTCTTTGTCTTTAAGTCTTAAAACAGTTTGAATATTTAATAAGTAAGTGAAACGTTGCGCGTTTGTTACACTTCCCTTTTGTGAATAAACGTTTGAGTCAGTCGCAAGAGGGCGCCGCGGAGCAACCCCAAGCTTGGCCGGAGAGCTGGGAGCACGATCACTCGCATCCCAACTACTTCTTTTTATTGGTTATTTCGACTGTTTCTCGTTAAAACATTAGTGACAGTGAGAGGCAGCTAGACTGAACTTCTCTTGTGACTTCCGACCATTTGCCTTCCGAATCTATTTAAAGGGGTCCTCAGTGACTGGCCGCGGTATGGCTCGACCCCGGGTGACGCTGACATCAATAAACGATGGTGACCACTTACGATCGGGTAGCAGTAGGCTCATCTCCCCTCGTTCGAATATTACGCAAGGCACATGGAACAAATGACTCCACCAAATAATGAAAAATCAGACAAAAACTTTGTAATTTTTTTTGCTTAGACGGGTGGACGAGCTCACAGGCCACCTGGTGTTAAGCGGTTACTGGAGCCCATAGACATCTACAACGTAAATGTGCCACCCACCTTGAGATATAAGTTGTAAGGTCTCAGTATAGTTACAACGGCTACCCCACCCTTCAAGCCGAAGCGCTTTACTGCTTCACGGCAGAAATAGGCGCGGTGGTGGTACCTACCCGTGCGGACTCACATGAGGTCCTACCACCAGTATTGGCCTAGTTCGGATAAAAATGTAAAAGTTTGCGTTTGGTTCCCGAATGAAACACCTTTATTTAATTAAGCACCTCTTCGCAATATCATAACAACATCTTAAAACTCCAGGTGACAACGTTAACCCAGTCTCCATCCAGTAGGTACACGCCAAACTCGAACTATGTAAACAAGTTGTAAGCGAAACGAAAACGCTTCTAATGTACAAAGTTTTAGAAATATTATAATATAAACCATTTGCGGCAGTTAAGCTATACTTGGCTTGCGTACAGGGTGTTTTCATAGCTGATCTAGGATACACACACAGGTCCGACCCTGTATCAACCAAAAATTGTATTTTAGAATGTCGGTCAGATATGAAAAGTCGGCCTGAATTAGTTGGACAGTCATAGGCCGCTACTTCCGGCTGTCCATGGAGTTTTCCGACTGCCATTGACATGGTTTCTGGCATTTTTTTGCTCGACCAGAGAAATTAAAATGGTACCAACAATGAGGGTGGTTTTCAGGTGGCTGACGTAATCGTGACCGTGACCTAGATCTGTCCCTTTTCTGCCTACTCCGTGACCGTTGGCGTGCATGATGATAACCACGGTTCATGTTTGTAGTGAGCAATGCTACCTGCTTTGTTAATTCACTAATCTGGTTGGCCATAGTCTCAATAATTGTTGTGGGCATACCTTGAGTTGAAGTAGGCGCGGAGTGAGCTGTACTCGCTACCTGGTATGGTGCAGAGGGTGCAAGTTCGTGTATTTTATCCGCCAGGTCAGCTAACTTATCGAGTGGAAGATCTGACTGGGAAGCTACAATAGTCTGTATATTACTCGGCAATCGACTCGACCACAACGTTTTCACGAAATCGTCCGGCACTGAAGGTCCTGCCAGGTTACTCAAATGTCTCAAAAACTGAGACGGTTTGCGGTCCCCTAACTCTTCATGCATTAATAATTGTTTTACCTTCCGTTCTTGAGATGCAGATAACCGTTTAATTAATTCCGTTTTCAGTTTGTTATATTTTTCTTCGGTCGGAGGGTTGGTTATAATATCTTTTACCTCCGATATGTGTCTGTGCTCCAAAACGGCGATGACGGAATAAAACTTTGTGGAGTCCGTTTTGATATTCGCCAACACGAATTGGCCTTCCACCTGCGCGAACCATAGCTCTGGTTCCTCTGGCCAAAACGGGGGTGGACGGAAACCGATTCTCGACGTTTCTAGCGAGGCAGCATATGAGGTACCCTCCGTGTCCAAAAATTCGTCCGGCGTCGCTGCTGGCTGCTTTCTTTGTTGTGGCTCCATGTTCCGTGTTCGTATTCGGCGTCACCAATTGTGGTACCAACTATAGTTTTGTTGCAGTGAAATGATACCACTAATTACAATTTTATATTTAATTAAATAGCGATCAAATACAAATGTTATAGCGAAGCACCAGCGTATGTTTTTGTCTCGAACTGAACCGAATGAAAACATTTTGCGAGTACCGACGAATATTATATAAAGTGCGATGCTCCAGCGCAGGGCCGTACTCAGCGCAGGGCCGCACTCAGACTCGCTACATCCTCATTAACATTCGCACGTGATACCTACTGGGATACAACTTGAATTTTGTTGAAGAAATCGATACTTGGTCACGATATACTAATAGTACATTTAAAATTATCTAAAACAAATAATTAGGAAGTAAACTTTTTGAATTAAGTCGAGGAGTCAGACTCGAGATGGTGTGTCCCGTCTGTCGAGATTCATTAGTTGGTATTGCAGGTCTACTCCGTTGTACACATGAGCTCAATCGCCTCTTAACTTAAAATCCTAAAACTATAATCGAATATATTATATCGTCTAAAATCAATTGTACTCAAATTATGTGCAATACATTCGAGACAATTACCTGCAGAGACCAGGGACCGCTCTCAACTCTAAACAATACAAAGCGACTAATTCTAATAGTCGTCCTCCCTCCCCCGTGCAGGTGGGAGGCCCCGTCCCCCACACTCGGGCGGCTGCGACCGATCAACGATTTAATTGCCGATAACTTATATCGTAATTAACCTGCAATTATTCTCTTCTAGCGCTCACACACACCTCTTGCGCTTCGTGAATTTAGTTTCATAGGTTAACCTTGTACAGTCGCGCGTCGATTTTGTTCAAAATGTGTTAATGAATTACGTTTATGGTAACGAAGTAAAAATGTGTGAAATAATTGAAGTTGGAACGCGATATTAGCAAAAGAAGTAAATATTACCTCATTTCTGTTCATAGCATAATAATTTATAACAAATCGACACAATAGATACAGAGTTATGTTTTTAAATACGTTGGACAATAAAAAGCTTGCTGAGACTTTAACACAAAAATACTCAAACTAATTAAAAATTCATCTTAATATTATTTTATTAATTTTGTTTCTTAAAATGCCACTCATAAATAAGTGAACAAACTGAAGAGCATGTTGGATGTTTAATACATTCGATTCGTGGAGCACAGATAGGACAAGCTGAAATTATCGGCGTAGAACGTAAAGGGCGCCTTATCTCCTAATAGCCCTGAGGTACCTTTCAAAAGGGACCAATCTCAATAAATTTATGAAAGGAGTATTGCCAATAAGGGCACCGGGATATCCTATTAATTAAAATACTTAATTAATTCACCTGAAATTGTTTTAATCAATTCAGTTTCGCTTAATTTATAAGTAGAGAGATATCTGAATCTGCGTTGGATATATGTAGGTATATATAGAATCAGAATTGTAACATCTTTATACTTTATATTATGTTAACTTTACATTTATTAGCGTGCTGTTGCATGCAACACCACTGTGTAAGAACGGGCCACACTGCGCTCGCGACGGCTGCTCGTGCCGAGTCGGCGTCTTGGAACCTCGTCCTTCTAAGGAGTGGCCGAGTGTCCTGCGATAGTTTACTCTGTCTAGCCGCAGCATATACGAAATTTTAAGCTTTCTCGTTCTTCGTATTTGTGATACGAAATAAAATACGCTCTATAAAGCAAAGTACACTTCTATCTTATGACCATCTATGAATCAAATATTATAGTTATTGTGATAGAGATCCCCAAGACCCTGGCTCCCACAAGTTCGAATAGTGAACTGATACGCCATATACGCACCCTATTAGTTAATATGGTGTGTAGCTAAAGTTAGTTGTGTTGTTGTCGCAGCATGCTTCGATCGTTGGACCTCGGCGCCGGCGAGCGGTCGTGCGACAGGTCCTTAGAGCGGAAGCCGGCGCCGCCCCGGTCGCCGAGCGCCGCGCCCACACTGGACGAGCGGAGCCCCGCCGAGCGCGAGCGGAGCGCCGAGCGACGAGACGCAGGTATGTGCTCACTCCTCATCCTATAACTTGACTAAATTTTGAGCGTCGATATAAAGCGACGGAGGGCGCCCGCCGCCGCATGGCCTTCACCTGCCACTGACTCCATCCTCGGTACCGAAGGAAACGAGTCAGTCTTGATAGATTCGCACTTAAGATACGCTTCTCTGCGTTTACGGTGCAACCACGAACGGAAGATTCTAATCTTCGAAATCATAAAAACGATACTTCATGCTCTCGGTGAACTGTAGTAATGACGCAACCTCGCTGCATTACTTGAAATTCAGATGTTTGTCGTTTGTTTTTTCTTAACGAAAACGTATTTAGTATTTTCGGAGAACGTGACGATATGGCGCGAACTGTCGCCAGCCGGCTCACTTGTGACTTATAGTCTTAGGTACGTGTCGAACAATTATATATTCACACACGTTCTCAATTTGGTCAAGTTGTAAGCGAACTGTTCTGTGTCTGTTTAACTGTAAACAATATCTTTAGATCGAGGACTTTATCATTACTAAACGATCGTACGTCGATCGCAAAACGTTGAGACGTTTATCGTCCACGATCGATCCTAAGCGCGCCCCCGGCCCATGGTGGGCTCCCGGGTCGGCGTGGACACGCGCGCTCGTCCGCGGCTAGTGCGCGCTCGTCTCCCTACACCGCCGCCGTAACGATCCACGCGCGGAGTACGAGGGCTCCATCCAGTTCCCACCACCTCGCCATGCCGCTCACGGACGCGCGTAACCGTTTCAAAACATTCAGCTCCAGCATTAGAATTCGACATGAGAGACGCCGCGCTCGCACTTAAAATTCGTAAGTCGTAGAATTGCGACGCTTACGTGCGCGACGACCTCCCCTCCCCCGCCCTCCCTGTAGCCCCGAGCCCCTCCGTCCCACTCCTCGTGTTCCCGCGTGACCGTGCTCTCATCGCAGGTGCCGAGGAGTGGCCCAGCACCCCGCCGCCGCTCAACAACAACACGACCCATCACAACAACAACGGGCCCACGCCGCTGCCCCTCCCGCCGCCCAGCCCCTTCAGGTTCGAGGAGCACCGCCCCTATCGGTTCGCAGAGGACATGGGTCCGCTGCCGCCGGGGGCGCTGGTGGGTCGGCTGGGCGACTCGCTGATCCCCAAGGGCGACCCCATGGAGGCACGGCTGCAGGAAATGCTCCGATACAACATGGACAAGTACGCGAACAGCAACCTGGACACGCTGCACATCAGCCGCAAAGTGCGGGAGCTGCTGTCCGTGCACAACATCGGCCAGAGACTGTTCGCCAAGTACGTCCTGGGCCTCTCGCAGGGCACGGTCTCCGAGCTGCTCTCGAAGCCGAAGCCCTGGGACAAGCTGACGGAGAAGGGCCGCGACTCGTACCGGAAGATGCACGCGTGGGCATGCGACGAGGCCGCCATCATGCTCCTCAAGTCTCTCATTCCTAAAAAAGGTACCGCTCTTGATATTTTACAACAGGGTAGTTAGTTCCACTGAAACAATCGGCTTTAAGCTTCAGTATAAACACTGATTGCTAGAACAGTACATTGTCAGCGATCTGTTCTTCCGCCCACATTACATGTCTTGAGTAAGCACTCCTATACGACATTATAGTGAGTTTAGTGCATCAGTCATCATCAGAGCACTACGCAATACGCTCTACGCACCTACGCACCATCCGTTCGAGATAGTTTACTTAGAGTCAGGCTCCTCTGTCTAAAGGCAAACTAACCAAAATTATAATAAATTTCCATTGAGAGTACTTAGAATTGTTTAGCGCCATAATAAAATTAAGTAAGATCGAACATACTGTTACTGGTTCAATTTCCGCTCCCTTTGGCGCAATCTTCCGAGCGACTTCACGCTATCGGAGCTCGACAACATACCTGACAATAGACCTCATCAATCACCGACTTCACCTCTTTCGTGCACCCGATAACCAAAACCACTAGACCTCCGATTAATACTGCAGTCAAAGGAGCAATGGATCTTGGCATTATTGACTGTTCTTGCATCATAATTTACACTATTACGCTTGTTTTTAAGATGTAAGTATACCTAAGTTTAAGAGGCAGTCATTTTTACTTGAAATATTTGTTTTCTTTGTCCTAGACTCGATTAAATACTAGCATTAAGTTATAATAAATTCAATTTCGATTTGTCGTATAATGTTCGATTGCTGGCCTACAGTGAAATTGACGCAGCAATACGCTAATAAATTGAAATTGAATTATTATCATGAACTTTTCACGCTTCCGATGCAACATTTTATGTTTTTGTGTTTTTATACTTTTTTCCAATTTTTATTTTGTTTTCCCGACCCTGTCCTTCTGTACCCGTACCTATTCACTCCGCGTGCAGGGCGCCGCGGGGGCAGGCTGGGGGGAGGGGAGTGGACTCACACTCTGTGCTCTCACTCTCAGAACCGCATTAAATTCCATAAATCATTTTTACTTTTCTTTGACTTTTTTTATTTCAGAAAACACTTAGGTATCTTTAATGATCATGACACTGGTTGATATCGTTACGGGCGTCAAACTTAGCCATACATCGCCTTTCTATACCTCGACGTAGCTCCGCTTACGCACGGGACGAGCTGGGTGTCAGAACAACCTGACTGTTAAAATTAAATCTATCCCGAGACACAACAAGAGCACATATACGGAAAATCCTGCTAAAAAAAATTTAAAAAAACCTAGCCAGAAATCGTAAAGCAGTGTACACATTAACGACAATGGAAACCGATGTATAAATCTGGATGAGACAATGGACGAACGAGCGGCCGCCTTTGTCCACATCGATACGGACCCGGTTCAAATAGATTGAATTTCAGATAATTCGGGACATTTTCTTATTTTCCACGGAATTATGCTCCTCCCGTTGTTTCGTCCATTGTTTGCGGCTGGATCGGACGTGCCTTGTCTCTTTACACGTTTTCTAATTCGTAAATACGACGCACACAATAGATGACTATTTGGATCGTCTCCGCGTCCAGCTCGACACAGCATTAAGCTACTCAATTGTATGTTTTTTTAATTTAGAACTCGCTTGCGCGTTCTTTCAAACATGACATCAAAACGTTCAAATACCGAGATTGCTGGTTTATTTTCACTGGTAGTAGGACCTCTTGAGAGTCCGCACGGGTAGGTACCAGCACCCCGTCTATTTCCGCCGTGAAGCAGTAATGCGTTTCGGTTCGAAGGGTGGGGTAGCCGTTGTAACTAAACTGAGACCTTAGAACTTATATCTCGATGTGGTTGGCGCATTTACGTTGTAGATATCTATGGGCTCCGGTAACCACTTAACATCAGGTGGGCTGTGAGCTCTTCCACCCATCTAAGCAATAAAAATAAAAAAAACAACCGCGCCGATGGTAATGTCGTCTAATGACAGCGCGCCGGTCTCGCTCCAGTCCGCTGCCGACACGTGGGAACCACTCCCTGACCACCACTTGACGCTCAGCATAGGGACAGAGTCAGCGTGCGTCAGCTACGTGTAAAGTGTTTACATCTCTGCGTAGGTCGGATAGTAGTAGGTTCCTATTAACTCTCCCATGGAAGAAGTAAATAATTCGTAACGTTACAAAACATGTTTTACGACCGTGCAAACGCGCTGTGTGTGTATGAAACTCAAGTACCGGCCGCGAGTCGGCTGTCCGCGATTGTTTCGCAACACAACATTATGGATCCGTACCGTGGGAACTGGGAAAATTCACTGCAACGTAAATGACACAGTGCGTGGAGGACCGCTAGACGTGTAATAACATAATATCAGATGTTCGACCATACTACTCCTATAGAACGATGTACTGTGCACGGTGTACTCAATATAAGTACTTATTCAACATCAAATGTCACTGCGGTTAAACAGTTAACGATTGAAAACTGATTCGTAGCTCCAAAATAAAAATGACT
Source organism: Bombyx mandarina (assembly GCF_003987935.1). The sequence continues at coordinate 24,906 of NW_021011492.1, read as the reverse complement.
ATGTATGTGTGTGATCTGTCTGTCTGACATGAGTTTTGTCTATTGCATTAAAAATGCTGAATTATTTGCCACAAAAACAGGCAAATATGAAGCACTCTAAATTAATTAAACAGCCACGAGACATCGTGATATGAATAAATGTCAGTATTGATCCGTGCCCTGTAGAGGTGGGCCTCAGATAAACACTAGGCGAATGTTAAAAACTATCCACAACGAACCGCGTTCGCTCTGATTCAATCAAACATTGCTTATACTCAACTTACACTTATATTAACGATTAGCTGACCCGACAGACTTCGTAGTGCCTCAATCGATAAATAAAAGACCTAAACTTTTGTATAAAATAAACTTAAAACAAACAAAAGGAATCCGTCCGACGGGGGACACATCAAAGGAAAAACAAAATTATTATTTTTATTTAATTCCGAGAATTTTCATACTTACCTACCTTTTAAACCTTCTCTGGACTTCGACAAATAATTCAAAATCAAAATTAGCTAAATCGGTCCAGCCGTTCTCGAGTTTTAGCGAGACTAACGAACAGCAATTTATTTTTATATTTAAAGATATATGTTTCAAATCATGTCTAAATAGATACATATATCTACATATTACAACGAAGTCCCTCCGCGCTGCTAACTCAAAAACATAAACACAGTCAGTACGTCGGTCGTGTGTGTGTGTGTGTGTGTGTGTGTGTGTGTGTGTGTGCAGAATATATCCGTGTACGAGAAGGTTTGAACAAAGTTTATCTTCTCGAAAGCATTTGAAGCGTAGCGTGAAAATCTATTTTGAATGGGCCAGTATCGGCCGCGGCAGGACACCCGGAGGCTTTATGCCCGAAGTTAAGCGCTCTCGACGCTCTCCGCGCTCCCGACTGCGAACTCCCCTTACACCGCACTTAGCTTAACGCTAAGCAAATTTTAATATTCAATTGTGCTTTTGAACGAACCAGATATGTTTTAGTTCGTCCTGCTGTCGATCCGTGCGTGCGCTACGACTGTATAGTTTCCGTCAAAGAAAATATGTCTCGAGCGACCTTTTCGATAATTGTAAGCCATAGATAGGAACACGGCTGCCTTGACCTCTCCAAGACCGCAATTGTCAGCAATCCGCCCTGCCCTCTTATGTTCAGGCCCGGCGTGGGTGCGACGCGACAACCTTTACAATGACCGCCTCTTCGTTATATCGCCAAATAAGTTACGTCCGCAACACCGAGTAGTCACAAGTCGTTAGTGAGCTGAACGTAAAGTTTGCGAACTACCCTTTGATTCGCAACGCTTCGGCAATACGTTATCAATGGCGGGTCACGTTCGGAAACTACACGCTCCCCTGTCAGAAGCGTTTAAAAGCAGAGCCGAAAAGTTGTTGGGAGTGTATTAACCGCGCGCCGATACAGTCCGCGCGACACTCAACTTCTGAACGCATTAACGGAATTCGCTTTATGAATTTGTATATTTAGCTGGTCATTTTAAACTTAAACGGTAAGCAGCTGAGTAACGGCTGAGTAGTCTCTGTATATGGACACCGACAATACCATGCCAGGCCTCGTTCGAAGCCATGTCATCGTAGTGCAATAACATTAATGGATGAAGCTTTTTCGTTTATAAAATCTTAATTTTTTTTATAAATAAATAGGCAGTGGCTTGGCTCTGCCCTTGGCATTGCTGAAGTCCATGGGCGATGGTAACCACTCACCATCAGGTGGGCCGTATGCACGTCTGCCTACAAGGGCAGTAAAAAAAAACTTCAAATTCGAAATTTACTACGTTGTCAGAATTGATTGAACATGAGATTTCGTTTTTAATACGCTTTTATTGGCTTCAGACGTACGTATGTAACGGAATCTTTGAACATGATTTTGACCCCCTTCAAAGCGTCGGATTAACTCGAAAATTGCTAAAATACAATCGTCTATTAACAATATAAGAATAACTGTAATCGCATTACTAACAATTGAATTTAAATTAGCCTTAAACTAGTCTAAAAGCTTCCTGTAAACGCGTTCAATCAGACAATTATCAAAATTCAAATTAACATTTCGGATCGTGTCGATTCTCGAACGCAAAATTTTCGTCAGCCACCATAATAGGTCGATTAACAAGTCGTAATTAGGTTGTTAACGACAATATCACATAAATCATAAAGTTAACAAACACGGAAACCGTTCGCTGATCACATAATAATTACCCGATACACCCGCGCTTTGGGATTCGGAAGGGATACAAAAAGGTTCAAGCTAAAAGTTGCCAGTTCCTACTCTCCCCTCGTAATATATAATTTCTTACGTTAATATCAATTACATACCTACATACCCGTAATTAAATGAAATGTTTTAAAACCTATTTTTTCATGATGGCAATCATTATGTGGCCATCTGTCGGAAGGAAGCGTAAACTAAAAACATCATTTTTTTTTAGCAGAAACGCAAAAACTTGGAATACGTTCGCTAACGAGCGCACCTAATTGAACCCGTGCACTCGACACTTATAAAATTACGATTGGTACAAACAATTTCACCAAGCAATTATCGCTAAACTCATATCAGAGACGCTCAAGGCAAAAACCACAAGATGGCCACTTAGAAAGCCGTTTGAAAAACCAAATAAGCCTTTAAGAAGCATTTACGCAGAAATATCTCTGTAGAAACGTTGGAAAAAGTTGTAAATGTACTGAACAATGCACGTGTAACGCCATCTACCGCTGAGTAGCCGAGACTAGAGGTCAAGAATTTCCATCGGGAATGTTAGCAATGCAGCGGTCGCTTTGATGGCTTCCAACGAAGCAATCAGACCAGTTTAAAAGCATATTTATGATTATAATACGTTATATTATATGTTTAAACACGGGTGAGTGAGTACACATGATTGTCACGGCTTTACTAAAGCATTCGAGCGAAAAACGGACTGAGATTTTTGTAAATATCGGAAGAGACTCAATTTTTTTAAGTTTGTTTATGAATATTTTACTTTAATTTGAATTAAGTTGATATAAATCAGTAATTAACTGTTAAGTCGTAGTATTCATTAACTTGTCTATACCGCGATGGCGTGTCTATTAAAGGATTTATTCACCGGAAAACATTACAAGTACTCTGCGCTGATATTCTAATTTAATGGGAAATTTTATACAAACTATTTAAAAAAGCAAAGATGAATTCGCATTTGAAAATCGAAATAAATACCAATTTTTAATAAAAATGGCGGATGCCAGATATCATAAATGAAATTAATTTACGGTTTAAGCTAGCGTTTTTTTATTAACATTTTATTATTTCCAACGTTTGAAACATTTCATAGTTTCCTGTATTATTTCATAAAATTAAAAAAATATTATTATAGAAAAATAGTCAGTTATAGAATATTCAAATGTCGATGAACAACGTCCAGCCGACCGCGACCACGGAAACTGTGCTCAGCGCGAGTTATTTAACATTCTCGAGAGCGTTAAAGTTAACTCAAATTTGTATTAAGTTGGAACAGCGCTCCTAGAGGCAAACGTTCTAACTCCATACAAATTGGAGTTAACTTTAACAGTATCGAGAACAGAAAAAAACTCGCATTAGGCACACTGTACAGTAGGTATGGTATGTGGTATCGGGTAAAAAGGAACGCTATTGTTTTTTTTTAGTTCATTAATATCTATATATTAATACGTGAAGCAAAAACTTTGTATTCCTTTTTACGAAAATTGCGCGGACGGAGGAGTATGAAATTTCCCACACTTATAGAAAATATAGTGAAGAAGTGCACAATCCTAATATTTTTTTAAAATAATGCGTAAAAGATACCTATATTAAATCAAGAAAGAAAACATTACACACACTACATACCATGTATTTGGCGCACACACGCATGCATACTATTTATTGTCAAACTTTTGTTCTTGGCGTCTGTTGTCAAATTGAGAATAGATTAAATATTTTTTATCTTTATTAATATTTTTCTATAGTTTTATAGTCTTGGCGAAATTTGTGATTACAGAAGTATAATAGTCTTTGAAAATAGAATCATAATAGTGTACAAACTTACAATTTCAATTAATTATAGTCGGATTTCGACTACTGCGGGACCACTAGTATTATTAAAATAGAAAACGACACTCGCATTCGAGACGCGTATTAAATGCTGAAGCTGAACCTCAGCGCCACCGCGCGGCGGACGGAAATAAAACAATTACTTAATTGTCCAGAGCGAGGTGTGAGATCTGGTCGCTGGAACAAGATCATGAAGCCGAGCTTGTAATCCGACTAAATGTTATACTTACTTTATAGAGAACTCTTTCGCTTTCTCTCGAATTCGCAACACTATGAATTATTAATATGAATAGTTTCAGTGGTCAACTTAACAGCTGATTATGAAATGCCTTCTTTTGTAATAAGAGGTTATTCCTATTTATTTCTGATCCAAAACTATGCGCTTTGATTTGACAGTACGACGTAACTTCCCAAATAAAAATCAAAACTTTTTTAATTACAGTAGGTCTCCGCGGGCACTTTTAGATGGTCACACCACCCACTCGGAATGCAGCTCTGTCACTTAATAGAGTCGGCAAGAAACTATCCAGTTCTTTGCATAATAATAATAAGTGTGAACAATTAAAAAATTACAAGATATTATTAAATTCGTACATTTTTTTATTGCCCTTGTAGGCAGACGCCGAGCACACGGCCCACCTGATGGTGAGTGGTTACCGTCGCCCATGGACTTCAGCAATGCCAGAGGTAGAGCCAACCCGCTGCCTGCCTATATATATTATTATGTACTTAAAAAGTTGAGTTAAATAGAGGGAAGACGGCTGCGTCACGGAGCACGGGAGACAGGCCGCTTGTGCCCGCGCCGCACGGCCTCAAACCCGCGTGCTTGCGTCCTTCACACGGATTTAATCAGTTTTTAAAATCCAAATCCAAGTTAAGATCCTAAGGCGTTTGTGTAGATGTTGAATATTGGAAATATATTGTGGCCTCGCCAAGTAACGATCTACGGAATCTTTGGAGGCGATAAACATTAGTCATGTTCATAGAACATTTAACAGGCAGTGTCAGAGGAACACAGCGATGTCGTCATACCGATAAAACTTTCCTAATAATCTAAATGCAACCCCTTCCTTGCAGCAGCAGAATGGCTTCGAAATACCGAGCGAATACGTTAACAATATCATTGAAGTCGGCTGTAATATTTCAACGCTCTATTTTAGGCCGACTATTAAACACTAACTGCGCTAAAGACTAATAAAGCGGACACACACTCGCGACAATCCGCGCCGACTAATGCGCTGCGCCGATACAACAAGTCAACGGCGATACGCTGTAGCTGCTAGAAACGACAAAAATACATCATGCTTGAACGATATTGACAATGAATTACCTACGTTAAATTACTCTATGACACTGCATTTTACTACTGACTCAAACTGGAAACACACTCATGGCATCTAAGACTTCAAATTAACAATCGCTGCAGTCTATAGACATTAAAAACATCAATTTCCTTCTCTTGACTTTAGACATTATATGAAAATCATTAGAAATTTCATTGGCATCACACCTAACATAACCTCATAATTGCATTGCGGCAGAAATTGGCTAGATAACGAAACCGACCCGAGCGAGCCAAACAAGCCCAGAAAAATAATAATGTCCATCCAGCACACACGATTGTTAATAAAATTATCGTCTAGTTTGTACACTCGAGGAGGAAAAGCGAAAGTGAACGCTGTTTGAATCCGAAATTAGCGGCAAAACTTAACATAAGACAATGATTTTATGAATAACATCATATAAACTATAGGCTTAAAGATTACTTGCTTAAATCCATTCGTCCAAAAAATATAATAGTGGTGATTTTCTTAAAAATATTATAAAACAGCAAAATATACTTTTTAGTATTTATTGGTCCATGCGAAGCTAAAAATGTCTACAAATAAAATATTGTTTACAAAATTATTTAGCGTGACGAGACGAGACGAACTATAACGGTCATTAATGCGTCGATCGGTGCACAGACAGCCGCTTATTGATTAAAACAACGATTGATTGCGAAACGACACGCCATCAGGAGCCAGGGCCGCATCGAATACAACGACTAAGGACTGGCTAACGGATTAATACTGGCAACATTGTAACACAGATCCAACTTTTTAGTAAAGTCTTGGTTGTCTCTGGTGATCGATAGTGGATGTACAAGTTTATCAATTAACACATTTAATGTACCGTGGAGGTGGTTGTACTTTTCCATTATTAATCTATTGGTTTATGTTTTTCAAATTACTTTGATTCTTTGTAAAGGCAATAAATAGTTACTGTCTTACTTCTTAAAATACCTAATGGATTTCCCTTCTCGTAATTGCCCTGGGGAATCACTACGACACTTCTGTCTTTAAGCCAGGTTTGAAAAAAACTTCTCAGCGGTTGGCTAATGCATATTATTATGTATATGACTGTACTCACAATCACGTGATACAACAATTTGTTAGCTAGAATTATATCATAAAAATCAACGAAACATCTTATTTGTATTGAGACAAAGTCTTATTAATAAATTGATATCTACATAATATGTATACATGATATTTGTAATTAATCAGGCAGGGAAGTATTCGATACAGAAGACGACCGCAGTCCGCAAGCGATTATTGAGTTAACCGTTTATATTTACGTTTATATCTGTTATCCACCGAATTAACACGTACATCACATCGGAATAGCGAGTCATTCACGAGCTCTCATTAATCCCCGCTAATTATGCAAGACAACGGAGCAAAGATGTAAGATGGCCGAACACAAATCGTGTCCGCACTGACAGCTTAAACAGGCCATCCCGTGTGACAGAACTGTGATTTAAACAGGCAGGAAAACGTGTGCAATTCATTAACACGAATAATAATTCAGGGAACACTTAATTTCCTATTAAACTGTTGTTTTAAATGCGGCACAACAAAATGGAGATGGGACGGTTTTGGCGCCAAGAATTTCGATTTTGGAATTATTTTGAATTCAGGTCGACCGTTAGAATGTTGCCAATACATATTTTCAATATTCAATGTCACCATTTATTATTTTGTGATTGGTGACCGATCAAATACTTCGCAGGCATATTGTCATGTATCAACACTAGACTGATTGATATTTATCGCAACAAGTTTATGAAAAAAGGATTTTAAATAAGTTTCTATCACATTAAACATCGAGCAGTACGCGAAATTAAACTACATATATCGAAAAAGATTATTTGAAATTTGTATCCAACACTTTGCTGCTGCACTTTGTGAGCCGAGTGTGTAATTAAGTGTTGGTATTGTTCCCCGGGGGGCGGGGGGCCGGGGGTACGATGACGGTGGAATTCGGTTATTACATTAAAAGACTTGACGCGAACACTTCCCCGGATACCGGTAAAAAGTTTTGTGTTCTCCTGGGAATCGATACAAGCTCTATCCATAGATCCACTTCTACGAGTTACTAATGCATACCTTTGTACAACCGTTGCCAAAACAATTCGACAACGGTTGCCCAGAAAACTTCTAATGTTATAGTATTCAATATTATTTTTAGCAATTGTATAGAAACTAAAATAACATTGTAAAATCATAATCCGAACGATATTACGTACGGTTTAAACTCAGGCTCAAATTTTCTATAAATTGGCGGTAGTTGGAATAATAAATTAGCCATGAAAATTTTAAAGTATTGAAAACGTCAGAAATTGTAATATAAAGTAGAATTTAGAAATTTTTACTGGTGGTAGGACCTCTTGTGAGTCCGCGCGGGTGGGTACCACCACCCTGCCTATTTCTGCCGTGAAGCAGTAATGCGTTTCGGTTTGAAGGTTGGGGCAGCCGTTGTAACTATACTTGAGACCTTAGAACTTGTATCTCAAGGTGGGTGGCGCATTTACGTTGTGGTTGTCTATGGGCTCCAGTAACCACTTAACACCAGGTGGGCTGTGAGCTCGTCCACCCACCTAAGCAATAAAAAATAAATAAAAAAAAAGAACACAAAGTAGGACTCGTGATACCCGGATTCTGGGTCCATTCGGCCGACACGTCAGCTGAAGCAAATACAATATGATCATGACCTACAGTTTGTTGTTTATGCTGTCAATAACAAACAAAATAATGAATTTTGTTTCAAACTAGCTTCTGCCTGCGACTCCGCTTGCGTGGAATAGTTACTTTGGCATAACGCTAAATTTTACCCCCCACTTCATTTACGTAGAAAGTGTAAATATTTTTGAATTATAGAATGTTAAGGAGCTATTTTGAAACCACTATTCTGTAACATTATTTATTGGTGCTCCACTTGTATTGGCCTTCCTCAATAAATGAGCTATCTAACACTGAAAGAATTTTCCAAATCGGACCAGTAGTTCCTGAGATTAGCGCGTTCTAACAAACAAACTCTTCAGCTTTATAATATTAGTACAGATTTTACAAATTCCAGAAAAAAATCGAACAATTAATATAAAATGTAACTATGAATGTGCACTCTGCGTCAGACAAAATTGATTATCGAATCTAGTTAAAAACTACGGACGTTTGCGAGAGAGAGCCGCGGCCGCGACGCGAGCCCTCCTCGCTCATAATCAAACTACACGCTATTATTGCTCTTTCTCTACTCTCTTAATATTTACAGCATTCAGGTTTTTTTTATGTCCAACTCGCGCTAGGCAACCTCATCAGGTACATCCAAGTCGTCCATCATACGTCATTTTCAAATCAGAATCGTTTTGTGGGAGATATATAGTTGCTCTAACTAGCCGCGTAACATTTAGCTTTAATTTTTAAAAATCACAATCGAATTTTTTCTTAGAATTCATTCTAATTACCCTTTGAAGATAATAAAAAAGAAGCAATTCCAAATCTACAAAACTTGTGAGGGTACTAAACGTTATCCTGAATTTCCTCCGGCATAAAACGAAATTTACAAAAGTAAATTTTTTAAGACTTTTCTAAGACACATTTAAACGGTTTTTTTTTAAAGTTATTTTCGTAAATACTTATGAAATCATATGATTAACATGAACAGGAGAGAAGCGATAGTGTTACATTTTATTACACTTTTACGATGTCGCTGTGGATTTATTTAGTTTTTATTTTTCCGTTCGAAGCGTTTACTTGTAACGCTCCTCGGGTCGTTTGGTTTGAGACCGGGCACGCCCTGGAAATATGTTCTAAACTCATGTTGTATTAAGAGCAATTATGTTTTAGATCGTTTACTACAATTTTCTAAAACAAAAGCACATTTTTGGCGAAAAAAAAAACAGTGAATTTTCTTTTTCTTGGTTCGCCCTTCATTTGTACAACTAGCCGCTTCAAATCGCGTGGTTGTTAATACTGAAAACACAACTCAACTGAAGAAATTGAAAACATATGTCACTCGTTCAATCTCAAAGCTGCTACCGTTCGCTTGAAGAGCGCGCACCGTACCGGTGTGATATCAAATGTGTTTTCCTTAAAGTACATACAATCGTTACAAAAGTATTTGCTGTGCGTCACAGAATCGTTGTGATTCTCTCCGGTATTGAATCAATTGTGGTCGGTGCCCCCGGCGCGGTAGATTGCCGGCAGACACGCGATCCCGATCACCGGGCCCTCCTCACGCAATGACCCGGCGATAGAAAGCTCGCTGTACTAAATATATATCATTAAATAATTTTCAACAATTTTTTTACAAAGCATCCAACATAATTTCGACTGTCGTTCAATAATCTCTTGGCTACTTTTCTCCCACGTATAATATCTGTTCATTCGGCATGTCGTATACTGGACATCTAATTTCCAGCGCGCTATTTGCTCATGCAACTATTTCTTCTTCTTTTGCATCGCATTAACAATTCAAATGGGCCATTTTTTAATGGTTTGCGACACTTTCGAGCGGCCCTGACGTCCGTCCGCGCCGGCGACTCGAATGCAAATAAGCATCGATCGCGCGAGTGACGTACCGAGCGAGCACTTCTCACCCCTTTCTTACGACTACCCGCCAACTTGATTTACAATCCCGGAAACACGTTCCCCATTACGATCCTACATGTTCCTTTATATTATTTCAATGGCATTTTTTACTATGTCACAATGACAGAGTAATTTAGGGCACCTCCCTCTGTACCTTCGGAACGTTCTGAATATTCATACGACTCGTATTAATCAATAATGGTCACGAAGGAAGTACGATTCGCGTGTCCGCACGCGACCTAATGTCGCATAAACAAATAATTTCTTCGTTTTTATCGTTATCCCTGAATTATGTTATTGCCACTCGAATTTACACTTTCCCTGGTTTCCCGGCGACCTGCAACTCGCTCCGAAGCGATCAAACAACGACCGATAAATTTAAAACTTCCGTGACCGGACGACGTTAATTGAGCGCCTAGTTTTTTTTTATATTCTTCAAAAATGCTCATCGTAATGACCACATAAAAACAGATATTATTTAGTTCTTCATAAAACATCCGAATAACATACAAGTCGCGGGAACTGAACTAGATTGATCACAACAAATTAGTGTATAGATGAGTAAATACTATTGAGCAGCGTATCGAGCGCCATGTTGCCGATGGTGACGTGCCACAAAATGGCGTTTGCGATCTCGTCACGATCTAGTGGAAACAACCTCAGTTTTTGACAATTCTCTGAGGCACGTCGCGGTAATTGTCCGCGGGCCGTTTACTGAATAACAAAATGTCTGCAACAAGATCAAAGGCATTAATAGACGTGTGTTGAAATTTATTGACGTACCGTGTGTCGAAGGATAGATACTTACGTTACACGTATATGCAAATTACTGTATGTTTCTCTCCATTTTATATTACGAAATATATTTTACATATGCCACAATGATCTGCATATTTAATTCAGAAAAATAAGGTTTTTTTCTATCTCCGCTATAGTTATAAAGTTTCAAATAAAAATTTAAGCTAAATCTAGCGATCGTGTCTGTGAAGCACACAACTGTAATGCCCATAAAACCTAAAGAAACTTATTTATATTGAGTTGTCGCGGTTTGAACGTGCATGGTGTACATGCTAATGATACGATTCCACCATACACATAACGGATGTTTTTAACATAATAATCGGATGAGTATCGAATACTTATTTTGTCTGTTATAAATACAAATATTTAAATTAAAATTCGGAACTCGATTTAAACACGGTCTATAACATTTTTATTAACTTATGTTAAACTATTGTCACACACACACACACACACACACACAGTTTCACTGTTCTCTGCAGCGAGTGAGTATCGTACAGTAGAACAACGAGTCTAGCAAAAACTTGAATCGCGAAAATGAACATTTTCAAACCTTGTATGTATAAAAATAAAAGTTCCGTGCAACAACATTCGAACTTTCGCTCTGCCCAGCAGTAACATCCGCGCCGTGAAAGATCTCCTCTTTGTCGTTCTAAAAACTAACAAATGCTATTTAACACAGGAAAACACATTCCGCGTGAAGTTCGGAAGAGTGAACTAACCTCCACTATGTCTGTGCTGCTAACTAGCCGATAGCTACTTCGAAGATTTTACTAAAAGAAGTCTATATATATATAAAAATGAATTGCTGTTCGTTAGTCTCGCTAAAACTCGAGAACGGCGGGACCGATTTGACTAATTTTGGTCTTGAATTATTTGTGGAAGTCCAGAGAAGGTTTAAAAGCTTTAAATATGAAAATGCTCGGAATTTTAAAAAAATACAATTTTGTTTTTCCTTTGATGGGTCCCCCGTCGGACGGATTCCTTTTGTTTGTTTTAAGTTTATTTTAGGTCTTTTATTTATCGATTGAGGCACTACGAAGTCTGCCGGGTAATCTAGTTCTTTACAAAAATGAATTCAATAATTAACTAAAACAACAGAAGGCTACGTATTCACGTCACGTATATAGAGTTATTGTCTAACGTCTGTTACGGGCGGAGCACGACATTATGGACATGTAAGATTATAATCTCGGTTTCTTGGCCATTTTTATAAAACAATTTATTTCCGTCACGTGCTTACTCGAAAGTCGTTAAGATCTCGAATTTCTGTTTCTTTATCAAATAAATAACAAAATTCTCTGTAGACGCGATTACTTATTTTTTTTTTTGAAATTTAAATGAAACAAAACGTTCTGAAATACCGACAGCCCAGGGGAAGCTCTTTCAAACTGACAACTTTCAAACTAAAGGAATTGTGCTAGTTGTTCAATGTTTAAACAATTTTATGTGAAACTTAATGGGTTCCGTGTTAAACCTTACTGCAAATTTGAAATTAAAAAACTTGTTATCCACAGAATGTATTCGAGATGGAATCATATACAAAACTACCCTCTCAAAAATATGGTAAGGCTGTACTGTGCCTGGAGTCATTGTCCAGTTGTAGTTTTTCTGCGGCAGGCTGCTAGCATACCAGGGTGATCGCAGCCGCAACGTCTTCCGCCATCTCCGACCCAGACGACGGGACAAAGCCGCCGTCTTCCTTAACCAGTCCTGTCGGGTATTTCCGACCCGCTCTAGGCGCTTTGTTCTCTGCTCGGCCCCCTAAGTACCAGTCACCGTTCTCGCCGAAGGCTCTCAGTGAGCCGCGATTCGGACCCAGTACTAGATTCAGGAAAGCACTGGCCTTACCAGGGCGAGCGTTAGCAAGTCCTCCCAGCTTGAGCCCTGTGAGCTCATCTACCAAACCTTTCATAATAGAAGCTTCCAGCGATTAGGCAGGAAAAAATGTGACCTCTTTTATATGCATTGATTGCTCTGCTTATATGTAATTGTCTTATTAAATTCAATATATTTTCGAAAGTTTTTAATCTTCAATACGCGTTTTATAATTATTTGAATATTTGTTTCGATAACACAAGGCAGTAAGATGGAGATCGTGGACGAGCGCCAGAATATATTTTTGTCAACAAACGTTTTGTCGTATCTCGACCACAGAACTCCTTCGGGAAACGTATTAATTCATTTTTGATTCGTAATAAAATAAGAATGTTTTAAGACGCCAATAAAATTACTCTCCCTGAATGCGTTTGAAGAAAAACAATAACGGAGCGCTGAATTATGTGTTTTATTGCTTGTAATTAAAACATTAATTCGTTTAATTACGTATATTACTAATTGTTATTTAGGCCAGTCGTATATTGCATACGATTTCAATCATGAGGCGGTTTTTCACATTCATATAGTTTATTTTCAATTACTGACTTTATGTATGTAGTAATGTCAACGAACAGCCCGATCCAAGGCTAGTCCCGGAACGGAGTAACCACTCATCCAAAGGTTGAGTGTGATTACTGCTATTAGAATGTAATTATAAGAACTATTATTGACCTTGCATAGGTACTGTGGTCCGGTGATGATTACATCAAATATTTGTCGATATTTCGAAACAATAAAAATAATCTTCATATCTCCTTAACGTTGCGGAAAATGTTCTAGAACTATGCAGAAATTAAACACACCTTTTCTGTAGTTATTTTTATTTATTATTTTCTTGAATAATAAAAAAAAGGCCCTAAATTGGTTTTAGTGAATTTTTGTGTGTAGTGACGACGATGCGACGATCTGTACTCTCTAACGGCCGTTTTCAATAACGTATCGGAGTTTTCGGATAGATAGCTATCTCTGAATATCAGCAAGAGCGTATCTATCCTTAGTTTGCGTTTCACAATCACGGATAAGTGCTATCTCTCTTTAACCAACAGTAGATAGCTTCTTCCCTCCGATTTATCCGAGCCTCTTGATACGTTTCGTTCTACTACAAATACGAAACAACATCAGGATCAATACTTATTTTATTTTATTCTAAATTATAACTATAATTTAACCAGCATATTGTAGACTATCATAAACACATTTGTTTATAACAAAAAGTAATAAAAACATATGTAGATTTTTTTAAATTGGACGTATTGCTATTTTTATTCTAGTCGAAATTATGTAACGAAACGTTTTGACAGTCCGTTTGCCAATAAGCAGTGATCAGTTTCTTTTGTTTGTTTTTCTATTGTTTACCTACTATATTAGATGATGACTTACCTCCAAAGCGCTTTAAAACTTTCGTTTATAATTCTAAGTGTGTTTATAATTAAAGAGCTACAGTGAAATAAAATGAATTCTGTAAGTATCTATGAACTACATTGATAATAATAATTTTACTTTGAAAACTTTGAGTTCAAGTTTAGAAAATATATCTTTTTCAGTCAAGAAAGGTAGCACCCATGACAAAGGATGAGACGATGATTCTAGNCTCATATTGAAACGGAAGTAAGCACGATTTGTATGAGCGTTCTATCTTTAGCAGGCTATCCGTCCTCCCGACGATGGATAAATAAATCCGATAGGAACTGCTGCCCGTCGATAGGTTATTGGAACGTAAGTAAGGACAAAAATATAGATTTGTCTATCTTTAGTAACCGAAACTAGGGATAGATAGGTTATTGAAAACGGCCGTAAACGATCAACGATTTCATTACTGTCTCTCGGTCTTGCTTTTTGTCTATCTCTTGGCGTCAAAGAAGTTCACTCCTGTCAAGTGTTACTCGTCAATAGTACTAATCAGTGAGTACATAATGTGTGACGTATTCATTTCCTACCGCCACATACCTACCTGTACACCTAGCTATCAATTCATCAACTTAATGTTATAAGAATTACAATTGAACCGTAATAATAATTAAATTTCTCTGCATGGCACCATGGTATTGCGTTCACAAAGTTGCTACCAAATTGTCGGTTTCCAAATAAAACATAAACAGGTACTTATACTTAGCATTGCCAGCAAGTCCTTTGTAATCCTTAAATTAATGGATTACACTGGAGAGACGATCTTTATTTGCGATCATTAAAATACCACAAGTAAAATAAAAACTGAATTTAGAACAGCTGAACTCAAATAACAATGAGAGCGGTTTTTTCAGACGATTTCAGGAATTATTGCTAAGACCGACGACATTTTTATTACCTATAACAGAGTATTTTTATGCTATGCGTATTACTTACATACCTACTTGTTTATAACGACTACTTAATTAGGACCCTTATAAAATTAACATTGCACATAAAATCATCAACAAATAAGAAAAATACAAGGGTCTCTTTGAACTACAACATTAATTCCGATTAACCTCACACAAGATCGCGACCACTCAGCCCCGTCATGCATCGAGAACGATCCTATAATGGTCGCTACAAACGCTCTCAAACTAATTATTTGCGTCTTAATTAAAACAAATTCAACGTATATCAAGATCTAAATAGTTCCATTGTGAGTCTCGAAGACAATATGTTGACAGAATAAATGGCGACAATATGGCGGTCGGTTTTGGCGCGTAACTCGTTTTGTTTATGGTTGCGCGGGCGCCGGTTTTGGATTAGCATCCGAGCCGACGATAGCGGCCCATTCAGCTATTATCCTTCGCTGCACAATTAAACGACTCTCTTAATATCAATTGTGCCTAAAATAACTCGTTAATATGTCAGTTGGCATATGTAAACTCGCTCGGCTCTGCGAGGGACTTTAGCGACAATTAAATTTGTGTGTCGCGGTACACGAGTATTAAGTATAGTTATTACTAGATCTTAATAGAATGCGATGATGTGCGGTTCTAATTAAAACGTTCATTGCTGACGGGAGCGTGACTTGTTGAAACGTTAGATGCAAGAAGGACAGTACTATGAGTTCAGCATTTCCGTACTAATTTTGATCGCATTTGGCTTTAATTATTTACTTCCATTCACTTGACTTTCTTTTATACCATCTCAAACTTTGACTAAACTCTTCTCTCAAGAGCTTTTCCATACATTCCAGAACCAAATTAACAGTGTTTTCTCTCTCTTTACAGTAGGGACGAAAGATGGCACTCCAGGTCCCGGCTTCGGTAGATCAGAAGGAGAAGGCGACGACCGTCTTGCTCACATGCTCAGCGAAGCTTCACACCTTATGAAAACCCCAACAGGACACCACAATAATGATGACTCTAGGAGTAATGAGGATTCCAGCTCACCAAGGACCCAGTGCCTCTCACCGTTTTCAAATAAGGTATTTTTTTAAACCAAAATAGCCTTCGATTTATAAGTATAAAAGTTCATGTTCACTAGCCAAATGCGTTTGGAGTAAAATAGGAAAGATAGACTTCTAAGTCCTTGAGGGCCAGCTTACCCAGCCTAGATGATCTCAAATTTTCAAAAGAATATGTCTGGTAAACCCATCACGCAGAACAATTCAGACTTCAAATTTATGATTCAATATTAACAGTGGCATTCACATTATGATGTATAAGTCTATAGGTTTCACTTATTATCAGGTAGAGCGCGAACTCGAGTTGAAACCAAACAAAGGTATTAAAAATTAAAAATAAAATTTTCAGGATTCGAGTCAAAACCGAAGACTTAAGAAGTACGAAAACGATGACATTCCTCCGGATAAAGTCGTGCGCATCTACCATGAAGAACTGGCTAAGATCATGACCAGGCGGGTTGAAGACATGCGCCACAGCCGAGATAGCTTCCCTGGGTAAGTTCAACTTTCAATTTAACGCCGGTCAATTTAGCTACTAATAATGTCTGAGTGATAAACGTTAGATATTTAAAAATAAAATCACTATTATTAGCTCAATTAAATTCACATTATATTGAAATAGCGACAGTAATTCAGACGAGAACAGCAAATCTAAAACTGACGTATAGCATGCTTCCCCCTTTTTTCAGCAGCGGTATGGCTCCACACATGGAGAGACCGCCCGAGGACATTCGCATGGCGCTCGAGGCCTACCACAGGGAGCTGGCTAAGCTCCAGCCGGGGACCAACATTCCCAATCTCCACAACTTGCCAGGAATGCCGCCCTTTCCGAACCTGCTCGCCCTGCAGCAACAGGCAATACAGCAAGCTCAAAACCAACATATGAATGGCTCGGGGGCCATTCAAGATTTGTCTCTTCCGAAAGACAAAACTATGAAAATGAACGGAATGACTGATAGTGATAAGGACAAGCCATTAGATGCCGAAGAGGCGATACGCCACGCAGGTAGTGCGTTCTCATTGGTCCGACCTAAGCTAGAGCCCGGACAGCAGTCCACGGGGTCGTCTGCTTCCAGCCCACTAGGGAATGCTATTCTACCACCCGCGATCACGCCCAACGAGGACTTTACTAGCTCAGCAGCGGCAAGCCCCTTGCAGAGAATGGCCTCAATAACTAATAGCTTAATATCGCAACCAACAAATCCCCCGCACCATCCGCCGCCACAAAGATCCATGAAAGCTGTACTACCGCCGATCACCCAACAACAGTTTGATCTCTTTAACAACTTGAACACGGAGGAGATAGTCCGACGGGTCAAGGAAGCATTAAGCCAGTACTCCATAAGCCAACGTTTGTTTGGGGAGTCAGTTCTTGGTCTCTCTCAAGGATCGGTCAGCGATTTGTTAGCGAGACCGAAACCCTGGCATATGCTTACGCAAAAGGGAAGGGAGCCATTTATCAGGATGAAGATGTTCTTAGAAGACGATAATGCTGTTCACAAGCTGGTTGCGTCACAGTACAAGATTGCACCCGAGAAACTGATGAGAACCGGAAACTACAGCGGAGCACCTCGTAAGTATTGGCATCGCTGTCTCTGCATCAAACTAATTTACTAAAATTGTTAATAAAAAAAAAACAGATATACAATTAGTGAATTCCAAAAACATCGAAAATCATGAAATCCCTTAATGAACATAATATGCACATACATAATAATTAAACGATGCATTCTATTTTCAGCTTGTCCGCCAAACATGAACAAACCGATGCCGCCGACGCAAAAAATGATCTCAGACGCCACGTCTCTACTGAGCAAAATGCAACAAGAACAACTGTTGGGTCCGGGACACCTGGCACATCTCGGACAACCCACGCCGCTGCTGCTCACCCCTCCTGGATTCCCTCCTCACCACGCCGTCACTCTGCCACCGCAGCACCACGACAACAACAACAAGGAAAGGAAACCTCCGCCTCCTCCACAGCCACATCACCAGCCTCCAGTGATGCGGACCCTGCACCAACACATGACACCCAGCGTATACGAAATGGCCGCTCTCACGCAAGATCTCGACACGCAGACCATCA
The DNA here is from genome assembly GCF_003987935.1 of Bombyx mandarina. The sequence continues at coordinate 6,832 of NW_021011492.1, read as the reverse complement.
CGACCAAAATAAAAGAAGCTTTGCTTGCGAATAATATCGGACAAAAGATATTTGGTGAAGCAGTTCTCGGCCTCTCGCAGGGATCGGTCAGCGAATTATTATCAAAACCTAAACCTTGGCACATGTTAAGCATAAAAGGTAGGGAGCCCTTCATTCGGATGCAGCTTTGGCTGAGCGACGCTCACAACATCGACCGCCTTCAGGCGCTCAAGAACGAACGACGCGAAGCGAACAAACGGCGGCGGTCGAGCGGTCCCGGACAGGACAACTCGTCCGACACCTCCTCCAACGACACCTCTGAGTTCTACCACTCCAGTTCGCCCGGACCCAACTCTGGAGCTCCCTGTGCTAAGAAACAAAGAGTCTTGTTCTCGGAAGAGCAGAAAGAAGCGCTGAGATTAGCTTTTGCCCTTGATCCGTATCCCAATATGCCCACAATAGAATTCCTGGCTGCCGAGTTAGGGCTATCCACCCGTACCATTACGAACTGGTTCCACAATCATCGTATGAGGCTCAAACAGCAGGCGCCCCACGGGCTACCGTCAGAGCCGCCGGCACGAGAACAGTCCTCGGCACCTTTCGACCCCGTTCAGTTCAGGCTACTTCTAAATCAGAGACTGCTGGAACTACAGAAGGAGAGGATGGGCCTGGCCGGAGTTCCGCTCCCCTATCCTCCGTACTTTGCAGCGAACTCGAACCTCGCCGCGCTGATTGGACGTGGGCTCGTCGCTCCCGAAGAAGGGAAAGACACAGCCGGTGGACTGGACCTCACGATGCCGTTGAAACGCGAACCTGATGGAGACGACTTCGAAGACGACGACGTCGAGAGCAACCTCGGCTCCGAGGACTCGCTAGACGACGAATCTAAGACTGAACCGAAAGCTTCCTCGACGCCCCAGGGTCGATCCAGCAGACGGAAGCCTGCGGCGCCGCAGTGGGTCAACCCGGACTGGCAGGACGAGAAACCGCGCAACCCCGATGAAGTCATCATCAACGGCGTCTGCGTCATGCGCGGCGACGACTTCCGGCGCGACTCCGAGGAGACGGTGCGCGTGGAGCCCTCCCCCGCGCCCCCTTCGCTCGCGCCCCCTCCCTCGCTGGTGGCGGCCCCCCCGCACCCCGCGCCCTCGCCGCCGCGCCTGCTGCACGACGACAAGATCAAGTCGGAGGCCGAGGACGACCGGTGGGAGTACTGAGCGCCGCTCGGGGTAGGTTAGTTCGAGTGTGAGGCCAAAGACTGTAGATAGCCGCGTAACGTTCTGTCGGAACTCGAGATACAAACGATGCATTTGCTTTAATATTTGTTAACGTAGTTAGTTGTCCTCGGGCGGCCCGCGTCGAGCCGCTGCTCGTTGTAAATACACTGAATACCAAAACTGCGGCGCGGCCGGTGTGCGGGCGGCCTGTGGGCGGGCGGACAGTGTGCGGGCGGGGCGAGGACCAGCTCCCTGAGACCGTTTAGTTATAGTTTCCTTTATTGTTAGTTGAAACTTGAAGTGCAATCAGATGTAAATTTAAGATATCGTCTACTGAACCCCAGTTGAAAAGTATTATTATGTTAATAGAGAACCCGGAGAGGTTATAAAATATTATGAATTAATTGGGTTTTAAGATTTTTACTTTTAAATTATAAAGTTTTATAGTCTATATTATTGTATCTATTACATACATGTTTTCTATTGACGTGCGAGATCGCTCAAACTTGTGATTTTCTACTTTTTTACTTTTTGTTTTTGAAGACTATCTACCTATTTAATTTTTATAAATTTCAAAATGGCTTCCTTTTAAATGATAGATAAGAAAACGTACAAAAAACGCGGAGCCGAGCGAGGCGCCGCGCCCGCCGCGCGACCGACGCGGCGACGCGCACCTCGCTCCGGCTATGCTTGTATTTTATTTTAGCAATAAAACTTGCTTTTAATATTATTTCAGTTTTTTCTTTCCTCTATTGTCCTTTTGTTAAATGGTAGGAATAAGGTGAAATGTACATTTTGAGGGAACCACAATCCTTGCAACGATGTAAATAATTGCAGTTTATAGTGTAAATAATTAAATAAATGTACAACTTATAGATAATCGAATACATACATAATATAGTTAATTAGTTACCTAGAACCGTTAACCGTTAATTTCCTGAAAATGACTTCAGACCTACTTAAATGTGTATCCAAAAACAATGAAATTTGTTAGGCATCTTATTAAAAAGGAAAAAAAATGACGAAATGTTTTTTCGAATGTATTCGTGACAAACGTCTCATTTTTTAACAAAGACAGTTTTAGGAGAAAATAAAACAATACATATCGATGTTATTTATACAATATTGTAAGCATTATGAATAGCATGTAATAGTAAATTAATAGGGCTGTTTGACAGTAAGAGAAATAGCCGTTTTCAATAACGTTATACCAGCTATTTTAAAATTAAGATACTACGTGATATGGAAATAACATGTTATTTTATCTCGGCTTATCGCTTCAACCATTCTATTGAATTTATTATTGTTATCTTTTGTAGTGTGTCTCAAACCACTTCAAATATATAGTACTGTAATTTTTAACCATTTCAAGACAACATGTAAATGAAAATTAACCTGTAAGTCTTCCAATGAATTTTAATCGTAAACTCTTTTCGTATTCAATTCTGATACATTTTTGTATAAGATGTAAAGAAAAATGAAACTATTATTTAACTTATAATTTTACTTAGTAAATTAAACAAGAAAGACTTTGGATTGTTAAAATTGATCTTCAAGTATTTTGTTACATCATCAATATTCTAAGGAACGAACTTTGAGACACAAAACACATACAAATTATTTCACATTATTCTAATTGTTATTGTGTTGTAACGTTTCAAGTGATAGCATTATTGTAAATACAGGTAGAAGATAGTTATAACGCGTTATCAACATTATTAACTAATAGAGGTATTATTATAAAATAGCGGTAATTATTATTGTTCATATCATAATATTAAAAGTAATGATGCTGAAACCATTGTCTTCTCTCCGAACGATTTCTAAACTTATTAAAATTTAAAATAAAGAAATTGCTAATCAAAAATGTTTTATTCCTATTATTAATAGCACGTCTACACTATTGAAGCTAAATTATATTTACAACAGCATATAATGCAAAAGACTTATTTCACTCAGGTACACTAAATAAAAGACAGTATAAAAAAGAAATCTTCGACCAATTAGGGTGGCGCCACCGTAGGAATTGGTGTAATTTCAAAGATAGCACCAAAAGGTAGACCTTCAAAAGTGCAGTAACCGGATTCCGGAGGGACCAATTGTCATTTTAATTGTTTTAATTATTCAACTTCATTTAAATTTTATATTATATACAATGTAAACTCCATGTAACGTCACCCGATTTAACGACAAACCTAAAGCCTACCTAAAGCGTCGAAATCACTTGGCTTTAGTTGGCTTAACTTCCATGCAGTGATATATTATAAAGTAATCCACCTTATAACACGGTACTCTTATAACGGATTTTCATATTACGCGATTTCAGTCCCTCGTATAACACGGGTATACCCCATATAACGCGGGCATTTTGCACGTTATACTATTATATTACCTACCGTACTGTGAAATTTATAAAGATTTGTACAGTTAATTAATTTCGCGTATACCTATTGTTTTAATCGTGTTGTTATAAAATTTAATTAAATTGATTTATTAAATTTGTGTTCTTAGTTAAATAATAATAATAATAATTTATTTATTTCTCTCTTAAAGGTATAGTACAAATTCAAATGGAAATAAATTAACCTTATAATTTATTTTGTAAGCCTTTGAAAGAGCTGAAGTCTGTACTAGGTTCAAAGACCTGTATTACTGATCTCCAGGCTCCCTCCTTCTTAAGATAGATTAGGTTAGGTTAAGTCGTGAACAGATGCTGCGGACTAGTGTTGAGAGATCATTAGGTGTTATATTTTAAGAANATAGTACAAATTCAAATGGAAATAAATTAACCTTATAATTTATTTTGTAAGCCTTTGAAAGAGCTGAAGTCTGTACTAGGTTCAAAGACCTGTATTACTGATCTCCAGGCTCCCTCCTTCTTAAGATAGATTAGGTTAGGTTAAGTCGTGAACAGATGCTGCGGACTAGTGTTGAGAGATCATTAGGTGTTATATTTTAAGAAGGTCAGATTAAATAGAAATAAACTTTTTATTTTTATATTATAATTCTGATTTTTCTTCTCTACATTTAACGACAACTCTGGTCAACTCTCTATAACGCCATAAGCTGCACAGTCCTTTCAGTGTCGTTTTAAAGAGCTTACAATATAAAGGTATTGTAGGAACAGAATGTACGAATGAATGACAGATATGGAGCATGACTGAGTGAGATAAGAGATGTTGTATTAAAAGCATGGAGGATAGAACTAAGGAGCGCCATCTTGTATAGGGGACAAGTTGAAAAAGTGTTCACAGCCTGTAAACAGCAATTTATAGTTAGAAGACTTACCGACATAGCGCTAGTGTAGGAAGTAGGAATGCTATGAATATTCTTCTTCTTCGTCGCTTCCTATTTACTGAGGGTCACGACCACCTTGGTCTAGTTTTTGCAATAGCTTCCTCCAATGTTGCCTGCATTCGGCCTGCTTAATGGGGCCCAGGACGCTGGTGTTTGTGGCCTCCTTGACAATGTCCGTCCACCTGGTTGGCAATCTTCCTCAACTTCTCTTTCCTTGCGAATATAGCCATTTTTAAACAGACTGAAGTCTGCTGTCAGCATTTTTCTACAGTGAACATTGGTGTTTTCGAAGTAAGGTGCTCTCGATGCTTTAATCGCGTGATCATTTTTACCGTACTTAACCTCGTTCCATGCGCTGGTCGGACCAAATACGCTCCACTCTCAATACCTCAGTCTACGTTGCTATCCACACAGCCGGGGATAAGCAGGAATGGCGCAAGATGATGCAGGAGAAAGTTATTAGAGGAGGCCACGACCCTCAGCACTGAGGATTATCGACGCAAGGAGGCGAACCTCATTCCAATAATATTTTTTATTAAATTAATATTTCGCATTAAATTGCTTGAAAAACAATATATTTTCTTTTACTAAAAAGTATACCTACATATGTACTCACTTTTATTATGCGATTAATTCAACCGAAAATAGCTTGAATATTCTATTTTGAAATATAACTAAGTAAATTTAAACTTTTTTTTAACTGAATACCGCCCAAAAAATTGTCGATAACAGTATACTGTGCTGCTGCCTTCCGTTTTAAACAATGACCAATACAGCTAACAATAAAGGAACGGCTTCGCGATTTACAAAATTGACGTCACACCTTCAGTGCAAATCGGAACATAGTTGTGTGCTTAGTGCGAGCTTTTTAACGTTCTCGATAGCGTTAAAGTTAACTCAAATTTGTACCGAATTGGAACGTTTGCTTGCGTTTGTCGCTAAGGGCGCTGTTCCAACTGGATACACTATTTATGATATCATATTAATTATGCTAATTGCTACGCTAGCGTTATTTTGGTGGATTTTTTTGAACTCTTGAAACTTTCAAACTTTTTCAACTTAATAGCATAAAAGACTCTTACCTCTACCCTCCTTATTACTAACTCATCGATAACCAACCTAATCATCGCAAATAATTTCGATCCTTTCTCATAGGTACCGTAAAATGGGGCGATTAGAGATCGCGAGGTGATTGGGAAAAAAACCAGGAAAATCTTTCGACGCTCAATATTAGTTTTATATTCGTTGCAAATTCTTCCATTTTTTGTTGTTTAATAGTAGAATGTTGAAAGTTTACAAAACAACTCTGAATTTGCATGATAATAGCTGCTAACTTATAAAAAATCGCGTATCAATTGAACTTCCTGTGGTAGTAATTATTTTAGTGCTAGAAACTTTGCTCTCTTTTATTTATTTGATAATAATAGAAGACGACTGTGATTTATAAACGTTATTTAGTGTTTAAACCATCATATATATATTAAAGATAAGTCTCAGTTGTTATTGTTTTTAATGTATTTGATAAAATAAAAATACATGTAAAAATCTGTTGTTTTTGGGGATATTGGGGATGTCTCAGGTACAAATAACAACGAAAAAGGGGTCAATTGGGATGAGAATAAATGAAACGGAAACGACCTAAGTATAAATAGGTACAGGTTTGTAGGGTTGTCTATGTAGCTATAACAATATTTGTTGGTAAGAATCTGGTTTATTCATGATGTTTTTGTCTACAACTTTTATTCAAAATTATCAATGCAGTGTTATTTTATTGTTTGGCAAATATTTATATTATCAGTTACGCGTTGTTTTCTATTTTTAGATGTGCCTCGCGTGTACGTATCAAAGAGTGCAAATCCTTATAAGAGATATGATCCCTTAATATTAAAAATAGTACTTAATAGAAGGCTATGAAATTAGGAATAAGTCTTTAGTTGAAATAGCTAATATAACGGAACGTAATTTCCGAACGTGCGATACCGCCCCCGCCGCCGCCTTACCGCCCGCTGAGACAGAGCTCTCTGAGCGCGAAAACACACGCCCTCAGCGCGCGCGACGACGACCAGTAAAATATTGCGAGTCTTAGTTTAACTGTACGATTCTCAACTCATTTTGTATTTCATGTTAGTCATTGTGTCGCTTTTATATTAAAACCTCATACCAAATCAGTGTAAACATTATTTCTATATCATCTTCGCCAACAGCCCGGAACAACGAACTCACGAAAATTCACAAAAGTCCCGCCAGTCGGACTTGTAGTGTTAAAAATGGCGCCCGAACGTTTAGCTGTGAAGTGATATTTATAAGAAATTATTGTGCCTGCATGAACGATTTGTGTT